>OX638307.1:6050160-6650160 GCA_951812265.1 Taphrorychus bicolor
CATTTTTTGCAAATGTGTGTGCGGGGGTTTTCTAGGGGTAGACCCGGAAAGGGATGATTTCATTTTTTCCCATGATGGCCCAATTTAATTTATTTGTTGGGACATAAGAATTTAAGAAAAAATAAAAATATTTCTTGCAAATGTGTCTGAGGGCGTTTTCTAGGGGTAGCCCCGGAAAGGGATGATTTCAATTTTTCCCATGATGGCCCAATTTAATTTAGTCGAAATTAACAGGGTATTCCAAGTGTTTAGTGTCCCAATAGCAATAGTAGCAAGATGGATTAGCAGGTTGGGGACGAAATAACAACTTCAATCAATGTTCAAGTCGCCGGCGCTTCGACCGTATATTGCGATCTTTATCAAGGCTACAAATATAAAAAACGAATAATGACAGTTACCCATAGGCAGCGTATATTTCAGAGGACATAAAAATTTAAGGTAAAATAAAACCGACATCCAAAGCCTGTGTTAGCGTTGTTTGTTTGTTTATGTGAGTGTGTTTGTGAGCTGATTTTAACTGTGCAGTCCCATTAGGTATTTGAAAGTGTTTGTGATTGTTTTACAACTTTTAATAATTTTTACATACTCCATAATATGGTTGCTCGAGGTTCTGTGGTACTGGAATGCTGCGTAAATTTAATAACAAGAAAGGCACAACAGAATTTGTCCTGACGATGCAGAAATATATCTGCGAAATGTAGACCAATTCTAATAGTTGTCTTCGTCATTTCGTGATCCTGTTCACGCCTAACCCACCATATATTGAACTAGAGGATCGATAACAACATATCAAAAACATAAAAAAAATAAAAATATTGCGTAATGAAAAATAGGAATATTTCCTGCAAGTGTCAGAGGGCGTAATTTTACATTACTAAATCGTAGAATAGGATAGGCATACATAATGCATAATCTTCACAAAAGTAACACTACAATTTCAATATTTAATACATCCTGCAAATCTGGCACATATTATTGCAAATAAATGAAGTGGCCTTGTCATCTTTTGCAACTTTTAAGGATTGATTGTGAATATTTTTCAGACAAAAGTGACACTGCTCAGAATCACTTAAAAATGTTTGTTTAAAGCAGAAAAGGCACTTATTTGAAACCACATCAGATTTATACAAAAATAATTTTTTTAAGTCCTTCCTGAAGCAAGTCATATTGATTGGTTCTGTAAGTAATTCAGAATTTACAATTTGTTGAAAAAAAATAAATTATATAAAGCCCGCAGTTGTATGTATCATTTTGTGTTAAGTGTGGATACTTTTTTACGTGGAATTCTTCAGGGTTTATATTGAAACCGGAATACTTTCTTTCGGTCCGGAGTCGGATTCTCTCTATGGATCTAAAAATGAAAACACCTTTTCGTTAAAATCAACTATTACCAAACAGAAGTGATTTGAATTTACCAATATTGGCAAAGCTAACTTTGATCCAGTAAAATGCCCTACTCTTTCTAGAAAGTAGTCATTGTTGACAATGTGAAAAGCTATGGTTACTGCAAATGATGTGAGCCAGTTACTATTGTTAAAGGAGATGTAATCCGATAGGTGCAACTCGCGAAATAAACTGTTGATGTTCGAGTACAGACCTATTTTGTAGTCTCTTCTATTTTCCACTTCAACATAGCAATTTATGTCGTCGACTAAACCATTTTGTAGTAAGCGAACTTCAGATATAGTATTCCATCGAATTAAGTGTTGTTCGATTTCTGTATCGGGGAATAATAGTATTTGCATATATGTGAAATAATAAAAAGCCGTCAAATCTTTGACCATCAATTGCCAGAATGCTCTGGCAACTTGTGATGCCTGTTTTAAAGTATATGACAAAGTCACACCAATTTCTATCAGTGATTTCTAAGAGACCTTGTATCTGATAATACTAAGAATGATAAACTTTTTTATTTACATACGTCAACTTGTGGGTGTTAACTGACTGATTTCTGCAAGAATAGGGGCATTTTTTAAATAAGTATGTTGAAAATGGCCACCATCGGAAAAACTGAAGTCATCCCTTTCCGGGTCTACCCCCAGAAAACGCCCTCAGACACATTTGCAAGAAATGTTTTTAGCTTTTCTTAAATTCTTATATCCCCAGATATAAGAATTTAAGATGTTAGTGTCGATAAATTTAAATTGAGCCATCATAGAAAAAATTGAAATAATCCCTTTCCGGGTCTACCCCTAGAAAACGCCCTCAGACACATTTGCAAGATCAGTTTTTAGTTTTTCTTAAATTCTTATATCCCCAGAAATACTTTAGTTAGTGTCGTTTAATTGAAATTAGGCCACCATGGAAAAAAATTGTTATCATCCCTTTCCGGGTCTACCCCTAGAAAACGCCTTCAAGTACATTTGCAAGAAATGTTTTTACTTTTCTTAAATTCTTATATCCCCAGAAATACACCCTGTTAGTGTCGATTAATTTAAATTGGGCCATCATGGAAAAAATTGAAATCACCCCTTTCCGAGTCTACCCCTAGAAAACGCCCTCAGGCGCATTCGCAAGAGATGTTTTTAGCTTTTCTTAAATTCTTGTCTCCCCACAAATATACCCTGTGAGTTTCGATTAAATTAAATTGGGCCATCATGGGATAAATTGAAATCATCCCTTTCTGGGTCTACCCCTAGAAAACGCCCTCAGACTCATTTGCAAGATATATTTCTATTTTTCTTAAATTTTTATGTCCCCACAAATATACCCTGTTGATTAATTTAAATTTGGCCATCATGGAAAAAATTGAAATCATCCCTTTCCGGGTCTAACCCTACAAAACGTCCTCAGACACATTTGCAAGAAATGTTTTTGCTTTTATTAAATTCTTATGTCCCCACAAATATACCCTGTTATTGTCGATTAATTTAAATTAGGCCATCATGGAAAAAAACTGAAATCATCCCTTTCCGAGTCTACCCCTAGAAAACGCCCTCAGACACATTTTCAAAAAATGTTTTTATTTTTTCTTAGATTCTTATATCCCCAGACATATACCCTGTTAGTTTCGATTAATTTAAATTGGGCCATCATGGAAAAAAACTGACATCATCCCTTTCCGGGTCTACCCCTAGAAAACGCCCTCAGGTACATTTGCAAGAACTGTTTTTATTTTTTTCTTAAATTCTTATGTTCCCACAAATATACCCTGTTAGTGTCGATTAATTTAAATTGGGCCATTATCGAAAAAATTGAAATCATTCCTTTCCGGTTCTACCCCTAGAAAACGCCCTCAGACACATTTGCACGAAATGTTTTTACTCTCTTTTAAATTCTTATGTCCCCAGAAATACACCCTGTTAGTTTCGATTAATTTAAATTGGGCCATCATGGAAAAAATTGAAATCATCCCTCTCCGGGTCTACCCCTTTTAAGGCCTTCCGAAACGGCACCACATGGTGCTGATTTAATAAATGTATCCATTATTTGCTGCAAATGTTTAAAAGGCATAAATAAATTTGAAATAAGAGAACTTTCTTATTGGTCTACCGACGCCACTGGACATTCGGTTATCATCGGAAAAAAGGCTGCTAACTTTTGGTTGCAACTTCACACCGGTGACGACGCCTTTGTTATTTGGAGCCATGGCGAACTTCTCTCTATCAACCCAAAAATTCCATTCACTATGGAGAAGGAAAAGGAAGGACGCCTACCGTTTTTGGATGTTTTGGTAACAAGGAAACTGAATTGGAAGCGCAACATTACTTGCGCACACCGTTGATAGGAAACCAAACACACACTGACCGATACCTTAATAACGGATCAAATTATCATCCCAGACAGAAAAAAAGAGTTATATGACTCTGTCTGTGAGAGCCAAGAGAATTTGTGAGCTGGCTGAATTGGAACGGAAAATGAAGCATCTGGAACGAGCCTTTGGTTGGAATGGATACAACAAGCACGAGTTCAATAGGGCGGTCGGTCCAAGGAATGCACAGCGCCAGGGAGGAACAACGGGAGAAGATGAAGAAAAGCGCGGTTGTACTAGTCTACCATACATCCACGACGTAACGGACACTCGTTCAATACAACAGAGTTTGAGATCAGCCAAAGACCGCAAAGATCCCCTGTCGGCACCCAGAGTTTACCGAGTTCCATGCAGCTGTGGCTTGGTATACATTGGCACCACAAAACGCATTGTCAAAACGAGGATTACGGAACACAAGAGGAGTTGCAGGCTGGGACAAACACAAAAGTCAGCAGTAGCAGAGCACGCTCTCTCTGAAGGTCACGACATCCTTTTCAACGAGATGGATGTCTTATATCAATCGCATCGTTTCTATCCGATACTAACGAGAGGTCATTGATATCTTTAAACATGACAACAATTTCAACAAGAAAGAGGAAATTACGTTTCTAAATGCAGACTGGAATCGAGCTCTACGACATACTTCAAGTGCGCCGAAACCCCGCGCTACCACTTGCCCCACCCCAGTCCCTCCACTGCAGCGTGAGTGCGGGAGAATAAATACCACGAAGCTCACCATAATCGGTAGCAGTCAACGTCGGAAAGCACGGGAGATCACTTCGCCCACTCCCACATCGTTTTTGGTAAAGTCTGCCGCCGCTGTAGACGAAACCTCAGTAAGAAATTCCATTGGACCAGGGTTTCAAATCCCGGAAAACACTTTAGATTGTATTTTGACCGGTCGTGAAGCCCTCACAGTCTTATATTTCAACCATAAATAATAACATTATTTACAACGAGTTTTGACTTTATTGTTAATGAAATGCAATCATAAAACACATCCTGTTAGTGATTGAGATCTTTAAACATGACAACAATTTCAACAAGAAGGAGGAAATTACATTTCTAAATGCAGACTGGAGGCGAGTTCTACGACATACTTCAAGTGCGCCGAAACCCCGCGCCATCACTACCCCCCACCCCAGTCCTTCCACTGCAGCTCGACGCCGGGAGAATAAATACCATGGAGCTCACGACAGTTGAATCAGTCAACGTCGGGAAGCACGGGAGATCACTTCGCCCATTACCTCATCGCCTTTGATAAAGTCTGCCGTAGCTGTAGACGAAACGTCAGGAAGAAATTTCATTGAACCACGGCTTCAAAGCTCGGAAAACGCTTCAGATGAAAATTGTATGTTTGAAATGTATTAAATAACTAAAAAACGATATAACAGTTTTTTTGCTTATACAGTGTGCAGTTTCCGGGTTAATGGTTATGAGACCTCCCACATTTTCTGAACCATTGGGAGTATTGATATAAGATATTCGACTTTAAGCATCAAAGTGATAGTTGGGCGTAATGTTGATTTAATTTTTCAAACAGAAAGAATTGTTCATTGATACCTCGTCTTGTTTGAAAGACCTATTTTTGAACTACATATTAGTCATCATTTTGCAACATTGTGCAACATTTTGGCAACATCAACATTTTATTTAGCCGTTCTCGAATGGCAGCGAAATAATGTTTGCCTTAATTATTGTTTCTTCAAAATTGTATTATTTAGGGTAAAGCGATTCAAACCCATTATTAGATTTATTACATAAAAACTTTACACATCTCTAGTAACTTCATGACTTTTTAGACTAAATCTCGCAAACAATTGTTGATTGATGAGGACTAACAATAATAGCGGATTGCTAGTATAGGGTCCCAGGCGGGAAGGTGACGTCATTTTGACGTATTTTTTTGGTAAGCATTTGTGACCAATGACGTCATGAGATGACGTCCAAATAACGTCATAACGACGGGCGTAAGTCACAGACCGATGACGTTATTTTGCAACGTCAAACGACGTTACTTTGTGACGTCAAAATCACGCCACTCTGTGACATGAAACTGACGTTATTCTAGGTTATTTGCTACGAAACAGTTAAAAAACTTCTAGAATCCAAATTTTCTTACTACTTTTTTGACTTTGACTTGGTAACAAGAAATAATAAGCTCTAAAAGTAACGCAACTTTTAAAAAAATTGACTCTAGTCACAGAAAATTTTAGCCTAAAAATAACACGACATTTTTAAATTTTAAACAAAATTTTAAATTTTGACGTAATAACACAGTTTTGGTCTGAAAGTAAAACAATTTTTTTTAACTTTGAATGTAGTAAATGTAGTAACTCGAAATTGTAGTCTAAACGTAACAGAAAAAAGAAATTTTTACTTACCGACAAGAAATTTTGATCCGAAAGTAATCACAAATTTTTAAATTTTAACTTTTTATACTATTTAAATTTTTAAACTTAATAGTAAATACTAAATGCAAGAATTTTGTCTAAAGCGTAACACGAAAAGTTTTTTGATACCACAACTTGAAATTTTTAAGTTTTGCTTTTAGTATGGTAAAACGGAGTTTAAAAATGTCTACTTAGCAATGGGAAATTTTTGTCTGAAAGAAACACAAAATCTTAAAATTTTGCCTTCAATTGTTAGTCTAAACATAACACGAATATTTTAATTTTGATCTTGTAACTAGTCATTTTGGTTTAAAACTAACCGAAATTTTTTAAATTTTGACCATAGTAACAGGAAATCTTAGTCTAAACATAACACAAGGTTTTTGAATTTTGACTGTAGGAACACGAAATTGTAGTCTAAACCTAACAAAAAAATATTTTTTTTTGACCTAGTAACAAAAAATGTTGATCCGGAAGTAGCATCTAATTTTTAAGTTTTGACTTTAGTAAGACGAAAATTTAGTCTAAAGCGTAACACGAAATTTTTTATGTTTAACTTGATAAAAAAACACTTTGTGAAGTGATCTAAAAACCAGTTTTCTGCCAATATTGTCACTTCCCACAGACAAATGGCCGAGTTCTCGTACCTATATTGTCCGGGGGCGACGTTTAGCGGAGTATCAAACTCATTTCTCTATCAGGCAGAGGAACCATAGACCGGTTTCGCTTTCGCCCTAATGAAAGCACCTGCCGTCGTAAGATGGCGCTACTTACACAAAAAAATTTTTGTCTAACAGTAATACAAAATTTGGACATAGTACCAGGAAATCTTAGTTTAAACGTAATACAAAAACTTAAAATTTTGACTGTAACAACACAAATTTTAGTCTCAACGTGTCTCATAATTAAGGCAGTTTTATTTAGTAACAAGAAATTTTGATCCAAAAGTAACATTACATTTTTAAGTTTCAAATTTAGTAAGACGAAAATTTAGTCTAAAGGGTAAAACGGAATTTAAAAATTTCAACTTAGCAATGAGAAATTTTGGTCTGAAAGTAACACAAAATCTCAAAATTATTACTTGAAATGTTGGTCTAAACATAACATGAATTTTTTTAATTTTGATCTCGTAACAAGACATTTTGGTCTAAAAGTAACCAAAAATTAAAAAAAAATTTTACCTTAGTAACAGGAAATTTTAGTCTAAACGTAACACATAATTTTCTGAATTTTGTCTATAGGAACACGAAATTGTAGTCTAAGCGTAACACAAAATAAAAAAAAATTTAATTAGTAACAAGAAATTTTGATCCGAAGGTATCATCAAATTTTTAAGTTTTGACTTTAGTAAGACGAAAATTTAGTCTAACGGGTACAACGGAATTTAGAAATTTCTACTTAGGAATGAGGAATTTTGGACTGAAAGTATCAAAAAATCTCAAAATTTTTATTTGTATTGTTGGTCTTAACATAACACGAATTTTTTAAATTGTGATCTCCTATCAAGACATTTTGGTAAAAGTACCAGAAAATTTAAGAATTTTGACCTTAGCAACAGGAAATTTTAGTCTAAACGTATTACAAAGTTTTTGAATTTTGACTGTAGGAACACGAAATTGTATTCTAAACGTTCAAAAAAATAATTTTTTTGAAAAAAATTTACTTAGTAACAAGAAATTTTGATCCGGAAGTAGCATCTAATTTTTTAGATTTGACTTTAGTTAGACGAAAATTTAGTCTAAAGCGTAACACATCCTTTAAAACTGGCAACCAGAAATTTTGGTCTAAAAGTAACTTTAAGTAAAAATATAATTTTTACTTAAAATGTTAGTCCAAACGTATAACTAATTTTTTTAATTTTGACTTGGCAACGAATAATTTTGTTCTAACAATTACACAAAATTAAAATATTTCGACATCGGAAAAAGGAAATTTTAGTCTAAACGTAACACAAAGGTTTTGAAATTATGACTTAATAACACGAAATTTTGGCCTAAGAGTGAATAACGCAAAATTTTTTAATTTTGACTGTATAAACACGAAATTGTAGACTAAACGTATCACAAATTTATAAAAAAAATTGTTTAGTAAAAGAAATTTTGTTCCGAAAGTAACATCAAATCTTTAAGTTTCGACTTTGGTAACATGAAATTTTTGCTTAAATGTAACACGAAATTTTTGGTCTGGAAGTAACACAAAATCTTAAAATTTTGACTTAAAATGTTGGTCAAACGTAACACAAAATTGTTTAATTTTGAATTTAGTAACGGGAAAATTTAATACAACGTTACACGAAAATTTGGTCTAAGGTTACAAAATTTCTCATAAGTTTGACTTGAAATGTTATTCTACGAAAAATTATTTAATTTTGACTTAGTAGCAAGAAATTGTGGACCAAAAGTATTTCGACTATAGTAACACAAAGTTGTAGTTGGAACGTAACACGATTTTTTTTAATTTTGGCTTGGTAACAATAAATACGTTGTTCTAAAATTAATACAAAATTTTAAAATTTTGACTTTGGTAACAGAAGTTTTTCGTCCAAATGTACCTCTAAACATAACATAAAATTAAAAAATGTTTACGTAGTAACAAGAATTTTTGATCCGAAAGTAACATGAAGTTTTGACTTTAGTAACGCAAAAGTTTAATTAAACCGTAACACGAAGTTTTTAAACATTGACTTAGTAACAAGAAAATTTGGTCTAAAAATAACATATTTAAAAATTTTGACTTTAGCCGTGAGTTTAGACGTTTAGTGACGTGAAGCGGTTACATCCCAATTTTTAATATATAAAAAGAATAATTTTATCAATATTTTGTATATTTATATTAGAGTTTTTTGCCAAAAAAGCTAAAAATTTTATTTTACGATATTGTCATCAAATACAGGGTGTCTTTTTTAAATGCGTGCAGTATTACTATCTCCGAAACGGCTGTAGGTACGAAGTCGGTTAAATAGAGCAAAAAATTGACTTTTGTGGAGCCTATTTACAAAACCTTTATAATGTTGCCACATTTTGAGTGGTTTCTAAAATATTTTAAACAATTTTAAAAACCAAATCCGTATTTAAAAAAAGTAATAACTTTATACTGGTAATTCGGTTGATAAGCGTCACTCGAAACTAATCGAAATTTCATATGGGAGGGCTTACAGTGTAGTAAAACTTTGTAATTTAACCTTTTTTGTATCACCAATAGTTTTTGAAACAGAAGATATTTAAAATTTTCGCAATTTTTACATTTTTCTTAATATTTCAGAAACTACATAAAATGTGGCAACACTATAAAGGTTTCCTATAAAGTCTCCACAAAAGAGAACTTTTTGCTAATTTAACCGACCTTGCAATTGCAGCCGTTTCGGAGATAGAAATACTGCACGCTCTTAAAAAAGACACCCTGTATATTGTTTTATTGCATATAAATCAATTAAATATCTTAAGTGTATATTTATTAGGTACATTAACTATACACAAAAATTATTCTACTAAACATAACGTTATTATGACATCACTTCGAATCGTTATTATCACGTCGAAAAATTGACGTCATTTATTTGTAATTTTTTCGTCAGGTGACGTCGAATAACGAATGATCACCAAAAGTTGACGTTATAATGACGTCATGTTCCCGCCTAGGGTGTATATAAAAAAACCCTCGTAGCAAGGCATGGAATTAAAAGTCTTGTTTATAGAAGATTATTTTATGAACTAGATAAGTTCATAAAAAAATGAAAGTCATCTCAGACCTACTGTTCTAATTCAATAGTCTGCTTGAGGTTTTTTTTTTAAATGAACGCACCGTATTATGCTACCTATTGTTTCACATAATCCAAACCTCTAAGGACGACTTTTAAAACTATCAGTAAAACTTCAGTTCGAAGTTTAAACTTCAGCTTGACAAACATTTACGTTTTACAACCTATCGTAATCTCCAAACTAGTGTTTAAGTGATATTGACAGATCAGAATCTTTTTCTCGTCGTGACCTTCAAAGCATTGAAGTGACAGTATTCATCATGATCTTTTTATATCGTCAATCTTACTCCAAGTTTTATCTAAGGGTTAAACATGAAGTTTTACTGATAGTTGTAAAAGTCGCCCTAATTGTTCAAACGTTCTCCAAGTTGGTGGATGAATAGAGCATGAAAGTAAAGGGTGTTCATTAGAAAACGTCACCTAGAAGGCTAAGAATTTTTAACAGAAAGGATGAGAAAATCTAATTAAAGGGACTTTTGTTTCTCCATCCTTTTCTTTTGACATTTCATAGCCAACTAGATGACGATTTCAATGAACACCCCCTACTTAAATATTAAAGCATCATTTGACCACTCTTTCTATTAGAAAAAATCAAAATGATGTAAGTACAAGTTTTTCAATATTTGGAGTTGCTATTTTTCTGTCAAAAATGAAAAAAAATATTTTATTTATGTATCCAAAATTTTGTGATAATAATATAGTAGTCGTAATAAGTAATAAGTATTTTGTGGTTCAAAAAAATAACAGTATTGTCTTACAATTTAGGTGGCCACAAAATTTTGCTATAAAAATGTCAAAAATGTAGAGGTATGTATGATGAAATGTAATAATGGAACTAAAAATTTTGCGCGTAAAATGAGATCCGTCCGACCACTGTGCGACGTAAGAGACGTATGAGTACAGTTTTTGTTGTTTTTGATTGAGATTTTTTTAGTCATTGTCCTGGCAAAATTCTTCTGTATTAGCTTTGGCAGCAAAGCGGCGTAATGTTCTTCTCTAAAACCCCTAAAACTTCTAACACTTCCCAAGAGAGTTTTTTTCCTAAAGTAAAGAATTTGGTCCCTGGATTAGCAATGTCGCACGCCCCGTTCGAAAAGCAGGTAAAATATTGTGTGTTTGTATCTGAAAAATTACGTCGTTTTCGAATGAAGAAACCGAAAGTTCTATGTTCCTCTGTCTGCGCACTATCTGTCTTCAGAATTATTCTCGAGACCTAATTGCGTTCATTAGCCACTCTTAAAGTCGTACCTGACGTCTCAGCAATAAAACTTGTGGCTGCGACGTAATTGTGATCTTTAAGCGACGTCTTGTGGTTTTATAGTTTTTGATAGGTGATTTTTTTTTAGAGGCCTAAGACAATTATTATTCGTTGTCCTGACAAAATTGTTCCTGCCGATTAGCTTTGGAAGCAAGAATGCGTAATTTAATTAATGCAATTGAAAATGTTTTTCGCAATCATTATTTCGTCTTAAGGCGTCCTTTAGACGGCAGCGGTTAGTCCAGAAGACTTCATTTTAGGTGGCCGGTTGGACGTCTTTATGACGTAAGTAAGACAGATCCGAAAGACGTCTTATTTAAACGGCGCATGGCCATATATAAAAACAAAATCTGGACATTTCTTGATTTAATTCTGCCGTCATATGGACATCAGTTTTACCAAAAAGTCCTAAAGCAGGTTAAAAAAAAAGTGAGAAAAATTCATGAGGAAAAGGTAAAGAAAGCAGATGACATCAAAAAGAAAAAGAAACCGTTGGATTTACTCCAATCGGTCCACTCATTCTAAGGTTACAGGAGATGAAAGTTGGAAATTGAGAAAGCAAAGGGAATATCCCCTCCCCCCTTGGTCAGTTTGGAAAAAAATTTGGATTTTTTTTCTGTCTGATCAAAATGAGGCGATTTCAATCCCATATGAACGTGAAAACATAATAAAAGTAAAATTAGTCCCATAATGGAATTTTTTTCTAAATGCCTCCAAAGCATGTTCGAAAAGTGTCTAAAAATCGACCTCCGGAGGGGTCTATATCCCAAACTATTGAACCTACGGGACTTTCTGTAGTCGAAGGTGAAAGAAGACATCAAAAAGAACAAGAAACCATTGGATTCACTCTAGTCGGCCCACTCGTTCTAAGGTTCTAAGTTACAGGCCAAAGGTCAAAGTTGGACATTGAGAGAAAAGAGGGAATACCCCCTTTGGTCAATTTCGAATACATTTTAATAAAATATTTTTTTTTTGTTTTTGATCCGATGAGCCAATTTTAATCCCCTATAATCTTAGTAAACATAATAAGAGTGAAATTTATCCCATAATTAGACTTTTTTCTAAATACCTCCAAAGCATCAGTCGCTAAAAATCGACCTCCGCACTAAACCTTCGGGACTTCTTTTAGTGAAAGGTGAAAGAGGACATCAAAAAGAACAAGAAACCGTTGGATTTACTCCAATCGGTCCACTCGCTCTAAGGTTACAGGCGGCCAAAGTTGGGAAATTGAGAAAAAGAGGAAATACACCCCCCCCCCCCCCTTGGTCAATTTCGAATAAATTTTGATTTTTTTTTGCTGTTTTTGATCCGATGAGACAATTTTAATACCCTTATAATCTTAGTAACATAATAAGAGTGAAATTATTCCCATTAATGGACTTTTTTTAAATAACTCCAAAGCATGTTCTAAAAGTGCCTAAAAATCGACCTCCGTAGGAGCTTATTCCCAAACTGTTAAACCTTCGGGACTTCTTTTAGTGAAAGATGAAAAAGGACATCAAAAAGAACAAGAAACCGTTGGATCTACTCCAATTGGTCCACTCTTTCTAAACTTACAGGCGATCAAATTTGGATATTGAGAAAAAAAAGGAAATACCCCCATTTGGTCAATTTCTTTAATGGGAGGTGAAAGAGGACATCACAGAGAAAAAACAACCTTTTTACTCCAATCGATCCACTCGTTCTGAGGTTACAGGCGGTCAAAGTTGGAAATTGAGAAAAAAGAGGGAATACCCCACACCCCATTGGTCAATTTCGAATAAATTTGGAAATTTTTTTTGCTGTTTTTGATCCGATGAGACAATTTTAATCCCCTATAATCTTAGTAACCACAATAAGAAATTATTCCCATAATTAGATTTTTTTTAAATACCTCCAAAGCATGTGTTAAAAGTGCCTAAAAATCGACCTCCGCAGAGATTTATCTCCCAAACTGTTAAACCTACGGGACTTCTTTTAGTGAAAGGTGAAAGAGGACATTGAAAAGAACAAGAAACCGTTGGATCTACTCCGATTGGTCCATTTGTAAACTTACAGGCGATCAAATTGGATATTGAAAAAAAAAGGAAGTACCCCCATTTGGTTAATTTATTTAGTGGGAGGTGAAAGTGGACAATCAAAGAGAACAAGAAACTGTTGGATTAACTATAATCGGTCCACTGGTTCTAAAGTTACTGGCGGCTAAATTTGGAAATTGAAAAAAAAGTAGGAATACCCCTCCCCCCTTTGGTCAATTTCGAATAAATTTTGAATTTTTTTTGCTGGTTTTGATCCGATGAGCCATTTTAATCCCCTATAATCTTAGCAAACATAATAAGAGTGAAATTATTCCCATAATTAGACATTTTTTAAATGCCTCCAAGCATGTTCTAAAAGTGCCTAAAAATCGACCACCGTAGGAGTTTATTCCCAAACTGTTAAACCTTCGAGACTTGCTTTAGTAAAAGATGAAAGAGGACATCAAAAAGAACAAAAGACCGTTGGATCTACTCGAATTGGTTCACTCTTTCTAAACTCACAGGCGATCAAATTTTGATATTGAGAAAAAAAAAGGAAATGCCATTTGGATTCAGTATAATCGGTCCACTGGCTCTAAAGCTACTGGCGGTTATATTTGGAAATTTAGAAAAAAAAATACCCCCATTTGGTCAATTTCTTTAATGGGAGGTGAAAGAAGACATCACAGAGAACAAAAAACCTTTTCACTCCAATCGCTCCACTCGTTCTGAGGTTACAGGCGGTCAAAGTTGGGAATTGAGAAAAAGTAGGGAATACCCCACACCCCACTGGTCAATTTCGAATAAATTTGGAAAATTTTTTTGCTGTTTTTGATCTGATGAGACAATTTTAATCCCCTATAATCTTAGTAACCATAATAAGAAATTATTCCCATAATTAGACTTTTTTTTAAATACTTCCAAAGCATGTTTTAAAAGTGCCTAAAAATCGACTTACGCAGAGATTTATCTCCCAAACTATTAAACCTACGGGACTTCTTTTAGTGAAAGGTGAAAGAAGACATTAAAAAGAACAAGAAACCGTTGGATCTACTCCAATTGGTCCACTCCTAAACTTACAGGCGATCAAATTGGATATTGAGAAAAAAATGAAGTACCCCCATTTGGTTAATAAGGAGGACAATCAAAGAGAACAAGAAACTGTTGGATTCAGTATAATCGGTCCACGGGTTCTAAAGTTACTGGCGGCTGAATTTTGGAAATTGAGAAGAAAAGAGGGAATACCCCACATCCCACTGGTCAATTTCGAATAAATTTGGAATTTTTTTTTTGCTGTTTTTGATCCGATGAGACAATTTTAATCCCCTATCATCTTAGTAACCATAATAAGAAATTATTCCCATAATTAGACTTTTTTTTGAATACCACCAAAGCATGTTTTAAAAGTGCCTAAAAATCGACCTCTGCAGATATTTATCTCCCAAACTGTTAAACCTACGGGACTTCTTTTAGTGAAAGGTGAAAGAAGACATTAAAAAGAACAAGAAACCGTTGGATATACTCCAACTGGTCCACTCCTAAACTTACAGGCGATCAAATTGGATATTGAGAAAAAAAATGAAGTACCCCCATTTGGTTGATAAGGAGGACAATCAAAGAGAACAAGAAACTGTTGGATTCACTATAATCGGTCCACTGGTTCTAAAGTTACTGGCGGCTGAATTTGGAAATTGAGAAAAAAAGAGGGAATACCCCACATCCCACTGGTCAATTTCGAATAAATTTGGAAATATTTTTTGCTGTTTTTGATCCGATGAGACAATTTTAATCCCCTATAATCTTAGCAAGCATAATAATAGTGAAATTATTTCCATAATTAGACGTTTTTTAAATGCCTCCAAAGCATGTTCTAAAACTGCCTAAAAATCGACCTCCGTAGGAGCTTATTCCCAAACTATTAAACCTTCGGGACTTCTTTTAGTGAAAGATGAAAAAGGACATCAAAAAGAACAAGAAACCGTTGGATCTACTCCAATTGGTTCACTTTTTCTAAGCTCACAGGCGATCAAATTTGGATATTGAGAAAAAAAAGGAAATGCCCCCATTTGGATTCAGTATAATCGGTCCACTGGCTCTAAAGTTACTGGCGGTTAAATTTGGAAATTGTGAAAAAAAAGGGAAATACCCCTCCCCCCCGTGGTCAATTTAGAATAAATTTACGTTTATTTGAAATAAAAACATTAAGAAATATTGGACACACAAAATTGTTTAAATAAGGTCCTTATCAAACAAGCTAAAAATATGTAATCTATTCTAAACGTATTTTAATACATTTACTTCTACTTACTCACATGTAAACATTTTAGATAGAATTAATAGTAAGAGTATAACATATTTAATATTGTACACGAGTACAAAAAATAAAAACGCTATTTTCTAATTAGTTCTAACTATTAACTAGGGCCACGTCGATTTCCTTAACCATCATTATTCGGAGGAGCATTTTCTCCAAAGCTTTTTCTGGTAAGGAAATCGTCGAATACCAGATTGGACTACCTGGGAGGAAGGCCCGTTCTGGTTGGATATACAATACGTCACTTTTACTTTTCCTTCTACTTACTCTCAAGGAAACATTTTAGACAGAATTGATAGTAAGAGATTAACATATTTAATACTGTACATACATGTACGATAAATAGAATAAGAATGAATACTAAGAGATTAACATATTTAATACTGTACACATAGGTACAAAAAATAAAACGATTAAGATAATAAACATTCGTTCTAACTATTTACTAGGGCCACGTCAGAATTGATAGTAAGAGATTAACATATTTAATACTGTACATACATGTACCAAAAATAGAATAAGAATGAATACTAAGAGATTAACATATTTAATACTGTACACATAGGTACAAAAAATAAAACGATTAAGATAATAAACATTAGTTCTAACTATTAACTAGGGCCACGTCAGAATTGATAGTAAGAGATTAACATATTTAGTACTGTACATACATGTACCAAAAATAGAATAAGAATGAATACTAAGAGATTAACATGTTTAATACTGTACACATAGGTACAAAAAATAAAACGATTAAGATGATAATAAACAGTAGTTCTAACTATTAATTAGGGCCACGTCGATTTGCTTAACCATTTTTTTCGGAAGAGGATTTTCTCCAAATCTTGGGTTGGTAAGGGAATCGTCGAATACCAGATTGGACTATCTGGGAGGCAGGCCCGTTTTGGTTGGAGGTAAAATATGTTACTTCGGATTTTTGCGCCTTCGGCACTGCAAAATTTAATAAATTGTAATTTCCAGTTTTTTTCAAGTTCTATAATTAGAAACTGTCAACTTTTAAAGCGACGTTTAATCGTGGCAACCACGATTAAACGTCGTAGGGATACGTGTCGTCGAGGCGATTCTTGCAAATTATTGCATTTTTTTTTCATATTTTCTATTAAATGACTTATTAAAATACCAAAATGTCGGCGATTAACAGAGAAAGAGGTCGTTATATTTCTAAGTAGCATTCAATGACCAAACAGCATTAATTGTTAAAAGTCATTCGTAAAACAGAAAAAAATTACCAGGATTTGGTTATTTGCTATTTATTAAAGAGAAAATTTGATCAAAATAGTTAGCTATAAAAGCTAATTTTTTGTCAAAGTTTTGTAATTAAAAATAGCATTTTTGTAAATGGCAATAATTTGGCGAAAATGTAAAGGTACATTGTAGTTACAAGCAATTTTTTCATTTCGCCTAAATTTTAGTAATTTGAAGCCCAACAAGCGCTAATCCTGGTCTTTGTATATACATGGAAATGGGGCGCAACAATCTTGTTCAAGCATGTATGTGTATAAAAATGGAGCCCATCAATCGTTATGACTAGAGTGTGTGTAAACCGGGCCCAACAATCCCTAAACCGTGTAACTTGACCGTGATCACCTGAGTATGAAAATCATTCCCAAGAATTGCTATGACGTGTGAGTATGAGTGATCGATAAAATCGAATATCAAAATTGTAATTTTAGCGGTGATACTTTCGGAAAAAAGTAGTCCCGGTGACTTGTCAAATAAATGGTCAGGTAGTATCAAATTGTCTCCTATGAGGACCTATGAGGATGCTGTGAAGATACTTGAAAACATGTATGTCAAACCCAAGAATGAAATATTTATTTCCAATATATAATAATATATAACAGCCCGGTGAGTCTATTGATCAGTTTTTGCAAGTTCTTAAGGAAATGGAGCAAAGAATGTAATTTTAAAGCAGTCTCATAAAAGTGAGTTTATCAGAGATTCCTTTATTACTGGTCGAAATTCGTCAATAATTAGACAACGTTTACTAGAAAGTACAACACTTACTTTAGACGAGGCTGTCGATAAAGCTAGGGCTCTTGAAATGGCTCAACATCAATCTGAATCGTAAAACTCCCGTTTTGCTGGTACTGCAGCTTCTACAAGTGTGAATCTAAAAGAGACTTTTCAAAATAATTCTACGGATTATCCAACTGTTGCCAAAGTTCAAGAAAACTTTGAAGCATGTTCTAGAATTGTTTACAGCTAGAAGCAGGTAGTCTACAAAGAAGACCAAACAGTGGATCTCACAAGAAACATGCCGATGAAGTGGTTACAGAGGCACAAGAAATAATGCAAAATACACCTGGTACAGTACATTTACACCATCAAATAGGCCTTTCTGTAGGTGCCATCTATGCAATTTTACATAAAGATCTGCAAGTGTTCCCATATTGCTTCACAGAAGTGTAAGAATTGCATGAAGCTGACTTTCCCCGAAGACTGCAATTTTGTAATTGGTATATTGAAAGGGATAATAACCAGAACATTTTCCAAAAATCCATATTTAGTGATGCAGCATGGTTTGAGTTAAGTGGTTATGTGAACTCACAAAACATGAGAACTTGGAGTAGTGAAAGCACCCCCATGAAATAATTGAAAAAGACTACATCCTGAAAAAATTGGGAGTTTGGGTAGGAATCACAGCTCGCTGACTGATTGGTCTAGTTTTCTTTGAAGGTGGCAGATCACTAGGACACTTCAAGCATTACCAATTGGATACCTGTATAAGCTGAGCACTTGGAGAAAATAATTTACAAAAAATTCTTCATTAAGTAAATTCATTTATCCACGACCATACTATAATAATCACATTATTCTTGTACATTCTCAAGACTAACGATAATCATTATTCACTTGTGAATAATGAGTTGTCATGGAAACGAAACATGTCGTAGGCAACTGACAACTCAAAAAGTAAACTGCCCTAAACATGAAATCGGTAGTTACCACTGGTTCATTCAAATAATTATCCTTCTATTAGGATGTATTGAGGCAAATGTAGGTTACAGTGTCTCTTTTTCACTAAAATATGTACTTTTCACTGAAAAATACTTAAAATAGGCCATAAAATGAAGTAATTTACCGTTCACCCTCGTAGCATTGAAATGAACATGCGGTGACATGCGCGGGTGACTAGACCGTCATCTATCGACAAGACGCATCAAACGTCGCGCCATTGAATAGCGAAACCAGTCGTGGTCGTGGTTTTAAAATTGTAAATTATCTTTGTGGCACCTATAACCTATCATATTTGAGAAAACCCAGAATCTTGGTCATGGATAAAATATAGTATTCAACGCGCATTTAATGAGCGTTATTCTCATTAAATGCTTGTTGTATAATATACTATTTTTTTAGACTTTTATAAAACATGTTTAATAACTAAGATCAATTTATTGTTAAACAGTTGATAAGTGAATAGAAACATGACTTCCCAAAACTCAATAAAAATTTTAATATAAATTAACAAAACATGATTAGCTTTATTACAGGTCTTATCGAACACATTAAACACATATTCCATTGGACCCATATGTCAATTTTCCATATACTAATAGCAGACACAAGCCCTTTTCAAAAACTGCAATTCCGATCAGGTTGATAAGTATCAGCTGAATTTCTTCCATTCATATTGAGGGGAAGTCAGATTCAAATTGTCATCAATCTGGTTTCCTGAAAATCCCCTGTAAGGATCAGTCTGATCCAGGATCAATATTTCCGAAAAGTCCTATTTTGACAAAATGTGTGACTCAAATTTTATCATTCATATTCCTATTAGTATACACAGTATGACTTTTTGGAAATGGTAAACCTGGATCAGATTGATCTCTACAGCTGTTGATTTTCATCCAATCAGATTGATGACTGATAACAGGACAGCCAATCAGGTTGGTTGAAAAAAAGCTTATAGTAATAATCGACCCAATCTAGATTGCAATTTCAGAAAAGGATTTTTATGATCAGATTATAGAAATAGCACTGTCACTTTTGAATAAGCAGGTTTTAACCAGCCAATTTGTAAATTGTTGAAAAAAATTGTTAAAACATGGTGGACAGCAACCTTTTAAACTACAGATCTGATCATTAACCAGCATTAGTCAGTCTAACAATATTAAATCCTTATCATTGTAACTTAATTTCTGTCCACAACATTTTTAAACAAATTTAGTTTATAATTGTAAATTAGGAATATGAAGCTGGATGATCCTGCATTATTTAGTAGCTATTGATGCAATTTAATACTCATTAAACTACTTTGTCATTATAAAAAAAATGTTAGCATTTATTATTGAACATGAAAATACCATATATCACGTTAAAACTGGCTTTCAGGCCCAAAATGGTGTACGCATGTACACATGTGCCTTACAAACTGCTAATAGTATGGTTGCATATAGCTTTTCCAGGCTAGGGAGGGAAGAGAACTATTACACTCATACACAAATTTAAGCCTCGAGAGTATCTACTGACACACATTTTTGGAAACATCTTTTCTTCTAGGTCCCAATGATCGCAGACCATACCAATTTTGGTGCAAAATTTCCTGGTCTAGCTTCAGGAAATGAGCCTACAATATGTTTATAAACTTATTTTCCTCTTCAGCTCTAATGATTTAATTTTACATACCTTTGAAAATCCACTCCATTTCCAATTCTACAGAGATAAAACATTAGAATCATACACTTGTTTTAATGATTTTAAAACTAGTTTTCAGGTTTTCAAACACAAAATGGTTTGTAATTTGGTTGCAGTTGCAGTTGGTAGGGCCAAGCCTTAAAAACTCCTCTCCCCAAAGGCTGCACCGTGCAGGGGCTGGTGATTGGGGTGCTTTGTCGTCGTAGTGAAAGAATCAATATGAAATCGTCACTTCTAAGGGCGAAAGGCCTGTTCAGGAGTTCAGGGTTGCAAAATTTTAGTTTATCTCACCTCCCAAGGTCCACTATCTCTGTCTACGTACACATAATTTGGAACACGTGGTGTCTATGGAAAATTTTAGCTCGGGAATACCTCAAGTTAACTTTAAAGCCTATAGAATCTTAAAAATCTTGAAATAATAAAAAAATCTAACAAATTAAGGCCGACTTATATAAATAAATAAGTTCTGGATTGTTCGGAATATCAATGTCAATTGCCATTTATTATAATTTCGTTAATTTTGAGTATTTCCGTCCTTAGATTCTTATGGAGAAAAGGAAAGGATGGAAACACTGTGGGAGCGCGTAAGAGTATGCAACCAGTAAAACGTTTGAAAAGTGAACGTGCCTAAATTTGAAATTTTGACGGACAAATAAAGAACGCAGTAATTGTCGACGTGCTTCAAAATAACAAATGCATTTCATAGGTGGCTAGATGAAATTTTATAATGAACACCCCTAGTAGTAGATGCCCTAATTGATACTGGAAGCTCGGATAGTTATTTGTGCAGCAAGATTGCTAAAGAGAAAATTTTTAAGGTTTTTCATTCGAAAACAAATATTTCTATGGCCACCACATCCTTGAAGTCTGAACTACTGGGTTACTGTAACTGTATTAAATCTGCAAATTGAATCAAATTTCTACAGGAATGTCAAGCTACTGATATTAAATGATCTGTGTGCAGATATGATAATCGGTCATGATATAATTAGCAAGCATTGCGGACTAGAAGTCTGTTTTGATGGAGCGAGGCCTATCCTAAAGATATGTAACTTAGCAATAGCTAAGGTGGAACCTGTCTCTTTATTTTCGAATCTCCTCGCAAATTGTAAACCTATTGCAGCTAAATTACATCGATACTCTACTACAGATTATATATTTATAGAATAAGAAGTTCAAATACTTCTAAAGGAGGAAATTATCGAAATAAGTACCTAACATAGAAGATATTATCGGCCAAGTAAGTATCCAGATATGAAGTTTATAGTACCATGGACCTTCACAGCTCATATCATCAAATTCCAATCAATGAAGATGACAAAATCTATACCGCTTTTGAAGCTTGTGGTAGATTATACCAGTTCAAAAGAATTCCATTTGGAGTTACCAACGGTGTTGCGTGTTTTCAACGTGCTATTGGCAACATAATAAGAAATGAAGGTTTACAAGATACATTTGCATACTTAGATGACGTCACGATATGCGGCATCGATCAGTCCCACCTTGACCGCAATCTACAACTCTTCATGGACGTTGTTCAAATGTATAACTTGACACTGAACAAGGAGAAATGTATATTTTCTTCAGGTGCCATCAATCTCCTTGGATATACTATAACAAAGAAAACTCATCAGACCAGATCCCGACCGATTGCGACCACTCTTGGAACTACCGTGCCCGAATGATACTAGTTCTCTACGTCGAAGATTAGGTATGTTTGCCCACTGCTCAAAATGGATATCACAATTTTCAAAGAAAATTCAACCTCTCGTTCGCTGTAAGAAATTTCCGCTCTTTCAAGATGCTAATATTGTTTTTGAAAATTTGAAGAAGGACATTGCTAACGCTGTAATTTCCTCAATCGATAACCATGTCATGTTTACTGTTGAAACAGATGCTTCGGAATTCGCCATTGGTGCTCAACCATCGCAGCTTATAAGGCCTGTAGCGTTTTTCTCCAGAACAATGTTTAAAAGCGAACAGAAACATTCATCAGTAGAAAGCTTATGCAATTGTTGAAGCATTGAAGAAATGGGGACACTTTCTTATTGGAAAACATTTTCGACTTCTAACTGATCAAAGATCTGTAGCGTTCATGTTTGATAACGAGATTCCAGGAAAAATAAAAAATGAGAAAATTTTACGATGGAGGCTGGAACTATCTTGCTTCCATTATGATATAGTTTACCGACCTGGCAAAGAAAATAATGTAGCAGATACACTTTCAAAAATTTGTTCTGCGACAAAGAATGTCAAATCCCTATATGATCTCCACGACGGCGACGCTCTGTGCCATCCAGGAGTTACCAGATTATATCACTGGATTCGTTCTAAGAATCTTCCTTTTTCCGTTGAAGATGTACGAAAAGTTTCAGCATCCTGCCCTATTTGTGCCGAGCTTAAGCCAAGATTCCATAAGAACCAAGGTACTTTGATAAAGTCAACATTGTCATTTGAGAGGCTTAACATAGATTTGAAAGGACCGTTGCCATCACAAACAAATAACCACTATATTCTCACAATAATTGATGAATTTTCACGATTTCCATTTGCGTTTCCATGTTCGAACATGACATCCTCCACTGTTATCAAATGTTTACGTGAACTATTATCGATTTTTGGAATGCCATCATATATACATTCTGATCGAGGACCATCTCTGATGTCTCAAGAACTAAAATCATTTTTGGATTCCCACGGTGTAGCAACAAGCCGTACTACGCCTTATAACCCACAAGGAAATGGACAATGCGAAAGATATAACGGTATCATTTGGAAGACAATCTAACTTGCCGTAAAATCAAGAAACCTTAAACTAACTCAGTGAGAATCAGTCCTACAGGATTCTCTCCATTCGATACGATCTTTGCTGTGTACTGCTACAAACTGTACACCACATGAACGCTTGTTTAAACATGTGCGCCAATCATCTAATGGATCTTCAATTCTAACATGGTTGTCTACTCGAGGACCTATTCTCTATAAAAGAAATATCAGAAATAGTAAATATGACCCACTCGTAGAAGAAGTCGAATTACTAGACTCAAATGCTGATTATGCTCATATTCGCCTCCCGAACAGAATCGAAACCACCGTCTCTACACTCGACACTTGGCACCTTGCGGCGACAAAACACTATCGGATGAAAGAGTTATTCATATGGACCCAAGTGATTGTGAATCTCAAGATTCTAATCAACATCTTGAAGATAACTTAGAGACTACTAGAAACGAAAACACTATTCACTTGAAAGCAGCTGATAAGATCCTACTCAACATCTTGAAGATAACTTTGAGGCAGCTAGAAATGAAAACACTATTTCCTGAAAAGCAGCTGATCAATCTAACCCAGATGCTTCTGGTTCTGAAACTTCCAGCCTACTAGACGGTGACCGCTCAAAACGAACCAGACGAGCTCCAAGAAACCTAAGGGAATATGTAAGACATTAAGAATGTTATGATATTTACCTTTTATACTACCTCTCACACTATTGTCAGTGTTCAGTACGTACCTTTGTAATGTCATTGTCAGTAATTTTATAATAAGTTGATTAAAGCCTAATTCTCTAAAGGTCTAGAGTCCGTATAATAACCGCCGTGCAAAAACCCTTGGGAAAGCACTACATGAAGAGTGGTGAAGTGTGGTGAAGATCACGATTAGAAATTCTCACTTCTCATCGGAGATTGTTTCATCAACCAAAATTTAAAAAAATAGCAATGTTAGCCAATATCTCCGTTACGGTTAGAGATATCAAAATTCTGATTGCACCTTTGTCTTGTTGGAAAAATTTAACTGAAAATGAGTACCCACTTTAGGGATCCATCTTTGAGAATAATAAATTTAACTAATACGCTCCGTTACGGTTAGAAATATTAAAATTCTATTTACAACATCCTTTTAGTTAGAAAAATTTGTACCCACCTCAGGGGTACATCTGTTAAGGTAAGAGATATAAAATGCCTATTACACCATCATTTTAGTTGGAAAAAGTAACTGAAAACAAGTACCCAATTCAGGAGTTCATCTTTGAAAATAACAAAGTTAGCCAATGTCTCCATTACGGTTAGAGGTATCAAATGAAAATGCCAGTTACGCCATTATTTTGACTGAAAAAAAGTGACTGCAAACGAGCACCCACTTCAAGAATCTATCTTTGAAAATAACAAAAAATGGCAATATCTCCATTGTGATTAAAGATATCAAAATTAAAATAACACCAACCGTCTTAGTTAGAAAACGAACCCACTTCAGGGGTCCATCTTTGAAAATAACAAAATTAGCCAACATCTTCGTTACAGCTAGAGATATCTAAATTCCAATTGCACGTAATTGGGCAGAAGTAGCTGAAAATGAGTATCCAGCGATCAAGGTTTCCATTCCAAGTGACCCTTGGTCGCCTACAGATTTGGAGTCCCTCTCAAACTTCATTCGGATGACTGAACTTTGAATCGGCCGTTTTCCAGACAGTTATGGAACGTTTAGGAATTCCCAAGACCAAGACAACTCCTCTGCATCCACAGTCGGCGATGGTGGAGAGATCTAATCGGACCATGGAGCAATATCTCTCAAAAATGGTGGCAGATCATTAGCGTGATTGGTTATTACATTACCACGCAATTCGATAAAACTTATATAACAATCTTTCAGTCTAGAGGAATGAACCACAACTTCCTTGACCTCTGATTATGGCTAAAATGTAGGCCAAATTTTGGCCTAAAAAAGGATTGTTTTATGAACCTCGACTGAAGAACCCACCATATTTTAAGAAAACCGTTAGGAACAACTTTTATTCACAGTCACTAAACACAGTTACACATTTTAAATAAACTTCTTAATGGAATTTAACGAATTATTGATATTGTTAAGGATTGGTGCAGGCGGTTGTCGGTCGTTCCCGGGCGACACTTGGACCTCTCGACTCGACGTAGCTGAGCGTGATTTATTACCTTATTTGCATCACTCTTAGTGTTATTTAAACGTTTGGCGGTATTCTTTGATTCTTCTATTTATGTTAGGGAACTTTCTAGTTTATAAATTTTAGGTATAAAAGTAGGGACAGCTGCGGGTCTAGTTAGTCAAGTAGGTAGGTCTGGGAGAGGTCTAGTTAGTCAGTTCTGTGCGGGTATCGGTGACGATCGGTCGAGTTGAGTATTCGGGCAGTCGGTGCAGCGTCGTTCAGAATCGTGTGCGTTCGGAAGTGTTGGCAGTGTGAGGTTGAGGTGCTCTAGCACTGAAGCCCGAGACGGGAAAATGGCTACCATCTCGATGGAGGTGTTTCTTAATGCCATCTCGGATAAGGAGGCGTTGATTTGCATCCTGGCCGACAAGGTGGAGAAACTCCGGGCCGAAATGGCAGCCCTCCGCGCGGAGGTACGCGAAAATCGACTGATGGACAAACCGCGTTCGGAGACAAATGCCTCTAAGACGGACATAAGTGCGAAAAGCGGTAAGAAGTGCACAGGAGTGAGTGCAGATAAACCACAAGGTAAGTCTGGAAATAAGACAGGTGTCGGTGCATGCAATGTAGCAAGTAATCCGGCAACCCAGTAAATACAAATTGGTCACTAAGACGTACCCAGTACATCAATACGGGATATTATTGAAGTCCCTGGTATATCCTGCATGATCCCATAACGTCCCTAGGATGAATCTAAGACGTACTTTTGGAACAGTTCGGGTTGTTGTTGGAACTTATATGAAAAGAAAAGAAAATTGTTTTTAACTGGGATTTGAACTCAGGACCTCTCGCATACGAGTCCAAGTTTCTAGCTTGGAGCTACGGAAGTTGTCGCACGCATAGACAAACTTGGGTCGATCACTTGCATATTATTCTATTGACAATTCATTACATGTCATCGTCCGAATTAAATCCAAAAACATCCTAAAGAAAATGAAAACGTCATTCACCTCACAAAGATTGATCAGATAAAAAAATTGGTGTATTTTGTCAATTTTGTAATATCCTAAGGACTTCCTCAAGACATTCCCATCTCTATAGGATATATTAATATTGGTCCCATGTCTGATATCCGATGCATATCTGTTGGAGGTCCCATAATTTAATATCCCATCTGAGATATGAGGGACCAAAATGAGAAGTCCCAGGTATCAAGTGTGTTTACTTGGGAGCTTCTCCGGGGCAGTTAAGAAGACAGCAGCGGAAAAGACTGTGTTGAACGCAACGGCGGTGGTAGCGGTAGGTGACCGTTCTTGATCCGGTCACCAGGATGGAGGTAGATTGAGGCGCTCAAGAGAAAGCGCAGAAGGCAAGCCCTAGGACCTTTGCGGAAGCAGCAAAAGCCCAAAGGATACCTCCTGTGGTTGTAAAGGGCCGGCAAAAGTGGGCTGAGCTGTCGGCTCAGCTTAAAGTTGCCGGCATAAAAATCAAGAGGGCTTCACTGAAACCGCGTAGGGCTACAAAAAGGTAGTCCGTGTGCTGGCCTCTGTATAGCGGAGGCTTCACACCTACACTCTGCCGGAGGACAAATGTACGTATGTCGTCATTAGAGGTCTGCCTGACGAAGTGGACCTTAAAGCGGTAGAGGTCGAGCATCTAGAAAAGAATGTCGCCGCTGATCTATTGAGAATGACGAACAAAAAGACCAAGCAGCAGTTGGCCCCTGGTTTTGGCCAAAAGTTCAGACGCCATGATTTTCAAAATCGAGAAACCGCTTGGTCTCTCTGTGAAAATTGAACAGCCAAGAAAGAAGACAGTGACGACAAGACAGACAACGTTAACGGGCTACGCGCCAGGAAGTGCGAACTGGAGCTCCTCTTGGCAAAAAGAGAGCCGGAAATTCTGGCTCGTCAAAAAAAACAAGATTGATAGCCGCGTTCGCGTAAACTTCCTGGGGTATAGCACGTATCGTAACGACAAAAGGAATCCCAATAACGGAGGGGTGGCCATATTGGTGAGAGACGACATCCTGGGCGTCCAAAACACAGAAATTTAAGCAATTTCCGTCACCAGCTATGGAGCCCACGGATGAAGATCACGTCGGCATACAAGCCTCTATAGGACGAACTGCAGCAGGAAGATTTCGACAAGCACGTGGCCAACAAGCACTAGTGCTGGTTGGCGACCTCAATTGCAAGCACCGCTCATGGAACTATGCAATTGATAACAGGCAAGGTGTCAGGCTGTTGGATATGACCACCGCTGCTGGCGCAGTGGTAATGGGGCCCGAAAAGCCGACATGCCTACCCAATGGGGGCGGGAGGCCGGACGTACTTGACATTGCGGTGTTGAGGAACGGCCGACTCTGGCCAAAGTAGGTGACGGTGAATGAAGGTACCGCGGATCACAATCCGATTAGACTGACCCTTGGAGCGAATGCCGAAATCGAAACGACTCACTCTATAGGCATCGTGAGTGGAAACGGCTTCAAGAGCATTTTAACGCACTTGCGACTGCCCAGTTATTGCTGATGTGGCCCAGCTGGAGTGTGCCGTGGAGGCGTTCGAGGAGGACGGGCTGCAGGCACTAAGCCTATCCAAAATTGATCGCGAGGTGCAAAAATCGCGCGGTCCCGAACATATACGGGCGCTCGTTCAGGAACAGAGACAACTGGGTAGATTGTACCGCAGGCGCGTCAAAGGACAATCGCAGACTGCTTAACGAAAGCAGCCAGCGATTGAAAACAGCTCTGCTTGAACGCCGCAGTCGATATTGGGATGATAAGCTGTACGAGGTAGAGCCGGCTCGCCCGACCTCTGGCGACTGCAAAGTGCCTTAGGCGCGAGACAAACACCGTACCACCGCTGCACAGCGTAAATGGGTATGGTGTACAGCGACGAGGATAAGGCGGAAGCATTTGACCAAACACTCGAAAGAGAGTTTAGGCTAAATGATCACTCTGACGATAATGATCGTCACATCTTGGCGGTTGAGAGAGCCGCCCGGCACCTGAGGAGCGAGCTCCCCAGGGTCCTCGCTCGCAGAACCCGATGGATCTCGTTACCCCCGGGAAGTAAGGGACACCCTGAGGACCCTTGTGTAACGAAAGGTTCCTGGGCAGGACGGCATCTCCAACAAGGTGCTGAAAAACCTGACTAGGAAGGGTGTGGCTTACCTCTGCGCTGTGGCGAACGCAACCATGACGCTACGAAACTTTCCATAGAGGTGGAAACAGGGAGTGGTGATAATGCTGAACAAGCGGGAAAAAAATTAGATATTTCCGCAAAACTACCGGCCCATCACATTACTGTGTGGGACTGGGAAGGTCGTGGAACGTATTATTCTGAGGAGATTCCAAGACGAGTGTACACGCCTAGACGTTGTGCCCGTCAAACAATATGGTTTTCGGGGGCTGCATTCGGCAGAATTGCAGGTCCTGTAAACCAAGGCGAACGTCGCAGAAGGCAGGCACTCCAGACTGCCCTCTGGATTAGTCCTGCTGGATTAATTCAGAGCGCTAGAGGCAGGTTTTCCCCAAGGGTCGGTATTGTCGCTGCATCTGTACACGCTGTACACAAGCGATATTCCTAGAACACCAAGGAGTACGCTCGCACTCAATGCTGAGACACGGCTCTTTTATCCAAACACCGGAGAAAATATGTTGTGAGGCAGAATTTACAGCTAGCTTTAGACGACCTCCAGGAGTGGCTGGTATGTTGGAGGATTAAGATTAATCCAAACAAGTGCCAGGCAATCCTGATGGGTAGAGGTCGCGATGCCGTGCCGGATCAACTTGTGATCGATGGCATCGAAGTACCGTGGCAAGGCTCCGCCATTCGTCTGGGGGTCACCTTGTATAAAAGGCTGACTTGGGGCCCCCATGTCAGGGTCGCCGCTGCCAAAGCTAGGGAGGTTATGGCCTCAATATACCCCCTGCTCAACCGAAGAACTCCGTGAAGGGAAAGCTCCTGCTCCTGAAAACCATCATGCGGCCGATCCTAACAGATGGATCAGCCGCATGGGGGCGCGCCGCGGAGGCCCACCTGTCAAGGGTAGAAGCTGCTGAAAACATTTACCTCCGTATGGCGGTGAATGCTCCATGGTACATTAGTAACGAACAAATTCGTGCTAATCTGCGATAGCAAACAGTGCGCGACTTCATGAGAGTCAAAGCTGAGAAGACCTTCCAACGCGCGGAAACACATCCAGACGACCTGCTGTGGGCTTTGGTTCAGTACGAGCCGGATCCCGCATCAGGGCAACTCTGGAAGCGGCCACGGCATCAGCTATGATATCAAGCTGCAGAGTAGAGTGACAGCAAAGAGGCAAAAAACCGCACTGAGAAGTAAGGGTTACATCACCCGCAAAAGCTTGTGGGGCTATGAGATATGTTGAAAACAGGAAACTACAAAAAACAGGATTTATAGGAAACTGGGCCCGGAATCCCCAAGCAAAAACGGTTAAGAATCCCACACTATCGGACAGCAGTGCGGGGCTGTCCGGCGTCTTGTCGAGAAGATTTTTCACCCCGGGGGTCGTCCCCAAAAAAAAATGGTCTAGTTAGTGTAATTAATCGAATGTAATTAAACTAAAAGCACAAAGCGATAATAAAAAGTTAAAAGGTTAGTGGTAAATAGTGGACTAAAGTAGAGAATTGAACTTGTGTTTGTTTGTCGAGTAAATAGTCTTTTAAAATCAATTTACTTGGACTGGAATTTTTTTGAACCCCGGGTTTGAAACAATGTTTTATGATTGAGAGCATTGGAAATAATGACCAACTTACAAAAATACAAAAAATTGCAAGATCCAAAAAGAAACGATGCAAAACTTCTAACAGTTTTGATGAAAACAATGTAGTAATTAGCATATTGATTTGTAACAATATTTGGTTCACATCCAAGACGTACTAAAGCTGAGACAAAACCAAGCTCTAACCATCACCAAAGCGTAGTAGACAGTGACTCACGCCGCCGTCTCAGAGTTGACCACTAATAAAAATGATATCACCTCTAATGACTTTCCAGCCAGAGCTTTGTTTTGTTTTAATTCGTCTTGGGTTTTAACGAATTATAGAGCTTCCTAGCATATCTCTGGATAATGCCACGGATTTTAGCAACCTGTATCATCCAAAATGCATCTCTCCAAATATTTATATCTACAACTTTTGTATTTAACATAAGAAGTAAAAAATATAGAGGAGATCGATACTTAGCATTGCAGCTTATTCTTTCTATAGCTGGTTTTTAATTTTGATAGAAAAAGAAAAATAAGTAGGACCAAATAAACTAAACCAATGCTTTTTTCAAATCTCTCCAACAACCACTAATTGTTGGATGGTATTGTGGAATCATCAGAGTGAGGCCGTCTTAGGAGCTCTAGTGGGAGCGAAACTCGTCTTGTGACGTAATACTCTGATGACTCCACACAATTAATAATCCATTTTACCTTTGGACACCTATTATCGTTCGGTTCCTCTTGGGGTCCCGGAGAAGCCGCCGGTTGTTCAAGTTTCATCATCGTCAAGTCGACGTAGAGAGAAGGCATCCTTCTTACACGCTTAGATTGCCCGCCACCAGGAGCGCCATCACCGTTCATTCCCCTTTTCCTAGCGGAACTAATATTCGCCGGTAATGCTGCTTCTAGGTCTACTGCTGGTTCGTCTAAATCTAAAATTAGAGATACCTGTTTAAGTAGAAAATAACAATGAACCCGGTACAATTTCTACACATCGCAAAATATGTTTGCCCATTTTAGTAAAAGACATTTTCAATTATAATGTAATGCTCAAAAAATCAGAAGCTTTGGGAGTAAGGTAATTTGTTTTGTACCTTGATCCCATAGTCCAAGGTACAATAACGTACTGTTACGCCCGACCGTCCCTCCACAGAGATTCGGGCCGAAGCGACAACGCCTAGCGCCGACAGCGACCCCATCTAGACTAAGCGAGAACAGTCTCCTCCGTTCTCGAAAGTACGAGAGTGTGTTCAAGCCGGGTATATAAACCAGCGAGCCGCACGAGATCAATTGAATAGATCTATTGAATAGTGTAGCAAATAAGCGAAATAAGCGGACAAGCGAACAGTGCGAATTGTTAGTAGAGTAATTGTGTTTTAATTGTGTTGTAATAGTTAAAAGTAAATAAAAGTGTGTAGTTAATTGACGATAAATTATTGGAAACCGAATCCCGTAACAACTGGTGTCAAAAGTGGAATTTTCTCGAAGAACAAGAAAGCAAAGGCAACTTGAGAAAAAGGGACAAAAAAAAAAAGAGGTAACTTGAGATAAAGGAACAAAAAAAATCAAGTTGCTCTGTTTCAAGCATTAACGGATGGTCGTAGCGAGTTGCAAGAACTTGTCTCAACCAAAATGACTGAGGTCAAACAAGATGCAGATCAAGTCAAACAAGACGTGGATCGAGTCAAACATGAAGTAGAGATGAAATTGACGGAGTTAGAAGAACGGTGGCGGATCTGGGAAACACGTCGCAGTGGGCCAACTTCAACCGTTGAGCGACTAAACATTACTAGGCCTCCAGTTTTCGAGAGCACTACTTCTTGAAGCATTTATAGAGACCAATTTGAGGCGGTAACAGTTAAAAATGGATGGACAGATTCGGACAAGGATACCGAACTTTTAGTAGCTTTGAGAGGAAAGGCTGCAGACATCATGCCTACATTGTCAACCACTGAAAAGTGTAATTACAACGCAATTGCCGCGACGTTAGAGCGGAGGTTTGGTAATGCTCATCGCGAAATAATCTATCAGACAGAACTACGGTTGGACATTGAGCGTTTGACAAGATTAGCGTATCCTGCGGCTCCCTCTAATTTTCTTGACCAGCTATTAGCGCAGCAGTTTATCGAAGAAGTTCGCGACAGTAATATGAAATGTCATTTGAGATTGACTCGTCCTTCCAGTGTAAATGAGGCATTCATTCGGGCACTGGTGTATGACGCGTTAGTTGACGCAAAAGTTGACGTACAGGAAGGGCCGCAGCCAAACTCAATCTTAAAGCAATTGTTGGACGAGCAGCGTGAATTCAGGAAGCAAACGACTTCATCTTTCGACCAATCAAGAAGCAGGGCACAAGACATTGGTTACAGAAGAAATATGGACCGAAATGCCGACCTACAGAAACACGGATCTTGACACAACTGCCGCAGAATGGGCAATTTTAAAAGGGACTGTCGCGTTCGACGGGAAAGGAGTCAGACTCCGTCACGACGACAATCTGGCGGACTGACACATTAGCCGGAAAACTAAGACCAGTCAATGTAAATGGGCGAACGCTGACTGGCCCCACGGAAGCCCCCAGGATCATTAGGATTGGATAGCTTGGAAAAACGGCTGACAGCGGGGGCATGGATGATGACGAAGAACTTCCTCCTTGGAAGGCAATGACATCACACAAGAAAACTTTAAGTCTGAGTACCTCACCACCGTGGACGAACCAAAAGCAGGAAAAGATGAAAAATACCACAACTCCACAAAGTAAAACCGGCTACTTTGATCTGCGCTGGGATGATGAAGCAGGCAAATCAGTTAAGCGTAAAAGAACTGCATCAATAGGAAGTGCGAATGAGAACAACGACGAAGAATATCTGAAAGCAGACAGGGAGGAACTAAAGAAACTGAAAAACTTAATCAAAACTATGGACGAAACTGTAAAGCAACTTTCGAATCAAGTAAGAAACAATGGAAGCACCAAAAGGGAAATCAAAGACATCACAGAAAAACTTAGAACAAAGTCGAGCCTGATGAATACCGCAGAAATGTGGGACCTCATCAACTCCCTACAAATAGGAACTCGTACAGAATCATGTAACGAAAAACCAGAAACAAAAACTACAGACACACAAACCGAAGAAACATACACAATGCAATACTTAACGAAAAGAGTGGAAACAAAAAACATAGACACACAAACGGACCCGAACTACGACCAAAAGAACATACTAGGACAATTACATAAAGCAAATAACATAAGCAAAATCATGGAGATAATAAAATTAAAATGGAATGACAAATGTTACCCAAAAACAACACCGGGCCTAGGAAACCCACTTTCAATCGAAAATAACACCATAGTGATCATAGATACGGACGAACAGGGAAATAATGGCTACAAGAAAAAACTAGGCGAAATCTTTCCGCAAATCTCCAGTTACCTGAAATCTGGAAAGCCAGATGAAGGTAAAGTAATAAGCGTCGACTCAAAAACACCACAGATGAAGACAACAAAGAAGAAAATGGAAATACACTACACGTTCTTGGATTAAAAAATCCATAATCTGAGCAGAACATTTCAACATCCCTAGAAAAATGGACGAGTCTCTACCAGGGACTCAAGAATTTAATACAAAAAGAACAACAAAAGGCAACCAAAAAAATCACACTCTGTAATTACACGAAAGTAGACATAGTAAAAATAAGACGACTGGCGGAAAAAATATTGCAAGATCACGACATGAACATGACAATATATTCAACTACAAGAGCTCCGTACAAACCAATAACAACACAGGAACAAGGAGTATACACAAACGGAGAACTGAACACAAATACAGGTACTTCTACAAATAACGATCCCTTTAATTGGAGAACAACTAGAAACAAGAAAACAGGCACAGTTATAATAAAAGGAGTAAACTCGGAAGCTACATACTCCCAAATAACGTCAAAAATGAGAAAAAACATCAAAATCCAAGACATAGGAGTAAGAGTGCACAATATTAGACACGACAACAAAGGACAGATACATATCAAATATCAAGCAAACGAACATGAAGAGAAGACTTTCCTTGAAGAAGTAAAAAAAAAACATAGACAAAGATATGGACACATCGATAGCCAAAAACTACAAAACAGTGTTTATAAAGGATATAACTATCACAACCGAACAACAAGAAGTAGAAGACGCTATTACCGATACACTAAAAATCACCCCTGAGGAAAAAAGCGAAATTAAAATACAACTAGCTATAAAACCTAACCAAAATAAACTCCTCTATGCTTTTGCAAAATTACCAATTGATAAAGCCAACATACTAATCAATACGGGAAAAATACGAATAGGATGGAGTAACTGTAGAGTAGGAGACAAACAAGCCAGTAATATGCTTAAACTGTTATAAATTTGAACACATCACCCCTAACTGCAGAAACGACCGCAGAGAACGAAGTTGCCTTAACTGTAGTTCGACCCAGCATGAAATCAAAAACTGCAAAGAACAACCGAAATGTCTCAACTGCACTGACAATAATAACCACAAAACATACAGTTACGAATGCCCGCTCTATAAGAAGGCATTCTTAGAAATGAGGCAAACTCGTAGAATGATTTAAAGCCAAAATGTTTGCAGAACGCGAAACCAAAAAAATTTAAATTTTACAGATAAACGTAGACAGAAAATATAGCGCCTTAGACCTACTTAGGTAATTTACATACGAACAAGTCATAGACATAATACTAGGACAAGAACCAACACATCGGAAAAAGGAAAACTTCATATATGACCTAAACCACGACTGCTTCATATGGACATCCAAACAACTAAAGCTGATGAAAATAACCCGACATCACGGATTTGCAGCTAATGAACTCGACACAGTCATTGTCATCTCATGCTACTTCTCTTCAAACAAAACCCTGCAAGCATTTGAAAACTTTCTGAGCCAAATAGACACCTTTATAAAAAATTGCAGTAAGGATATTCTAATCGCAGGGGATATCAACGCGAATCAACGGTGCAGAACCCTAGAGGACCGCTATTAGATGAAACTACTAATATCAAATAATCTAACAGCCATAAATGCTGGAAACTTACCCACGTTCTCCAACGCAAACGGCACCTCATTAATAGACATCACAGCCTCATCAAGCAGAATATGTAATAAAATTAGCAACTGGCACGTAGTTAACAATATAGACAGCCTAAGCGGACATTTTTACATAACATATGAATTAACATTTTCCGAACAAGAAGTAACGAACAACAAAGAAAACTTGGAAGGGTGGAAATTGGACGAAATGGGCAAAATAAAGATGGAGAACTACCTCAAACAAGACACACAGACGAAACTAAACACTGCTGAAGAGCTGACCAAATACCTAACAAATTTATGCAATAAACTACTCCCAAAAAGAAAATCACCAAACTCAAACTATAGATCTGCACACTGGTGGACAACAGATATTGCAATGAAAAGAAAACAGTGCAATAAAATCAGAAGAACCCTCACAAGAATAAACGCAACACCGTCTGACGTAAACGGAAAAGAGGAAATTAAAAAGTTATACAAAAAAACTAAGCAAGAACTGAAAAAAATGATCAAAAGTGAAAAACAAAAAAGTTGGACCAAATTGTTGGACGAAACGGAACAAGACATATGGGGACGGGGCTATAAAATAGCATGCTCTAAACTAAATATCAAACCAAAAATAACTCTAGATAAAGAAACCCAAATAGAGCAATTTTACAAACTCAAGAGCAATTTCACATCCTACAAGAAGATGGCACAATAAAACAATAAAAAATGGCACAGTACCCATAGTAACTACAGAGGAAGTGATATCAGCAACAAGAAACATCAAGAGCAAAAAAGCCCCGGGACCAGACAACATCACCTCTGAAATAATTAAAAAAGCTATAGAAAATAAACACTTTGTAGACAATATGGTAAATGTAATGAATGCATACGTGACGACCGGAACTTTTCCTGAAATATGGAAAAAAGCAAAACTAGTTTTGATAGAAAAGCCGCAAAAGAACCCCAACGACATCCAAACTTATAGACCCCTATGCCTCATAAATATGGTCGGAAAAATTCTGGAAAAAATAGTAAAAGATAGACTAGAAACGGAACTTGAAAAGAAAAACTTTATCCACGAACACCAATACGGTTTCAGAAAAGGACGCAGCACAATAAGTGCCCTACAAAAAGTAAAAGAAATTGTCCAAGAAGTTAACAAAGTAGCGTACAAAAACAGGAAGTTTTCAGCAATGGTCACCATCTATATAAAAAATGCGTTAACTCAGCCCCCTGGACAAACATCAAATCGCTACAATCGGCAAATGTAAGCAGCTACCTGCAACAAATTATCCAAGATTACCTTGAAAACAGAACTATTACTCTCCCCTGCGGCGAGGAAATGAAAATGAGCTGCGGAGTCCCGCAGGGCTCAATAATAGGGCCTCTATTGTAGAACCTTTTCTACAATAGGATACTCAGGGAAATACAACTGGAAGAGACGCACTTGATTGCATACGCTGATGACCTCTCAATAATAACAGTAGCAAAAACCAAAGAATCACTAGAGGCAAGAACAGAATTGGCAGTCACAACAACAAAATACCTACTACACAAAATGGGGCATGAAGTACAAAAGACAGACTTAATAATCTTAAACGGAAGAAGAAAGCTGACAGAACTTCAACTAAACATAGACGACAAGCAAATAGTCTCAAAGAACTATATAAAATACATGGGCCTCAATATTGACAAGGACTTCAAATTCCACACACATATAAGAACCATATGCAATAAGGCGAAGACAGTAATAAACATGCTCTCAAGGGTCACACCAACAAAAAACGGACCAACATTCACCCAACGCAAAGCACTAATGAGCACCGTGACATCCATCATCCTCTATGGATCACCGATCTGGGAAAATATAACAACCTATAAATACTACGCTGCACTCCTAGAGAAGACAAACAGGTAAATAGCTCTAAGAATCACGAGGGCATACAAAACTGCCCCCACTACCGCACTCCTAGCAATAGCAAAGATACTCCCCATAAAACTACAAATAAGACAAACGACGCAATTACACAACAGCAAAAATAAAACTCAGATAGCTGAAATAAAGGATAAAGTACACAGAGAGTGAAGTAATGAATGGAATAACTACAAAGGAACAGCAAAGACTTTCAACACAGACCTAGAAAAATGGATAACTACAGACTGGACAGAGACAGACCATTACATGACGCAAATATTTACAGGACACGGAGTATTCGCGGAATACCTTCACAGAATAGGAAAGAAGACAAGCCCAGGTTGCGAATACTGCGACCTCACACAAATGGACAACTCACTACATACTCTTTTCAAATGCCCAAGATGGAAGACAGAACGACGCAAGACAACTGTAAAATGTGGAACACAAATTAGCCCGAACAACATCGCTTCACTACTCTTGTCAAACAAAAAAAACTGGGAGGCAATAAAACAATTCATAACAGTGACAATGAAAACAAAAATCGAGGACGAGAAAAAGAAACAAGAAATGGACCAACGATTGTAAATTAAAAAAAAAAAGAGGAAGAAGAGACACAAGAAAAATGTACCCTGAAGTAATGCCGTAAGGCGGTACCGGGAAGAGAGGGATGGAGTTTAGTCAGTCGGTGCTCCTGGAGGGAAGACGCCAAACTGACACTATGTGGGAAACCTCGATCGCCATGTGCCAAGCCCTCATGTCTGTATAGCAGATTTTCTAATCCTCTATAAAAAAAAAAGCTTGGAAGAAGCCTCACCATCTCTGGCAAAATTGAACATCGTCCAGGCAGATCTCATGGTAACGCAGATGCGTTATTACGCAGGCCTTGTGAAGGGGAATATCATCAATGAGTAGAACAACGAGAAGGACCAAGCGTTCTTAGGAGAACCAGGATTGACGTTGGACCACTGAACAAATGAAGGTCGAACAAACAACCGATAATGCTGTGGAGTTAATACGTCAATAGAGGTTGGAAAATCAAAGACCTGATGGAAATACATAGCAGATAAGAGCCCGGAAGTAAAAGCTATGTGGGCTCAATGGGATTCCTTGGCGATTCAGAATGTTTACTGAAGAGGACTTGAGAAAGCCCCGAAGGAAAAAGTGCCACACTCCAAGCTTGTCGTACCAGAAAGTAGACGAAAAGATTCGAGAAATTTCGAGAAATGCACAATGGAGTGTCTGGAGGCCATTTTGGAGTGAATAAGACCCTGGATAGAATTCGGGAAAGGTACTACTGGGTGAATTGCCGAGATGACGTAGAAGAGTGGTGCAGAAATTCTGATACCTGCTGCTCCGTAAAAGGACCCCAAAGAAAGACTAGGGGCAAATGAAGCAATACAATGTTGGCGCCCCATTTGAAAGAATTGCGATCGACGTGGCAGGTCCTTTTCCAGAAACAGACAAAGGCAACAAATACATCTTAGCTGCCATGGATTATTTCAGTAAATGGCCTGAAGCTTATGCACTACCAAATCAGGAAATTAACACCGTGGCAAGGGTCTTGGTTGACGAATTCTTCAGAAAATTCGACGTACCATTAGAGCTTAATTCGGACCAGGGACGGAATTTTGAATCGCAACTTTTCAAGAAGATTATTGAACTTCTGGGAATCCGCAAAACAAGGACAACTCCGCTCCATCCACAATCAGATGGCATGGTCGAGCGTGTCAATCGAACCATGGAACAGTACCTCTGCAAAATGGTAGCGGACCACCAGAAAGATTGGGAAAAATGTCTGCCTCTTCTAATGATGGCTTACAGAGGCGCAGTGTATAATGCGACAGGACATACCCCTGCCAAGGTTATATTTGGTAAAGAACTTCGTCTTCCGGTAGATTTGGTGTACGGATCACCAGAAGAACCGGTGCAAGGTGTCCAGAACTACGCTGATGAACTTCGAGAAAGATTAAAGGAAATCCATCGAAACGTGAGGACAAAAATAAAGATTGCCTGCGATCGGATGAAAGCCAGATGACCTAAGGGCGAAATCTGCAGGATTTAGGGCAGGTGACTTGGTGTAGCTGAATAATCCACAGAGGAAGAAAGGAAAGTCTCCCAAGTTGTCTCCAAGTTGGGAAGGGCCATACACAGTTATCAAAATCAACGAGGTGGTATACAGGATCCAACGTACCCCTAGAGCAAAGATGAAAGTACACCTTGAACAGTTAAAGACTTACAGTCGTGGAAATATAATATAATTCTCTGATCGGGACGATCAGAACTAAGAGGGAGGGCGTGTTATGTCCGACCGTCGGTCCACAGAGATTCTGGCCGAACCGGCAACACCGAGCGCCGACCGCGATCCCGGGAACCCATCTAGACTAAACGAGAACCGGGAACAGTCGCCTCCGTTCTCGAAAGTACGAGAGTGTGTTCAGGCCGGATATATAAACCAGCGAGCCGCGTGAGATGGGATCGCATAGATAGTGCAGTGTAGAAAATAAACGAAATAAGCGGACAAGCCAAGAGTGTGAATTGTTAGTAGAGAGTAATTGTGTTTTAATCGTGTTGTAATAGCTAAAAGTAAATGAAAGTGTGTAGTTAATTGGCGATAAATTATTGGAAGCCGTATCCCGTAACAATACTATTTACATAATTTCTTAGCATTTTGTGTTTCTTCCAGCACTGTTGAGCAAGCAAAACGGAGTAGTTCAAACACCAACTCTAAACCATCTAAAAGTTACACCATTGAGATGTAAGTTATGTAAGTGTTTTGTTGTTGCTTATGAACTTAAGTTCTTTTTACAGCAAGTTCCGTAGGAGGTGGTGTAGAGCTTGGTTGTGGGTGTAAAAAATGAGGTAACGATTATACTTGTGTGAAACTTCATCTGGTTGGCTGTGAAATAGTTCATTTACTTTGATTATGTCATCCTTTTCTGTCAAAATTTCATAGCCTACTAGATGAAGTTTTCAAATGAACAACCGGTAGTTGAAGCTAACTTTTTTTTTGTTAACTAAATACGTCAAAATATCTATATTTAGTAGGTACTTATTAATTTTTTATTTTTAGAACCATATTTGAAAGAAATTATCAAGAATCAATCCTCAATAAAAGCTCCAGATTGGGGACGATGTTGCTAATTTAAAAGCATTACAACAGCAAGGAATAATTGTTTTTAGAATTTGTAAACAAGGGTTCCATGGTATCGTGCTAATAGATCCAGATGAACAACCTTCATCTTTGACCTGGGGGTCATTAATCTTCCTTATAATTGTATAAGGTCCTTCCCAATTTTGGCTAAGTTTGGGTGACTTCCCCACCTTTCGCCGCGGATTGTACAGCCACACCAAATCACCATCCTGGAAGCCGCGGGAGTTAGCTAGTAAGTCATATCTTGCTTTGGCTCGATCACTGGAGATCCGCAGTTTATTCCTGACTTGTTCATCAACATTGTTAAGCCTCTCCTTGAGCTCCTCCACAAAATTCTCAGAGTTGAACGACTCTTTTTCTGGTGTTCCATACATCAAATCCGCAGGAAGCCTCATTTCCCTTCCGAACATCACTTTCACCGGAGTATAACCAGTGGCTTCATGCTTAGAGCCTCGCTATGCCATCAACATGAGAGGCAGATGTTGCCACAGTCGTTGCTTCTTGATTAGGCAGGGCGTACGCTTCAGGTCATTTAGTGAAGTAATCCATGGCGACCAAGATGTATTTATTGCCTGACTCAGTCTGAGGAAATGGTCCCGCGACATCAATTGCTACCCTCTCGAATGGAGCACCTACAGTGTACTGCACCATTCGGCCCCGTGATCTTGTTCGAGGTCCTTTTATGGCACAACAAACTTCGCACTTGCCGCACCAAGATTTGAGGTCTTCATGATAATTCACCCAGTAGTACCGTTCTTTAATTCTGGCCAAGGTTTTATTGACCTCAAAATGACCCCCACTGGTTCCGTCGCGCATTTCCTGTAATACATCCGATTTTCTGCTACCAGTAACAACTAACTGACTGACTACGGTCTTGCCATCCGGACTCTCCCACGCTCTCTTCAGTAATCCATTTTCTATTCTAAGAGAGTGCCACTGGGCCCATAGCGCCTTCAGGTTTAGACTTTTACCAGCAATTTCTTGCCACTCTGGTCTCTTGTCGTCAGTCTTTCCCAAGAGTATGGGTCCAATATCTGGATCATTCATTTGTTCGTCTCCAAGCGTTTGTGTGGTCCAGCCATCGTTTATTTCCACCGACGTTCTCCTTACAGAAAGATGTCCCTCACGCTGCTCAGTTCTTCGAAAATGCTGACTATCTTCTTTACATTGCCGTCTAGACAATGTTTGGGGACACCCATGACGCACCGCGGATAGGTCGAGAAGCGGACCAACCAAACACGTTGCCCCGCCTCCGGCGTGGCGTCGCTGCGTACCGTAACAATAGTATTCAACTATACCGGGTGACCCAAATCCAAAGTACATTTTCAAATTCAGTGTAAATTGAAAATACATTAAACTATAATGTGTATCTATCAAAAACAGTTCTGCCATGAACTAACTGATGTTTTGTCGCGGATACTCTAACAATAAAGGATTCGTGATCAGATATGCGCAATTCGACTGATATACTAGGGGCAACCAAAAAGTTTAATTATTATAAAATACGGATTTACAGCTAACTGACTTATTAAAAGTGGGTAGTGTAAGAGGTCGTTTAAAAGGCAATTCTGAGCCGATTTCGAATTTATTTAACATTAAAAAAGCAAAAGTGCCAATTGCGACCAATAATATACGACGTATATGACATTTCACACCAACATTTCAGTTTCAAGATGTTATATTGATGATCCAAATTTCAAACTTTTATCTATAATAGAAACTGAAATCGGGCTATGTACCTTGGATTTGAGTCACCCGGTATAACTATTTAATAGATCTTATGAAGAAACATAAAATGGGTGTTAATCTTTCTACTTGATGCCTACAATAATTGCTTATTGTTCAAAAATACAGAATTAAAGTTTGATTCAAAATAATTTCCTGAATTGCTTGATATATTTCAATGAGAATGTTTTAACTCTTAATAGTTAATATGTATCAGGTTACACGGTGAGCTTACTATACACTTACCAGGGAAAGTGTACAGTAACAATATCTTAACAAGTTGTTGTGAAATGGCCTGTGCATGTTTTCGCACATTAATATGTTTATGCCTATGGTAGCTCAGCGAAATGCTTGTTTATAGAGTCGCCTACTGGCAAAAAATCAAAAGCTTTGGGAGTAATTTGTTCTCCACCTTCCTCAAGACTCTACCCTATAAGGTCAACAATGCTGTGGACCACGTATTTCTCTTTTAAGTGGGAAAAACCGTTACCATTCTCAAAAAAAAAGGTCACTGAAATTTTTTCTAAAGTTCACACCGCAGGGCAAATCGCACATAGTGAGTGACTTCGAAGTTTCCTAAAAATCAATCTTACCGAGCATTCTTCTTTTCCTATCCCGTACGGCAGGGCCCCTTTCCATTCGGTGAGATTGCATCGGCTGGGGATCGTCTACGTTCTCCTCCTGCGGGCTAACGGGCTGCAGACCATTTTGAGAAGCCGTGGCTGTATTTGCCGGTAATGCTCGTTCTAAGTCTACTGCTGGTTCGTCTAATTCTAAAATTTGAGATACCTGTTTAGGTGGAATATAACAATGAGTCCAGTTCATAGTCTACACATCGCAAATATGTTTGTCCAAGTTTAGTAAAAGCCACAGACATTTTCAATTATAATGTAATGCACAAAAGCTTTGGGAGGAACTTGTTCTCCACCTTCCTTACGACTGTACCCTATAAGGTCAACATTGCCGTGGACAACTTTTAAGTGGGGAAAACCGTTACCGTTTCCAAAAAAAGGTCACTGTAACATTTGTTCTAAAGTTCACACCGTAGAGCAAATCGCACGCAATGAGTGACTTTAAAGTTTCCTAAAAATAAATCTTACCGAGTACAACAGGACTCCTTTTCATTAGCTGAGGATGCATCGGTTGGAAATCGTCTACGTTCTGCGACGTACGGCGTACAACGAGCGGCGAATGATCATCTTGAGAGGCCGTGATCGTGTAACCAGTTAATGCTTCTTCAACGTCTACTGCTGGTTCGTCTAATCCTAAAATTTTAGACAGCTGTTTAGGAAGAAAAATAACAAGGGTCTACAATTCGCACATGTGACTAGAGAATTTCGATAGAAGCCAATGATATTTTCAATTATAATATAATAGGCAAAAAATCAGAAGATTTAAGACAACTTTTATTGTTGATGCTTTGAGATTCCCAGATGTTTCGGTCGTTTTTATATTTATATATAATAATCTCATATTACTAACAAGTGGAATAGACTTGTAAAAAATAAATTTTTGTTTTTCTAAAATAAGTGTTGGTAAGGAAAAATCTAATATAGAAGAATAGAAATTGATGATTGTTTGAGAAAACTGTAACGTTGTATTGAAATTGTACCTTTGCAGCTGTATTACTTTGAAAAGATAGTTCTAAAAGGGTTTTCACAAATTTCAACTATCTTCTAGAATAAAGGTGCAATAACAACTTTTTATAAACGCAACCTTTGATTTTTAAAAAAAATCTGAAAATCCTGAATTCATAGAGCCACATCGTTTTGATGCGCAATATACGTGTCAATTGATAAACCTTTCGGAAAAAATTAAACAATTAAGTTTCATAGGTAATATTAAAATTCACCGTAGTCATAATATTAAATACGGAGTAAAAAATTCCATATTTAATAAGTTTCCAATGCGGAAGCTTCAATTCACTGGACAACATATTTGAACTTTTCTTTCATATCCTTGGTAATAAATAAGGGTCACGAGGTTATCTCTTGAGTTCGCTTAACCCTGTCGAGGCTCATGTATGATGTCGGGGACACTGTTTGGCAGTAGTATCAAACTCACTCACAACGGTAGGCATAGTTTATTTAAACAAAAGAAACAAAGAAAAGTATAGACATTGTGAATTACTATAAAACGTGGAAAAACGTGGTCATAAGGACTTGAGCAAGTGTACTCTTATTATAATACTAATGACAACTGACAGGTGCCATCTACTAGGAGAGATGTGTATACCATGCCAGGTGTGATCGGTAGGGAGGTGCTGATAGGATTTTGTTACAACTTCTCCCCCTTTTCCACACGTACCGTCCCGGAAGTGTGAGGAATAGTGGTAGTCTCTCTGCAGCAGGGGCAGGTAGGGTTCCTTATGGGCCGTCGGGTCTGGATACAGGCGGTTACGTCCTCGAGGTCAACGGTGCCCTCCTCTTCTTCTATATCGAGGCGGTCTTCTGCGTCAGCGGCATCTTCTTCAGGTTCTGGTAGGGGTGACTTGGCAGGTGGGCGACCTCGCTTTCTGATTGGGCGGACAGGTACAGGATTCTCTGAGTCGGTGGTCTTGAAGGGCGTCAAGGCAGATGCATGGTATTTACCCACTGCTTGGCCAGGTTGGTCGGAAGATGCCAACTCAAATGTAGTAGGTGTGACGATTTTGGTAATGATGTAGGGACCGTCGCGCTTGGGTGTAAACTTTGAGGTGTAAGACTTCTTAGCGTTACTCAGACAATGGCTATTGACGAGCACTCTGTCTCCTATGACGTATTGAGGACAAGGTCGCAATTTTCGGTCAGCGTACTTCTTTACACGATCTTGTTCCATTTCATGGCGGTCTCGGGCTTCACGCAGGGTAGTTGCAAGAGAGCGCAGATAGGGAGTAATCTGACTCACAAAGTTGTCATTCTCGACGATAGCTCGGAGGTCACGTCCGACGTCATCTGGGGTCCTAAGTTCACGTCCGAAAGTCAAATAGGCTGCACTGAAACCTGTAGACTGTGTTCGTGTAGTATTCACGGCAAACCTTATGGCTGGCAGTTTATCTTTCCAAGCGGTATGGTCCTTTTGGACGAAGATGGACAGCTGGGCCTTTACATCACGGTTCTTACGCTCCACCGGGTTGGAGGCTGGATGATATGCTGGGATCAGAGATTGGGTGAAACCCAGGCAATGAGAGACCTGTTGCATGACGGCACTCACGAATTGCACACCGTTGTCACTGACAATGCGGCGAGGCACACCGTATCGCAATATCTCCTCGTCGATCAGGCATCTGGCACAGTTTTCCGCGCTGGCCAGTTGCAAAGGAAATAATTCAACCCAACGGCTAGCGTTATCCTCTACTATGAAAATCCATTTAAATCCATCAGGCGTTTCCGGCAAGGGTCCGAATAGATCAATGGACACTACCTCGAATCGTTGAGCCTGAACGGGGGTTTGGAGTTGTCCCGCCGGCTTAAGGTTCGATGCTTTATATCTCTGGCAATCTATGCATTTTCCAACGTAGTCTGCAATGGTGCGGCGCATTCCGGGCCAGAAGTACCGGGATGCTATGCGTTGATAGGTACGGTCAACACCGTAGTGGCCACTCAATGGGGAGTCATGATATTCTTTCAGATTTCGGGGAACTTGACTTGTTGAAGCAACCATTTGAGCTTGCTCCTCATCTATGTCAGGAGAGTATCTATAGAGGACGCCGTTGTCCATGACGTAGCCCCTCTCGGTCCACCGGTTAAAATCTACAGCGTCGTTGTCAGGACTTCCTGCGGGACTCTCGAAACACTTGATGATCTTTGCCACATCCGGATCGTCCAGTTGCTCCTGTCGGATCACATCAGCCTTCATCTTGGGCAAGTCCATCTCTACCAAGTTCACCTCTGAGTCCGAGATTGGTGGGCGAGACAGCATGTCGGCAATCACATTGGTTTTCCCCGGGGTATAGTCAATATTGAGGTCGTAGGGCTGTAGGGCGAGAGCCCATCTCGCTAGTCTTCCAGTTGGTGATTTTAGGGTCATTAGCCACTTAAGCGGCTGGTGGTCACTTTTTACAGAGACTGTCGCTCCTTCTAAATAGCCTCTAAACTTGTTCGTTACAGCCCACACCACAGCCAGGGCTTCTCTCTCAGTAGTGGTGTAGTTCTTTTCGGCTGCGGTCAGCAAGCGGCTGGCATATTCCACAGGTCTCTCTGCGGCGCCCTCCCCCTGCAGTAAGCATGCGCCAATAGCATAGGCAGACGCGTCTGTTTTCAACACATAGGGAAGAGTTGAGTCGGCTTGCCGTAGTATTGGGTCAGAAGTGAGCAGTTCTTTGAGTTTCTCGAAAGCATCGTTTTGAGCTCGTCCCCAGGTCCAAGAAGCATTCTTTTTGGTCAGTTCAGTCAATGGGCGCGCCACGGAAGCAAAGTCATTGATGAAGCGCCGGTACCATGAGCAGCTTTGGATGAAAGACAACAACTCCTTGACGTTACGTGGTGAGCGTCGATTGCGGAGTGCCTCCGGTTTTTCCGGGCTAGGAGTTATGCCAACTGGTGTGATAACATGTCCCAGATAATTCACAGAGGAACATGAAAAGTTACATTTATTCCGGTTGAGTCTCAACTTGAAATGGCGAAGGTGATCAAACACCCTCTGCAGATGCTCTAGGTGTTCTGCAAATGAATTTGACAAGACTATCACGTCGTCCAGGTACGCCAAGATGTGGATATCTTGTAAACCAGATCGGAATCGGTCGATGAGTCTCTGGAAAGTAGCAGGCGCGTTTCGCAGGCCGAACGGCATTCGCGTGTAACGAAATGTGCCGAATGGACAGATGAATCCCGTCTTATCCCGGTCACACGGTCGAACTGCTACTTGATGGTATCCAGCCTTTAGATCCAAGGTCGTCATATACCTCGCTCTCTTACCTGCATGAAGTGTATCATCGATACGTGGGAGGGGGTAGCGGTCAGGACAGGTTTTGGAATTCAGCTTTCGATAATCCACGGTAAGTCTGATGCTACCGTCTTTCTTAGGCACCAGTACTACAGGTGACGCGTATGGGGACTCGCACTCCTCTATTATGCCTTGAGCCAAAAGGTCAACAAGTTCTTGTCGGAGCTGTTCCTTTCGGGCTACTGAAAGACGATATGGTGGTACGGCAACTGGTAGGCTATCACTAAGCTCGATAATATGCTCAGCATATGGAGTGGCTTCCGTACTTGGCATAAAAAGGTCATGATTGTTCTGCAATAAGTCATCAAGGCGGCGTCTTTCAACTTCCGTCAGGTTCAAGGCCTCCTCGCCTCGTAACAGAGTCATTTGGTTTTGTTCCTTAACCTCGGGTTGGATTCCACAGAGCTTCACATCAGTCAACTCGACAAAGGAATGCTGTGTCTGCGGGTCATCTCCAAAATACCAGCAATTTTGTGGTACATCAATCACAATGTTGGCTTGCCGAATGAAATCCACACCTAGAAGAGTTCTGCTATCTTTATGGGCTGGAATCCAGTGGAAAATGGTGTTGTGCTTACGCCCCTTCAAGTCAATCGAGGCTGTGAAACACTTGGCCTCAACTGCTATAGTCTTTCCATCAGCAAGGGTCATGTACAGAGATTTAGATTCAAAGGACACATTCTCATCCATCAGAATCTGACCTAACTTTGCTCCAGCTATGTTACACTGAGCACCTGAATCAAGGTATGTCAGTCCATAGTGCCCCTCTATCTTGGCGTCTGTGAGGGTGCGCATGCTCACAGGTGTCTGGAATTGGGTAACTGATGTGCCGAAGAACTCAGTCAGCATTGTTGGGTTAATAGCATGGGCTGGTGTTTGCTCCCTTTTGTTGCATTTCGGGCAATTGCTCTTAATATAGCCTGGTGTTTGACAACCATAGCAGGATACAGGTTTTGTCGCACTGGTGTTACTGAAGTTTTCTTGACCGGATGGCGGGTGGCTTGCAGCTGGGGTTCCATTTTTACCACTTGCACGGGCTCGTTTTCTACAGACATCGATAGTGTGTCCATAATTCTTACAATAGCTGCATATTACATTACACTTTTGTTCAACGGCTGGTTTCTTTTGCTTCACAATACGGTCGGAGTAAGTTTGCTCTACTACTCTAGCTGCTTCAATGAGATCTTTGAAGGTACAGACACTTTCCCTAGGCACTTTATCCCTTATCTTGAAATTCAGTAGGCCATAAACCATATCCAACTGAATGTGTTCTGTCACAGCAGAGTCACCTTTCAAATGTGAAAGCAAAGCACGACATCGACTAACAAAGATATCGGTTTTGTCATTGTCCTGTTCCTTGGAAAACAAGTCTCGATAGATCTGATGTGGGAGTTTTGAAAATCCAAATGCATGTCGCAAAGAGGAAATGGCTTCATCAAAACTAGTTATGGAGGTTTTTATACCTTGCCACCAAGCAGCAGCATTATCTGACAACAGCATAGATAAACCTTTTAATGCATGGGCGTCTGTCATTTGTAAGCAGTCTTTATACACTGATATGGAATCGATAAATGCTTCGACTTCATCACCAGGATTTCCACTAAACCGTGACTTGCAGCCACAAAAATTTGTAGGTGATGATGTTTTGTGATGAGGAACTCGCCTGAAGTCCACTAACTGTAGCATTTTGTAAATTGGTCAACAATTGCTGCAACATTTCTGGAGACATCACAATTTGTTGCACAGGGGCAGCAGTTGCATTTTGCTGGGATGGCTCTTGCTTGGATGCGTCTTTTCCGCCTGCCATGGTACCAGAGCGTAATAGCATATATTTGGTACAGTACTATGATAAACTGTGGGATTTTACAAAATCAGAAACAATGTTTTGAATTAGCTGTGAAGTTCGTGCTGTTTTTGTAGCAGCTGATTCTGACAGCAATGACAGAAATGAATTTGACGGACGTGGCGCTTTCCTTGTCGCTCCCGGACGTTGCGGCGTTGCGTCGGCCAGTGTGGAACCAGGTTCGAAAAGAACTGACGGAGTCAACGGAGTGACGTGGTACGATGCACCGACAACACTGCGCGGGAAACGCGAAGAAGCGAAAGCGTGCTTTGGAAATTAACGATTGAGGTTATGTCAACCCGATGCACTATTACCGTTTTACACGAGAAAATGAGTCGTTACTGTACTACCCGCACTATGTTCGAGATAAACACGAAAACACATGCGATATGCGGTGGAGACATCACCAAAAACTCGGCTTAAGGTCCAACGTTGGGCGCCAATCTTGTCACGAGGTTATCTCTTGAGTTCGCTTAACCCTGTCGAGGCTCATGTATGATGTCGGGGACACTGTTTGGCAGTAGTATCAAACTCACTCACAACGGTAGGCATAGTTTATTTAAACAAAAGAAACAAAGAAAAGTATAGACATTGTAAATTACTATAAAACGTGGAAGAACGTGGTCATAAGGACTTGAGCAAGTGTACACTTATTATAATACTAATGACAACTGACAGGTGCCATCTACTAGGAGAGATGTGTATACCATGCCAGGTGTGATCGGTAGGGAGGTGCTGATAGGATTTTGTTACATAAGTTATTATAGTAAAGTTGTAGTACTAATTACAAAAAACATTAATTATCCTCCGCCATCCTCACTTCTTTACCTGATAAGCTCTACATTGGCGTAGGCTACCTGTTTTTTTAAGTGATTTACCTGTTACGATTCTCAATAATAAATTCAAAACCTAACTTTAAAACAAAATATTAGAAAAATTTCGTTGCACAATGTTGGGAGTCTCACGAATTCTTGGAAAATAAATTTTTACAAACTAAAACTTTAAGGTAGACTCTATTTACAGCAAAATAATAAGTTTGAAACAGGGGATAAAAGTAAACCTTCGGCTGACAAGATTAGAGTGTAAAAATGTGAATTTTATCATCGGATTTTACATTAGAAAAATAAGAAACATATTATTATTAAAATAATAATTATTTGGAAATTATGAAAACGTATTTCGGTTGAGCCAGTTATGTGAAAAATGAGTTCAAGAAGAGTGAATTCAATTAAATAGTTTAATAAGAAGAATAAATTAGACTATTTGTTTAAGGATTAAAGATTATCCTGGAATATTCGGGTCTACGTGACCTGAAAAAGCGATTTTTTAGACATTTTGAAAAACATGCGTGATAGGCTTGGTAGCCATAGAACATTTCTTCCTCTTTAAGTGTTTCTAAGATCCTTGGTCTATAAGGATTGTTTCTAAAATTCCAAGTTGTGAGATGTAAATAAGAACATTATTTGCAATGGTTTTGGATTCATGATTAGGAATAGTATGGTCCATTTAAAATAGATATTCATCTAGCAAGCTGAGGAATTGACAGATTCGTCCTATTCCATCCATGTAAATGTGTCATTTATATGTCAATTTCTCAGCTTACTAGATGAATATCTATTTAAAATGGATTCTATAACTAACTCATTCACTTATTTTTGATATCGCGTTTTCTTTGAAATGTTTATTTGTTATTACCTCTCTCCTTTCAGCACATGTTGAGAAGATATGATAAAAAAGTCAGATTTCCAACGCCTACTTGATGTCAATACTAAGTGAATTTAACATAACAAGCTTTTATATTTATATGTCGTTAAATCGCCTTGCGTAGTAAGTATAAATCATGATATAAGTAATGGTCCTACGACATCAAAGGCTAAACGTTAAAGAGGTATTTGAGTGATTTTCATGCGAGCTTTGGGATATCTTCTATTAATTTTATTGATTTGACTCATAGGACAATTTCTAGTAAAACGTTTAATATCCGATTTCATGTTGGTCCACTAATAATTTTCTTTTAAAGGTAAAGTGAGTTTGAAGCCACCATTGAGGATTAATAATATTCACGAAGAATTTTAAGAAGCCCTCGTCTTTATTATTTTAAGGTTTAAGTTTTGATTTATTTATCAAAATAATAGATATTTTCTGTTTGGAAGGTAAGACTTCGTTAAGCTTATCAGACATGTCCTGTTTTAAGTTCGCTTTGTGTTTCACTGAATTTTTAAGGTATAATTGGGTTGTTTTGTTCTTGACAAAATTTTTTCGAAGATTCTGTAGATATTAAAGCATTCTATGAAGTTTCGTCAAAATGATTCAAAGTGTGGAAGATAATAAAGTTAATCTAAAGGGTTTTCCGGGCTTAGAAGCAGTGGTCAAATGGAACTTCTTCCTCACGTTTCGTCTCCAACTGCGGCAGACATTATCAAAGGAGATGGCGCAATGGGCGAAGTGATCTCCCGTGCTTCCCGACATTGACTGATTCGACTGTGGATGAGCTCCGTGATTTTTATTTCCCCGCCTTCGCGCTGCAGTGGAGGAACTGGGGTGTGGTTGGTGGTGGCGCGGGGTTTCGGCGCACTTGAAGTATGTCATAGAACTCGCTTCCAGTCTGCATTTAGAAACGTAATTTTCTCCTTTCAGTTGAAATTGTTGTCGTGTTTAAAGATCACAATGGCTTCTCTCGTTAGTCTCGGACAGAAACTCTGCAATTGATATAAGATATCCACCTCGCTGAAAAGGATGTCGTGACCTTGCTGACTTTTGTGTTTGTCTCAGCCTGTAACTCCTCTTGTGTTCCGTAATCCTCGTGTTGTCACTTCGTTTTGTGGTGCCAATGTATACTCAGCCACAGCTGCATGGAACTCGGTAAACTCCAGGTGCAGATAGGGAATCGAATCTCTGCGGTCTTTGGCCGATCTCAAGCTCTCTTGTATTGTACGAGTGGGTTTAAAGATAATTTGAACATTGTGCTTTTGCAGTAGCCTGCCGATCCTGTCCGTTACTTTGTGGATATATGATAGACTAGTCCATCCGCGCTTTTCTTCATCTTTATGCCACCAGTTCCTCTACTCTAGCGCGACGGCGGGGGAATAAATAAAACGGAGCTCGCCACAATCGAATCAGTCAACGTCGGGAAGCACGGGAGATCACGTCGCCCATTGCCTCATCGCCTTTGATAATGCCTGCCGCAGATGAAGACAAAACGCCAGGAAGAAATTCCATTGGACCAAGGCTTCACAGCCCGAAAAACAGTTTACATTGCATGTTTTTGTTTGTTTCTCAAGTAAATAAATGGTGTTCCTGGAACTGGCCCCTCAAGTTTCCATCAATATGTTATCGCAAATTGGCTGAACATCTCTCATCAGTCTCGAGATATCATGTCCCAACAACGCTGAAGTCAATAATTTTGGAGGCAGACGTGACCATTGAAAAGCCAGATAAACTTATTGAGAAATACCGAGGAACTTTTTAGAAGTCCGTGCAAGGAAAACAATCTTCATTGTCAAAGAACAGAGCAGCGTGAAGGACTTCCTTCTGTAAGGAGAACATCGGTGGAACTGAATGATGACTGGACCACACAGGCACTTCCAGACAAACAAACGAACGATCCAGACATTGAATCGATCACCTTTGACACGAATTGAAAATAAGAGGCCGGACTGGCGCGATGTCCATGTTATGAGTCCAAATGTTAAGGCATTATGGGCTCAGTGAGACCCTCTAATAATAGAAAATGTGGACTGGAGTGGAGAGAGCATGGGAGAGTCTAGAAGGCAGGGCCGTAGTCAACCAATTGGTTGTTTCTGACTGCAGGAAATCAGAAGTACTAAAGAAAATGCATACCGGAATATGTGAAGGTCACTTTGGAGTGAATAAGACTTTGGCAAAAATTAAAGAACGGTTCTACTGGATGAATTATCATGAGGACGTCGAGTCTTAGAGCCGCAAGTGTGACGTCTGTTACAAAAGGACTTCGAACAAGATGATGTGGTCGAATAGCGCTAATCATTTCCACAGGCTGAGGAAGGCAACAAGTATATCTTTTGCCATGGATTATTTTAACAAATGGCCTGAAGCGTGCGCCTTGCCAAATAAAGAAGCGACAACTGTTTCAACGGTGCTGGTAAATGAAATGCTCTGCAGATTTTGAGTGCCTCTCGAAGTTTATTCGGATCAAGCCCAAAACTTTCTGAATTCGCAAGACCAGGACAACTCGTCTGTATCCACCGGATCGTGGAGAGATTTAATAGGATCATGGAACAATATCTGTCAGAAATGGTGGCAGATCATCACCGTAATTGGGATCGACACCTGCCTCTCATGTTAATAGCGTGTCCAGGTTCTATACATGAAGCCACTGATTACACCTCGGCAAAAGTAATGTTTAGAAGAGAAATAACTGCGGATCGCCAGTGAACGAGTCAAGGCAAGATATGTGTTGTTAGCTAACTCCCGCGGTTTCCAGGAAGGGGACTTGTGGATGTACAATCCGCGACAAAAGGGGGGGAAGTCGCCCAAACTTAGCCAAAAGTGGGAAGGGCTTACACAGTTATATAGAAGACTAACGATATGGTCTACAGAATTCAGCAGATCCCCAAGTTAAGGATAAAGGTTGTTCATCTGGGTCAATTAACGAAATACCATGGAATTTTAAACAGTGTTAAAAGGAGGGCAATGTTAAGGATTGGTGCTGTAGTCAGTCGTTGCCAGGCGACACTTGGTCCTGGCGAATTCTCTAGTTTATGAGCTGAGGTATAAAAGGCAGGGACCGCTGCGTGTCTCGTTAGTCTAATTCTGAATCGACTCTAACTAAGCTAAAAGCACGAAGCAGTAACAGAGAGCTGTAGTAAAAGTTTTAGTGGCTAATAATAGTGGACTATAAATAGAAGAATCGTACTATACTATTATCCCGCTGGAATTATTCGCACCCCCAGTTCCCAACAATGTGTTATCGCAAATCGGCCGAACATCTCTCTAGCAATCATGTTCTTCTCTATACCACTACGTAAAAGTATAGTTTGTGATTTTTGCCGGAAAGCTGTGCACCAAAGAAATTTCGTTATAACATTGTGTTTTTGACCGCCCTTTAGCATTTTTATAAGAATGTTTTTCTCATTAAAACATCCTTCTTATTCTAGATGTTTAACTTCAAATATAAACTACAAGTGCTCATTATGCATTCCAGAGTTCTAATAGTTTAGTTTAAGCTTACCGGTAGTTATCTGGGGTACCAAAGTCTGCGGCATGTCTCCTCGGAAAGTGTCGGTGGAACCAACAGCCTCGAAACTGTACTCGCCGTCACTCTCCGCTGCATTATTGTCTAAATCATTCTGTGAGTCTGTGGGCTCCTCCTCCTTTTCCGCTACCGCTTCGGCCTCATGATTCATGACATCCTTATCCTGATCTTCCTGAAATAAAGACGTAACATAATAAGCAGTAAGGTTACTTACACATCTACGGACTTATAGTACACTTAGACAAGACGGGTTCTACAGACGGTTTAAAGACAACAAAGCATTAGTTGATAAAGTAAATCGAAATCACACTTACGTTATTAACTTCATTCACAATCTCCGCTGCATTATTTTGCGTGTTAGGGATAAATATGGGTACAGGAATAGGAAGTGGGAATGGCACAGGTATTGGCACTGGCGTCGAGAACATATGACAGGGAGTCGGAACATATATGGGTACTGGAACAGGCACTATAATCTTCATAGAGTCGTCTTGCTCAGTTTGAATACATGCGTCTCTAGTAGTACGGTTAACCTGTGTGGCTAAAATATATGTGCTCATCATTCTTTGATAAAAATTATTACTTAAGGTTCAAGATACCTATCGAAGTGTTTCTAGAAGTGTCAGAGAAAAACGGTTCTTGATCTTCGTATTGATGATCTTCGTATTGCCGATCTTCGTATTGCTGATCTTCGTATTGCCGTTCTTCGTATTGCCGATCTTCGTATTGCCGATCTTCGTATTGCTGATCTTCGTATTGCCGATCTTCGTATTGCCGATCTTCGTATTGCCGATCTTCGTATTGCCGATCTTCGTATTGCCGATCTTCGTATTGCCGATCTTCGTATTGCCGATCTTCGTATTGCTGATCTTCGTATTGCTGATCTTCGTATTGCTGTTCAGCATGCACATGGATAGGAGGCAAGGGCAAGTTTTGTACTGATGCTGGCTGTAAAATATGTACATGGTCAGGGCAACGAAATTCAAGAACTTCGATATGCTCTAGAACCTCCACTTGGATAGGTGTTTCTAGGTTTTGTATTCTACGTGATTGCTGTAAATGATTTGAAGTAGTCGATGTCGATGCGTTGAACCGTGTTGAAGGACCCGGAAAGTCGAGAGGCACAAGAGGCGGTGGGGACTGATTTGCCAATCTTTGGACGTTAGATACTGAGGGCTGTTGAAAATCTAGAAAAAAAAGGTAATTTAGAAGCCTAAGTGTCAAATCGGTGTAGGAAGTGTGAAGAAAGAAAACTGTTAGACCTACCATAAACTAAACGTTTAAACTCGGTCAAGAATATTGCTCCCAAGTAATTTTTTCATGCGTATATTTTTATTCTTCTCGTAATTTAGAAAAATTTCTAGTTTGCAGAATGCTCGATATAAGAGATACCGCCCATCGTGGTGCGTCAGTCCGAGTCTTATTGCGATAGTACCCAAATATCAAGACGTTCTTAAAACGTCCAGTAAGGGACGAATAAAGCCGGGACGCCCTGGACCTAATTCGAACGTTTTTTAGACGTCCATTATATAGAAGAAAAGTACCAACCTAAAGCGGCGTTTCAAAACCGTTCATTATCGAAACTATTACATATATACCTCATTCACTTACTTTTGACATCTCGTTACCTTTGAAATCTTATTTTTTTATACCTATCTCCTATCAACACATGCTGAGAAGATACGATACAAATGTCAAAGTCAGATTTCCAACGCCTACTTGATGACAATAATAAGTGAATGGTTTATACCGGGTGTCCAGCACAACCCTGGACATAGGAGATTAACATGGAAAATCGGTTTTTATTTTTTTGCATCTGTACGGTTGAATTGAAAAACCTTTAAGAGTAAAGTTGTAGAGCGTATGGTCAGCTATCATCCTGTAAATTTTTCAATATCCCAGTTTTGAGCGTTTTTTAGAAAAACGCCTCGAAAAGTGCAAAAGTTTGAATTTGGCGCGTCACCCCCGCCATGCATGTGCAGTGTCGCCAACATATTTTCACTGCGTAATCACGTTAATTACTACATGATGTCCCTCAAAATAAATAACAAAGAAAAATCGGCTCTGACTCTGACATGAGATATTATTATGTTGGAGACACTGCATATGCATGGCGGGGGTGACGCGCCAAATTCAAATTCTGGCAATTTTCGAGGCGTTTTTCCAAAAAACACCCAAAACTGAGGTGTTGAAAAAATTACAGGATGATAGCTGACCATAAGCTTTACAACTTTACTCTTAAAAGTTTTTCAAGCAAATCAACCGTACAGGCGCAAAAAAATAAAACCGATTTCCCATGTTAATCTATGTCCAGGGTTCTGCTGGACACCCGGTAGATGTTTTGTGTAGTGTTTGCTACCGGCGCCTAACGGACTCGTAGTAGAACCTTTCTTCGATGTTGCCGGATGTAGAAATTTTTCTTAAACAAAATATTGTAGCCTTTGTCTTTTATCCCTATTTATTACTACAATTGGGGTTTGTAAACAGTAAACTTTAACTTACGTAAATTTGTCCTTGAGTTTGAGCTGTTTGCAGCTATTTTGTTATTTTATCTACTTGATTTTCACGATATTGCGATGCTTTGATTGATTTAATTTGGTAGACAATGAGCAAGAGCGTCCTGTGTGGAGCCTGTTGACTATTCCTGTCTCACTATACCTACCACGTGCTGCACAGGAACGAACCGTTTTGGAGGAATCGACATGGTGATAAACGATATTAACAATAAGATTATGTTCTTCAAAAAGGGAAAATCTGCGATTAGAGACCCTAACTACGTGCAAAAAGGACATCTGACTTACTCTACAAGAGAGATCCTGGACAAATCACTCACATGGACCCCAGATGTGACACCAACCGTGGGGAGGGCACTGCTCTACCTATGGACATGTGAGAACCTGTGCGGTAAATCATGGGGGATGGAACCCCAACAAATTATGTGGCTATGCGTGACTGTGATAAGACCGATGATCACGTATGGGGCCTTAGTTTGGTATCGGAAGAGTAGAGCTCCATTAAGACCAAACTGTCTTCTCTGCAAAGACAAATATATCTCTGCATCACGGGGGCAATAAGAACGACGCCCACGGCAGCCATGGAGCGCATGCTTGACCTGCTTCCGCTTCCAATACTTTTGGAACAAGAGGCAATGAAGGCGACGTACCGGTTGCAACAGGTGGCATACATAACGCCGCAGCCATTCAATGGTGGGACCAACAATGCCCAGGCTGACTTGGAGGGCGTTAGGGTATTGGAAATGGTCTCCGACCTAATGGCACCCAAACGCTTAACCGACACTCGCTACGTCGTCCGGATTCCCTCACGGGAAGACGTGCACGAACGAGGCGAAGAACTGCAAATGGCAGGTGGTACCTGGTACACAGACGGATCCAAGACCGATGAAGGTGCTGGCGCCGGAGTATACGGGAGTTCGGATGGCACCTGCATAGCAGAGAGCCTAGGCCGACTCAGCACAGTATTTCAGGCAGAAATACACGCCATTGAGCTTTGTGCCCGACACCTATTAGAGGAAGGAGGACGCAATAGATCAATAAAGATCTGCTCGGACAGTCGGGCAGCACTTTTAGCGCTAAAGTCATCGCGTTGCAGCTCCAAAACAGTTTGGAGCTGCAGTAGGATTTTGAACATCTTATCGCAGGAAAACAACGTCACACTGGTATGGATTCCAGGGCATCGAGGGCACGAAGGCAATGAGAGGGCCGACTCCTTAGCCAGGGGGGCGGCGGACTCGGCATTTGCCGGCCCGGAACCGGTGCTGGGGGTCCCATACTCCCTGGTCAAGGCTGAACTCCAGAAATGGGGCAATGCCATTTCCCAGGAATGGTGGGAGAGCCTAACCGGGCTAACACACTCCAAAAAATTTATCACAGGAACAGCGAGGGCAAAAGCCCAAAAATTACTCAGACTAAATAGGATACGAGGAAATGGAGTGCCGACTGTGCTTGGAGGAAGATGAAACCGTCGAGCACGTTCTATGCGAATGCCCGGCTATTGCCAGATCGAGATACTCACTGTTCGGTAACACGATCATTGGCCTCAAGATGCAAACGAAGTGTCGCCCGAAAAACTTATCAGATTCGTTGAGGGTCTGGGCTTAACGGGTGACAATTAGTGGTGCAAGCAGGGGTAATCCCTGATGGCAACACTTCAGGTGAGCCACAATAGGCCGCAGGTCACGGGGGAGGACTGTACCTACGTCCACTCACATCGAATACAATACAATACAATACAATACTGTACAAGAACGACGTTTACCGTACTTTGGAATATCACGTCCGAAAAAGACGTCGCGTCGTACAGCTGCGACATTTGCTCGTCTTAAAGATGAATTTAAGACGTCGGTGTCACTATAACAGACATTTTGTAGCACATTCGTTATGTACCAAAAGCACTTTCTTTAAATGTTTATGTGACGTTGAGTACTGTTTGAGCATATAGAGAGTTATTAATTGTAAATAGTGAAATATCAGTGGACTGGATTGTATTTGTGTTACTTCTTAAGTTAATAACAAATATATAGTGTTGAAATATAAAATGTTAAAATATATAAATAATAAAAAATCAGTTTCACTGGAATTTTTGAAACCTTGCGTTCGCAACAAAATTTTTGTAGAATAACTGTGTAAAATAACGCAAAAATAGTATTTTTCAGAAAAAAAATAGAGTCTCCGAGAATGGTAATTAATTTCTGTTGCAATCTTCATCGTAAAATAATTTACAATAAAATGCACGGTGCTAGAATTTTCTTGCACTGTGCTTGTGGATTAAATACAATAAGAAGAAATTCTGTACTCTCAAAAAAATAAAAATATTACATCACCACCATTGACCGGTGTGTGAAAGAATAATACTTCGTACCCTCAATATTTCGTAAAATCTACGAAGTAGTTTTAGAGTCATCCACTTTCACATACTAAACGCAAAAAAAATTGACCCTATTGTTGAGTACTTTATTACACACGAAAAAAAATTGGGCACTGTCACTAGAGTATATTTAAATTTCGTCGTAAACACACCCAACCTCCAAGTCACCCCAAAGCTTTGGCTTTATAGCTCAAGCAGCGTTATAGTTACAACAACTTATATGGCCGTCTCATGTCGACTCAGAGGCTTCATGTATTTACCAACATATCTAACACTATACAGTAGAAAACACTTTGTATTATATTTCCATGTTCCATAGTCACGTGTTTTTCTTATCTAGATGCCTACGCAAAAATAGGGAACTTAAAAGTTGATCAAAAAGTTAATGCAGGGTTATAGTATGTAATGAATGCTTGAATGCTACGTCGGACCACTTATATTTTACTTTGAAGAGGAAATTAATTTGAAGTGATAATGTTGGGTTCCGCCACGTTCTAATTTCCTGAAGAAAATATTTAAATTGTAGGCAATTGATTGTGTTAAGAAAGTGGTGCTCGACAGTGACCAGCAAACCTTGCACATTATAGTGGTAAAAAAGTTACTACTACTCAAAAGTCAAAACTGTAAGCGATGAATTAAATTATCGTTTAGGTCGGCCATTTTCTTAAAGGATACAATAAAGAATTAAAAAAATCACGTTTTTTGTTGTAGTCCAAACTTTGCTTCGTTCAAACGAAGCAAAGTTTGTCAAACGAAGCAAATTTAATATTTGTTAAGTTGCAAGAAAGAGAAAACAATATGACGCCATGCCGCTCAGGAAACGTAAATGTTACGTGGAAACCCCCACGATATCGCCGCATTAAATCGTGGCAGTAACATCATTCTGTAATTTACAGAAACGTGGCGAAACCGGCTCTACCACCACTTTTCACGTGGTTGTCATTTTGACAAGATACTTCCTAGTTTCTAGGTTCGTAGTGGCCATGTTAGTTCCACAAAAAATATTACTTGGGAGCGTAAGATAGTCAAATAAAAATGAGACCACAAAAAGTGTCTGCCGACCCGCCATAGATACGCAAGTCTCACAGAGGAATATCAAAAGTACTACACCGAAGTAAAAATAAAAAATTAAGTTAACACTATTTATTTAAAACTCACCTCTAGGTATGGGCTCTCCCTGGTTATTATATGGAGGATGATTGTGGATGATGCGTTTACACCCTACAGTACAGGTTCCCGGTCTTGATAATTGTTTTTTTACAAATCGAAAAGCTGTGATGCAATTTTCTCCGCAGAAGTGGTTCAAATTTTCATCCACAACCCCATTGCCATGGGGTATAGGTTGAAAGCAAAATGAACAATTTACTCTAGGGTAAACTTCCGGAGGTCGGTCGTTTGCCAGTAGATCATAGCTGTTCCTCCAATCTTCGGATTGTCTTCTCTGTCCAGCTGAGGCTATGAAACCATCTTGTCCCCTGTGTTGTAACGTTTCCTGATGGTAATGTGAAGAATTCGCACAAATATGCCTGACGTCGTCTCCAAATTGTCCGCAGTAGTTAGGTTTCCTCAGGCAAATGTCATTGCAATAGTACATAACTTGCCCCATGAGATCCAGGGTGCTACTATTTTCAGGGTTATCAATAATTTTATTACATGCAGCACACTTCTTCACAGATGCTGATGGTGGTTCATTTTGTGAACACTTAGCAAAGTTTTTTACCCTTAAACGTGGCGGCGCCTCGTCGTCACTAGTTAGATCGATTATTTCTACTCTAGAGTTTTTATATAGTCTCAAACAAGTATCGTCACAAATATAATTTAAAGTCTGATTTTTGTCAAAAAAACAGTACTTTACTAATTTCGTCTAAAGAAGAAATACCGTTTGGTTAGTAGGATAGAGATTTGATAAAATGAGAAAAAATTACCTCTTTACATTGGAAACACGAAACTTCCGAATCACAGTTACATTCAAACATCTTCAATTCGTCGCCTGCACTCCCTTTTGCCTGCATTTTGGGTTCAGCAGTTGCTGATTTATGAGACAAGTCCTTAAGAGTAAGGAGTGAAGGGGCACAGCCTCTTCACCTTTAGCCTAGACGCAAAAAAACAGACCTGAAAATAATTTAATAAGTTAATAATTATTTAATAATAATAATAATAATAATAATAATAAGCCCGCAGGGGGGTGCACTGCACTATGGGTGTGACAATCCCACGGCCCCAGTCACGCAGGTAAGCAGTGAGGCGTGCCAAGTTGCTTGGAGTTTGACATCCCCACGGAACCGAGTCATTTAAGTTGTTCGGGACCCATTTGTGTTAGCCCTCTCCGCGGGGGTCTTTGGTGGGGGGCGGGGGGGTTTGTTCGCTTTGAGGAGAGTCCACTGCCCGCAGGGGGGTGCACTGCACTATGGGCGTGACCATCCCACGGCCTCAGTCACGCAGGTAATCAATGAGGCGTGTCAAGCTGCTTTGGGGTTTGACATCCCCACGGAACCGAGTCATTTAAATTGCCGTGGCTTAGCCCGGGGTGTTGGTTTTGGTTTTTGACTGGTCGTGGTTGCTCTTGGTGGCCACTTTGCGGGCGTTTTGTCCCGTCGCATCGCTAACCCACGGAAATGGTGAAACGTGGAATTGGTATAAGGCCGCAGTCTGGGGGTAATCGCCAAGGCACTCTTGGAGCCACTGCTGAGAGTGACAGCATGCGGGACAGTGGCGGCGGGGCGTCGATCAGGCGGGCCCCTGCCGACAAAAATGCTACAGCCGACCCTATCATAAGCTCATATAACACTAAGAATTCCGAAAATAATATCTTCAGCAGGACTAACGTCATTGGCGATGGAAGCTACTTACTTAGATCTGTAAGCCTCTATCTTCATGGTAATAAGGATCATCACTCTATGCTACGCTCAGAAGCATTAGAACATATTCGTCAGAATTGGTCTGAATTGCAGCATTACGCTTTACTCACATGCAATACTTTTGAGGAGTACTATGCTGAAATGAGGAAAACCAAATCCCACGGAACAAGCCTCGAAATGTTAGCGTTATCAGAAATCTATAGAATGAATTTCTGTGTATACTCAAAACGACGAAAGCCTAGGTCAACAACAATAAAACAGGTAGAACAACCTAAAATCGTGAGTAAATCATGTCATCCCAATAACATAGATCTGCTTCTCCTAAGTGACCCAGAAGCAGGACATTTCGAACTGTTAACAGCGATTCAGAAAAAAACCTCTCACCAGATCCTCCACTATTACCCAACATCAAGAGAACGAAGAATTCCAGCCAGTGACTGAGGAAGTGCCGAATAAGCGGAAACCTGCCCAAACTGTTTTGCTCGGTCATCCAGCAACCACCAAGGCAGGATTGAGCAAACAACGCATCGCATGGACGAAAGAAATTAATTCTGCAATCATGCGTTGTTATTTTAGAGCTACTAAAACTAGAAACGATCTCAACCGGTTACAGACATGAACTACACCAACAGTTTCTTAATGTATATCCTGAACTTAGCCAAGTAGTCTCTGCTCAAAGGCTCATAGATCAAAAAAGGGTAATTTTGAAAAACAAACGGTTAACCCAATGCGAAATAGAAAATATTAATTACCCGATTATGTTACCGACGGTGGAAATGAAGCAAACGTAAATAAATTCACCATCACACAAACATCTAATGCCAGTAAAACACCCGATAATGAAAGATCGTCCCTTGAATCAGAACTGTTACTAAGTGTGATACAAGCCGAGGTGCAGTCTCAGATTCACAAATGGAAGCCGATCAACCCCACTCTCAGACCTCCCTTGCCCAAACTCCCTTTTATTCCTGCTCTAGCGCCACCCTTGTCCTAAATAATAAAAAATTCAGTTATTTCTCTAAACAACCTACAACTCCTATGAGGAAACTGAACTGGCAAATAAGACTTGAGATGAAAATGGCAAAACTCCGCCAAGATATAGGCAGAACAACCCAATTCATCAATGGAAAGCAAACAAAGTCAATTATTACAAAAATTCAGCATGTCATCAACTACAAAGAACATACACCTTCGCATACACCTTGAAATCTTGAAGCAGAAACTTACTACATATGTAGGGCGACTTAAGCAGTATAAAGAGTCAAACGAACGAAAAACTCAAAATATATTATACAAAAACAGACAAAAACAGTTTTATCAACAACTTTCAGATGAACCCAAAGTAATTCTCCCGCCGACAAGAGAAGCCATAACTGAGTACTGGAGCGAAATATGGGGCAAGGCTGAATGGATCTATGATGAAATCGAGAGCGCCAGAAACATCAAGGAACAGAGTGAATTCTTAACAACAGAGAAAGAACTAATTGCAGCAGTCTCTAAAACTCATAACTGGAAATGCCCTGGACCTGACACTTCTAGTACAAACAATTTACATCAACTCATAAACATCTTACCATACGGATAAATGAAATAATTAATTACCCAGAACTTCTACCAACATTTCTCACCGAAAGGCAAATTTTTATAAAACCCAAACCAGGAGACAGTGAAAACCCTGCAAACTATAGGCCCATCACCTACCTTCCAACTCTATAAAATCATATCATCCATTATTGCGGGTAAAATAGATCAACACCTAGAGGACAAAAATATTTTAACCGAGGAACAGAAGGGCTGTAAGAAGAATTCCTAAGGATGTAAAGAACAACTTATTATTGACAGCACAATCATGAAAAACGTGGAGAGAAACAACAGAAAGGCGATATGGTTCCTCATAGCTGGCTTAAAAAAAGTTTTGATATCTACAAGGTGCACCCCAAGATACAGAAGTTTCTCGCATTTGCAATGACCAAGTGGAAAACCAAAATACAAATCAAGATCACTAAAGTATTTCTAGAAATTGACCCAATTAATATCAATAGAGATTTTTCCAGGGTGATGCCATGAGTGCCTTATGATTCTGAATGTGTCTGAATCCTTTATCCAAGGCCCTAAACAACTCCCAATATGGATATAAAATTAAAGGCAGAACTGTACTGTACACGATAAACCATCTGATGTACATCGACGACATAAAGCTCTATGGGTCTAGCGCAAAACAGCTGCAAGAACTTCTAAGAACTGTCGAAAAAATGTCATCTGATATTTTAATGAAATTTGGAATGAATAAATGTAAAACATTCCACATCAAAACAGGGAAATGGGCTCTGCCAGATACAAAGAACACCCTATCCGAGGAAATTCTAGAGCCACTAGATACTTCTGAACAGGACAGGTATCTAGGGTTAGACCAAAACAACAAACTGGATCACACTACGCTAAAACAAGAACTTGTTGCAAAATACAGATCTCGTCTCAAGTTATTACTTAGATCTAGGCTAAACTCAGGAAATTTATTTAAGGCTATCAACACTTTTGCCATACCGCTTCTTGTGTACTCTTTTGGAGTAGTAAAATGGTCTGACACCGACCTAACCAATCTCAATATTGCTACCAGGGTACAACTCAGCAAACACACAAAACTACACTCAAAATCATGTACCCAGAGATTGACAATCACAAGAAAAGACGGAGGTCGGGGGCTAATTGATTTGCATGAAATCCATGACAACCTAATTAAATCATTAAGATCCTATTTCCACAAAAAGGATCATCCGCTACATAAGAGTATTGGCGCCTTGGACAAAAACTACACTCCGCTCAATCTAGCGAGTCGAGTTGAAGTTGATTCTGTGAGCATGACAGAGATAAAACTAAAGGAATGGGCAGGAAAGTAACTCCACGGGAAGCACTATGGAATTGTAAATCAAGAACATATAGACAAAAAACTTATATACCCGTTTTAGCGGAATGGTCAGCTTTATCCCGAAACGGAGGGCTTCATAATTGCTATACAAGACCAAGTTATAGCCACCAACAACTACACAAAATATATCATGAAAGACCCTACTACCAACAACGATAAATGTAGAAAATGTCATCAATTCCCAGAGACGGTCGACCATATAATATATGGTTGCAAATTACTTGCAGGAAATGCTTATACTGATAGGCACAACTCTGTGGCTAAAGTTGTCCATCAAGCCCTAGTCTTGAGATATGACTTGCATACAGACACAAGCCCATACTATACTTACTCTGCAGAACCTGTATTGGAAAATAAAAACTATAACTCCTATATGACCTAGACATTCACACAGACAAGACACTAATGCATAATAGACCTGACATCGTCTTTCAAGACAAGGTATCAAAGTCAACATACCTAATTGATATAGCCGTTCCATCAAACCAGAATACTCTGAAGAAATACTCAGAGAAGAAAACTAAATATCAGGACCTCGCGATTGAAATTGAGAGGCTATGGAAACAAAAAACTGTTCAGATCATGCCTATTGTTATTTCTGCGGCAGCTGTTACCCCATCCACATTTGCTGAACATCTGGACGAGCTGGATCTACGCAGGGATATCCATTCAGTGGCATAGAAAGCAGTTATACTGCACACATGCAACATCATGAAATCGTTTCTTAATGAAAAATAATTTCTGATGGACTTGGCTGAGTCCCTTCTATCAGACGAAATCTGCTGTGAATTCCTAAACAGGAACGACGAATAATAATAATATATTTATTGCCAATAAAATCAACATCGTTAACATAGCAACGTCTGAAAAAGAAGAAGGGAAGGATTAGAGAAGGATAGAGGGCGAAGCAGGAGAAGAGGAGGAGAGAGTAGTTGTTTCATGGAGTATGAACATCTAACATGACAGTGGTTTTGTCGGGTACATACATACATAATACATAAATATACCGAAATATCTAATTTTTGCCTATAGTTATAACATTATACGCGTGTGATGGTGTAACAATAGGGAAACAATTAGATTTGATTTATTTACTGAGTAAACTCAAAGGAATAAAAGCATTTATCGATCAAAAAAATGTGTCAAAGTTCGTTTGGAGGTTGAAAGATTACCCTCATCCCGGATGGCCTTTGGCAGCGTATTAAACGAGGGGTAAACTGCTGTGGCATTAGGTGTACAACCCGTGGCATTAGTTTGGCATTAGTGGCATTAGTTTTGCATTAGTGGCATTATTTTGGCATTAATGGCATTTGTTTGGCATTAGTGGCATTAGTTTGGCATCAGTGGCATTAATTTGGCATTAGTGGCATAAATTAGGCATTAGATATACACTTTTTTCAAAATTCCTTTCGTCTTCGCAATACAGGGTGTTCAAATTTTGTAAAAAAATTACAAATTTTTGAATTTCTCCGGGATTACTTATGATATAAAAATGAAATTTAGCAGTTTGTTCTCGATACGTTTTGTGCAAAAAAAAACAAAAAAAATCTCTCTAATTCTTCTAGGGGTATTAGTTATTGTCGAGGTTATTTTCATGTAAATCTGATGGCAAGAAAGTGAATGACGAGAGATGATAATCAAAAAGAAAAAAAGAAGGAAACGAAAACTAAAGAAGAAACACGAGAACTGAAAGAATGAAAAAAATCGAAAAAGTGAAGCAATCTTATTAAATAAGAAACTCAGAGGAAGTAAAAGTCCAAGTGAAAAAAAAATACTGTAGAGGAAAATAATAAAATAAGCAAAGAATAAATTACAAGATGCAAAATGTCAAAAAAAAGAAAAGAACAAAAAATACTAAATTGCGAAACGGTGAATACAATTGAGAAGAAACATTGGACAAGGACAAGGTCGAAGCTTCAGAAAGCTTCAAAACAAGAAAGAAATCGATTGGCAACAAGAACCAAAAAACTTCAAGGAAACTAAAAAGGGGGTGACCGATTTTTAGAAAGAAGTAAAATATTAAAGTAAAAAGGTGGAAAAAACAACAAGATCATGTGAAAATGACAAATTAAAAGACAAACTAAAGTAAAAAAAATAAAAATTATTTTGGCTGCAACAAAAACAGCAATAAATCCAAATGCGAACTTTGAGAAAAAAAGGGGAGAGAAGTAAAAAAATAATAAAGGGAAGCAATCAAATAATCATTGCGTAGAAGCCATGATACTGTAACCAATTCCAGGAGTAAATAAGATTGAGAATAGTTATAAAAATGCTGTAAAATCTGATGGCAAGAAAGTGAACAATGAGAGATGATAATCAAAAAGGAAAGGAAAATTAATGAATAAAAGGAGAACTGAAAGAATTGAAAAAGTGAAACAGTGTTATTATATAAGAAACTCAGAGGTAGTAAAAAGTCCAAATAAAAGAAAAAATAATATGGAGGAAAATAACAGAAAACACAAAACACATAACACAAAAATGAGGCCAAAGCTTCAGAAAGCTTCAAAACAAGAAAAAAACGAATGGCAACAAGAACCAAAAAACTTTAAGGAAACTAAAAAAAGATGGATGACCGATTATTGGAAAGAAGCGATATAATAAAGTAAAGAGGTGGAAGAAACAACAAGACCATGTCAAAATGACAAATTAAAAGACAATCAAAACTAAAAAAAATAAAATAGTTTTTGCTACAACAAAAAAAAGCAATAATCCAAATGCAAAAATTGAAAAAATATGGAGTCAATCAAAAATGAAATAATCATTGTGGAGAACCCATAATACTGTTACCAATTCCAGGACTAAATATGTTTAAGAGTAATTATAAAAAAGTGCTGTAAAAATCTGATGGCAAGAAAGTGAACGTTCAGAGATGGTAAATAACAGGAATGGCACATTTTGCAATACCCTAAGAACAAAACAAACTCAATCGGAATGAAATTAACTTCTAAAGGGTTTTTTTAAAAATGGTCAAAAAAAAATTTTTAAAAGTTCTTAAAAATCGACCACCGAAGGGTACCTCTGAAAATATTGTACCTACGAAACTTCCGATGGTGGGAGGTGAAAGAGGACATCAAGAAGAGGAAAAAACAGTTGGATTCCTTGGTTGTAAACTCTAATCGGTCGAGGCGTTCTCAAGTTATAGGCGGTCAAAGTTGAGAATTGAGAAAAAAGTCGTAATACACCTTTTGGACATTTTCAAAAAAAAATCGGAATTTTTTTTTGCTGTTTTTGGTCAAAAAAACTTGTTTACAAACCCCTAAAAACTCAACAAACTTAATTGGAATGAAATTAACCTCTAAAGATGTTTTTTTTTTAAATGGTCAAAAAACGCGATTCTAAAAGTGTCTAAAAATCGACAGCGAAAATATTGCACCTACGATACTTCCGATGGTGGGAGGTGAAGGAGGACATCAAAAAGAGGACAAAAGAGTTGTATTCACTTCAATCAGTCAAGGCGTTTTCAAGTTATAGCCGGTCAAAGTTGAGAATTGAGAAAACAGTAGTAACCCCCCCCCCCTCGTTGGATATTTAAAAAAAAATCGAAAAAATTGTTTTGCTCTTTTTGATCGGAATGGCACGCTTGCAATTCCCTAAAAACGTAACAAAGTCAATTCGAATGAAATTCACCCTTAAAGAAGTTTTCTTGACCAAAGCGTGTGGGCGAAATGACCAAAGGTTTCCCTCTTTTTCTCTCAAGTTCCAATTTTGACCGCCTGTAACTTTAGAACGCGTAGATCAATTGGGAGTCAGTCCAACGGTTTTTTGTTCTTTTTGATGTCCTGAGATAGAGAGTGATACTGCCTCAAGCAGTATCAGCATTACCCAGCAGTTTTCGGCAGTAACAAGCAATACTTGGCAGTACAGCAGTAATTGGCAGTAACAAGCGGCAGTAGGCTTTAATGAGCTGTAACATGTGAAATTGGCAGTAATTGGCAGTAGGTGTACAGATTTTGCTTCGTGAAATATCCCTTGGGACAGCCTGTATGTTATTAGATATTTAGAATTGCACTGACAAGTTTTTCAAAAAACGATAACAAAAAATGTTGTATTTTTAAATTGTGACTGAACCGTTATGTTTGGCCAAGTTCTGTAGATAACATATTGGTTCGACTGTAATAGTATTTAATGTTCAATGAAAAGATTTACTAAGTTAGCTAAAAGTTGTTGGGAGATTAGGATGAAGTAATAAAAGTACCATCTACTTTTATTACGCCTTCCTTTTCTATCAAAAATGCGTCGAAAAATGCAGATCCTAACCAACTTGATACCTTTTATTAATGAACACCTGGTACTTGAGGGTTATGTCCTTGGTTGTAACTTACCAAACTTAGTTTGTAAGTATTTCATTTTATGTATTGCTCAATGTATGACTACACCTATTATATGTAACATTTTTAGAGAGTTTTAAGTATTTTTTTTTAATTGGATGTTTTTTTTAATTGGATGTTTATGGTTGATTTGTGATTTCTTTTTTATTGTACACGAAACTTGAAACTAGTTAATATACTTAACTAGTTTCAAGTAATCAAGATAAATTCCTTACTTGATTCCAACTACAGAGTTGGAACAAGAAACAATTTTGTCGGAACAACATATTAAGAAAAAAACAATAGTAGGCTGTATTAACCTGGCATTAGTGTTGCATTAATGGCATTAGTGGTATTAGTTTGGCATTAGTGGCATTAGTTTGCATTATTGGCATTAATTTGGCATTATTTTCCAATTGGCATTGTGGTGTACAAAATTCGAAGCAGTGGTTTGCATGCAATGTCTGCATGAGGCCCTAGGGTGAAGCTTTATTATGCATCTTAGAATACGTTTTTGTATAATAAATATATTGTGTGCATTTCTACTGGATCCCCAAAAGAGAATACTATAAGATATAATTGACTGTGCCCCAGCATAGCATATTTGGAATATGGTGGCATGTGATAGGTAGTCTCTGAGTCTCCGTACTAGTGCGAAGAAACTATTAAGTCTACCTACCAGTACATGAATGTGGTCAACATAGTTTAAGTTAGTTCAGGTTAGTATACTGCGGTAGTGTGATCAGGCTAGAACTTGTAAGCTAGGTAGAGTGGAAAGTTCATAGAATTCTGAAACACTTCAGTTTTTTATCTGTTATATATTGTATACTTCAGTAGTTATTAGTTATATTTCTGAAACAAATTGAAAGATACTGACAAGTTTTCATGAATATTTCAACCTGGTATTTTCAAAACACTATGACATCCTCAAATAATCAATCAGCAACAACTCAAAATTCAGCAAAAATTCAGTGCGTTTTTTTTTTGAAAGGTGTTTAAGTATAAAGTTCCAAATGAAATTTTAACACAAACAAAAAGAAAGAAAGAGAAACATCTTAGAGTTATACGCAAGGGGTCAACCACTAGTGGGAATCAATGTACACTTTGCTGGGAATATCTACGGAATACATAGGAATAATTGGGAATACCTGGGAATACTTGGGAATACTTTGGAATTACGTAGGATTACTTGGAAATACTTTAGGAATAAGTGGGAATATCTGGGAATACCGAAGGTAATACTTGACAGATATTGGTTATTTATTCATTGAACCTTTTGTGCTCGGCAAAGAAAAAGCTGTTTTCTACTCGGTTTTCTGTGTGTTTTGGTGTATTGAATAAAAAAAAAATCACAGTAAGTACCTATTCTCTAGGTACCTATTTATAAGATTTAGGTACGTAAGGATTTAGGATAAATATTTAAAACAACAAATCTGCAGAAAACGTTAAAATCTTGAAACTCCCACGCACAGAAGCGTGTGCTCTGTGCAAAGTGGACTTTGCACACGCTTCTCCCAAGTAGCATTCTAAGCCATAATTTGGCGCTTGTTCTGTAATCCCTGCTAAATTGGGCGATCATTTGGTTAAAAAAGCTGCCTTTTTACGGCACCTTGGCGAAAATGGGTAACTTTTATTTTGTCATTACTCGGCTTTTCTGACCAATATTTAGGCCAGTATTTTGGCCATATTTCAGCAAAAAAGACTAGGTTTTATAGCTAAAATTTTAATGATAAAAAATAGCTTTTATGACTAAAAATGTTTCTACATTTTGATATCTAGCAAACGAACTGTGCATGGAGATTCAAAATGCCGATATGACATGCATGACTGATTGTTTTGTGTGGATATATTCTCAATAGTTTGATTGCAGATTTTACAGCAAATTGTCGCAAATATTGGACTAAAATTTTAGTGCCAAGGCAAATTTACTGTAAATGTAGAGGAGATAGTTGATAAAAATCAATGCGCCAAGGTCTTTTTAATTATTTTGCAACCTCTCATTTACCTACACTAATAATAAAAATTAATTAATCTTAAATTAAATTTTCTGATTTCTTACATTCTCTGCTACGCGCGTTTTGACGGCTCAATGCATCAAAATGCTTTTAGGTTAACGCTAAAAATATGATATCATTCAATAGTTGCATGGATATAATTTATTATTTTATAAATGGCTGCTAAATTAGAAAATTTAACAGTCTATAAGTAATTGCCGCCCGGTTATTGAAGATATTTAACGAGGCTACAGCGATCGTGAAGAGGCTAGGAGCGACCGTTCCGTCATAAAAACCAATCAGGGGCCAAAAAAATAACTATGTCGGCCATGTCGTTTACTTTACGCCCTCTGACGGTTTTCAACGAAGTAAAATGTAAAGTCACATGCTGCCACGTTTGAATGCTTTTGTTGTTTCAAAACCTTTCATTATAAAGTAAATAATAAATATAAAAATAAAATAATTGACAACATTGTCCAAAAAAACATTTGGGTTAATCGATTTGTGAAATTCTAGTGGAATAGGTATTTATACTTAGTTCCTCTTACCCATGTTGAAGGAAGTTTCATAAGTTACAGAAGAACGATAACGGTTTCTGGAGTTGTTGGAGTAGAATTCGATTTTGTTTAAGGTTAATAAGTTTTTAAATAAGCTTTGGCGTTTGGGTAAAGTTAAAATTGCTACTTTATGGTTGTCTTATATCAATATTCCGTGGCTACATAAATTAGCTGTTATTTCCAAATGTTGTAGTCATTTTGGCTAACACAAGTTTTAGCTATATTTCTGGTTAAAAAAGCCACAAATTTACTGCAATAAAGTAGAAATTTTATCCAAAATATTCGGCAATTTTCACCAGGCAAAAAAATTTAATGTTTACCAAAATTTTTGCCAAATTATTGCCATCAAGAAAAATGCTACTTTATGACCAAATATTGGCAATAGGTGAGATTTTATGGCTAATTTTTTTGACCAAAATTTATCTTACATAAATGGCCAAATAACCAAATTCTTGCTTTTTTAGTACTTTATGACTAACTTTTGGCCATTAATGCTACTTGGGCTGTATGAGAGCGTGCGCAATGTGCACTTTGCATAATTTCATCACTTACACACAAATTAAAAATTATCTTTTATGAATCACGTAACGAAAAATCCAGTAGTTTTTGTAATTTTTTAGGACAGAAAAGTCAAGTGTAGGATCTTAGTTTCACCAGAGTAATGTCTTCATCAGCAAGTTCTTTGTTGCCCATCATTTACACAATTACCACAATTCAAATATACTTTACATCATAAGTACTTTACAAAATATACAGGGTGTCTTTTTTAAGGGTGTGCAGTATTACTATCTCGGAAACGGCTGTAATATATATTTATAACCGTCAAAGGCGGTTAAATTAGCAAAAAGTTGACTTTTGTAGAGCCTGTTTTGATACCCTTGATAAAGTTGCCATATTTTGAGTGGCTTCTGAAATATTTAAAAAAAATGTAAGAAATACCAAAACTAGGTCCGTATTTAAAAAAAATTACTTTATACTGGTAACTCGGTTGATAAGTGTCACACGAAGCTAATCGAGATGTCATATGGGAGAGGTTAGAGTGTAGTACACCTTGAATTTTAAAGTTTTTTTGTGTCATCAATAGTTTTTGAAATAGAAGATATTTAAAATATTTCAAAAACTATTTAAAATGTGGCAATAGTGTAAAGATTTTCTAAAAAGTCTCTACAAAAGACAACTTTTTGCTAATTTAACCGACCTTCTAACTACAGCGTTTTGGAGATAGCAATACTGCACGCACTTAAAAAAGGCACCCTATATAGATATTAAAAGGCTCTAATGGTACTGGTGTTAATATGGAATTACTAAACATTTAGATGGAAATACCTAGGAATACACGGAAGTACCTAGGAATACCAAAGAAATAAAAAGGAATACTTGAGTATTCCCGGGAGGAATACCTGAATGTTCCCAGGAATACTTGGGGAATACTGGAAATACCTGGGAATAGTTGTCATTTTATCAAAGTATTCCCAACAAATGGGAATCACTGTACACGTTTTAGGGTAGTAAGGGTAGTACTGGACCCCTTGGTTATAGGTGCGCAAAGTTGAAGAAATTACTACAAATAAAGAGAAAAAATGAAGTGAGAAAAAACAGAACAAGAAAGAAACAATTACTAAAGAGGAACAAAAAAAGTAAAGCCATTAAAAAAAAAGAAGAAAACAGCTTCTCAAAATATCGCTACCACCCAAAATACAAACTTAACTGACTAACAATTGAATAGTGATATAGAACATGAAGAAAGTAAAAATACAAGCTGTAACAAATTTTCTACATGGTTTCACTTGCTCTGTACAGATCTTATAAGAATTATTGACGAAGAGGCTGCGGCTTACATTTTTTTAAGTGTTAAATTGCTATCCAGATTTGAGAAGAATATGTTGTTGGTTTTTTCTGTTCATGTAGTGTTGCTAAGACTTGCCAGATTACTTTATGTACAGATAAAAAAATCCTTAATTGCTTTTCTTTATAAAGCATTGTGTGCCAATCACTAACACATTCATTATTTTAGAGAAATAGGTATGGCATATTAAACGTCAGCTTCTGTTCCTTTCATTGACTGGCGTCCTTTTTAAAGAGACTTTTAAAGAGGTTAAAGCACCAATTGTTCTGTAAATTTAAAGGAAAAGTTTTTCGAGATATGACAAAAGTCGTATTTATTGAAAGAAACGTTTTAGTTTCATGAATAATACAAGTTGCGAAGGCTGGATTTTGGAGTTGGGAAAACGTAACCCTTAGACGTTGTATTCATTAGACGTTCAAGTGTACAACGTCTAATATGTGAAGTAAAAAAGAAAAATCCTCTCAAACCTTCCAAAGGTAATTGGAGAAGAAAAAGTTTAAACTCTAAAATTTCTAATAGAACTGAAATATTGACTTATTTATCTGCTATTGCGTCTAAAGGACAATTAGATGGATGGTTCGAAGAAATATTAGGATATCCAAAGGAAAATCATTATGACTCCACATTAGAACATTCTGAGAGAGTTTAGAAGGAGGATAACACAGATTTCTTATTAAATTTAGATCATTCGTATCACCTGAACGAAAGGAAAGATTTTAATTCAGTCGCTAAACTGTGCCTTATGTATTAATGACAGAAAACGCCGCAAAGACTGAGTTAATGGTAACATTTCGGAATAAGAGAATCCCTAGGAAACAATAACGGTTGCATAAAAATGGGGAATAACAGAGACCAGAGAACTTAGAATCATTAGTTAAAAAACGTATAAAAAACGTCATTGCCTGACGTCTTTCAGTGACGTATAAATAACGTACCAAATCAGGAGAATAAGTCCCACCATAAAGACGTCATGCGCATGACGTACAAAAAACGTCATTAAATGACTGGCCAACACGTCGAAGTCACGTCTTTTTCACGTTAATAAAACGTCCGATTTAAGTACATACCTTTATGGGATTAAAATGACCAAAATTATACCGGGGGTTTTCTAAAAAAAAAAACGTCAGTAGTCCCTACAAAATTTCAGAATCACATCCTTTTGACATATATGACCCCCCAGGCAATATGGCGGACCAACCTTGAATTGCAACCAAAACTTGATCTTGATCGTCATGTTTCGTTTGATTTGAGATATATTTCTAATACATTTCAAAATTGTCTCTTAGGCAAAAGCTCCAAGGCAGAATTTATAGTTTTGTGGCTGAATTACTGAAGAAAGTCCTAAAACATCAAAGCAAATATGCTCTACATAATTAATAATATGGCTGCGGTATTGCCGTTCTCATTATTTTTTATACTTTAATTTATTTTTATGTGCTTATTATATTATATAATGGTTAATAAAATGCGAATAACAACAGAAAAATATTGTTTTAATGAATATATATCACCTTAAAAGAACAAATGACATGAACAACGTTGAATTGTCGATTCTTATTCACCATTTCCGTATAAACACAAAAAATTCGGTATGTTTGACTACACTGTTTGTATGTCCCTCAAAAAATTTGTCCGTTCTGGAATGTCAATTCGCACGATTCTGCCTTTTGTCATCTGTCACGGCATTTATGTTGTCTATCAGTTCTGTCACGTACGTGGCTTTCGTGTGTTTGCGAAGATGAGGAGGACAAGACGATACAAGAAAATTTTTTTTTTCAGGTAAAATTCAGAAAAATCAAAATTTTTCAAGATGTACATAAACAAAAACAGTACAAAAACTGAATTATGAAGTATAAAGTATTATTAAAATGCAAAGGCGAATCCAAAAATAAGAAAATATACAAGGTGCAAACATCAAATTTATTTTTATATTCAACATTTTTCACAGATCTTTTGTTTCCACTTTTTTAAATTTTATAGTTCTTTTTTATTTATTTATTTTTTTTGTATTAAAGAAATTGCATTTTAAAAGTAAATTAATTGTATTTTTAATAGATATTTATCAGCTCTCCCCAACTGCAACAATTAAAATAAAAATATTTTCATTTTTTTTTATTTGCCTTTTTTAAAACCTACAAATTTACCAAAAAATATACATGGTGTATATGTATATGTGTATAGTGTATATGTATAAATAAGACTGTACTGCAAAATTGCTCTATAATTAGCAAACCAGTTTTTAACGAAGCCTAGATTTAAATAGGCTTTCCTTTGATATCGAAATTATGAGTTTGAAACATAGAGCTCTTAAGGAAAATAAATTTTTCGTATGTAACTTGCTGAATGAACACTACACCCCATTTGTACCCAATTATTTTCAGTTTTTAGTGTTGCGTTACATAAAAAGACGCAGTTTTGTGAACATTTGATAACGTTTTTTGCAAGTTTATTAAACGCCATTGGCTTGGCTCTATTAGGAAGGTGAATTTTTATCACCAAAATTTCACGTGAAATAAACGTAATATTTTAAAGGTCATATTTCGGTCACATCAATAGATGTTTAGTATTGGTCATACATTAGGCACCTGTGTACGCTCAGCAAACTATAATCACGTTATATTCACGTCATAGGTGACTTCCTGGTCGGCTGGTCCAACGACCATCACTTTTCAACTTTTTTTGGAAAAAACTTTTAAGAATTTTAAGTCATGTAATCAAAGTTGGCACTGGATTTTCAAATTCGAGATTCAGTGCTAAATTTAGCTTTTAAGCAACGTTTACGAATGACTTAAAATTAAAAAAATTTAAGCAACTGTGTTTTTGTGAGTCGCTAAGAATAACGACTTTCTGTCGTATATCTCATAGAATGAGAAATGTATTGGAAAGCAGATTTTTTGACAATTTCCAAGGTCTCCTTGATTTTTCAAAAATACGCGCGTTGGGATTTAAACTTGACGTTATGGTCAATATAGCGTACTTCATAACCTTGGTATGTAAAATACTATTTTTCTTGACTGGACATTACTAACCTAACATAATCCTTAACTTCCAGGAGAAAAGTAGCGGGAGAAGGACCCAAAATAAAACTGCTACGCTTCCGCAGAAATTGCCGACGTTTCGACGTTTATCTTACGTCTTTTTCAAGGCTATTCCACTCAAATTGCAGAAGTTTTTCGTCAGATAGTAAAGATGTTTATTGTCCATCAGAACAATCACGGGGAGTAACGTAGATTGAAATAACGGACAACGGGATAAAAACGGACAAACATAAGGGAACCGTGCTTAGCAGTGTGTGCTTGAATAATTAAAATCTTGAGGACGCTACACCTAAACCACTATAATCCTTAACTATTCAAAATCAGTAGTTTTGATAAAATGTGATATAGTCATCATTGATATCGTCGACGTTATATTTCTCTCGTGAAACCGTTTCCGTTTTCTTCCATCAAAACAATAAAGATCCATGCACGGACGTACACTTGACATAATAGTTTCTTATGACATCGGTCACCCTGTAGGAGTAGAAAGGTTTTACCTTGAGCTTGAAGTACTTTGGCAATAATTGGACTTTTGCAAAAGAGAACGACTAGAGATATGTAAGCGCCATATAACGGATAATAGTAATAAAAAAAGGTAATAAAGCGATTAAGTGAAAATATTGTTGGAAATAATGGCGAATGAAAAAAACTGGTGAATTTTGGTGTACACACATTGGACATTTAGTAAATTTCATTGAATTTAGTGTACTTAGTGGACATTAGTGGAATTTATTAGAAAATAATGAAATTTGGGAGAAATTATAGATATATTTTTAGACAGTCTATTGCAGATATGGCTCCTCAAGTACGAGTGCAATATACTAAACAAAAATTGTGCAATGCCCTGGAAGCTATAAAAAATGGAATGTCCATTTACGAAGCATCTAGAAAATATGGGATACCTAAAACAACATTGAGAGACAAGAGATCTGGAAAAAATAAAAACCCAAAGTGTGGAGTCCAACCAGTAGTTACAAGTAGTTACGAGAAAAACACAATAGTGAAATGAATTCTTCATATGGCCACTTTGGGTTTTCCAGTCTCAAAATCCCAACTACTAGAAAGCATTGGCAATTTAGTCAAAAATCTACAACGAGAGAACCCCTTTAAAAATGGTATACCGGGAAACAACTGGTTTCATAAATTTATGGATAGGCATCCAAATATATCCAAGAGAGTATCACAGAACTTAACTGCAAGTGTAGATATCTGAAGCTGCTATTCATACGTGTTTTCAGAAAGTTAAAAATTATTTTGAAATAAATAACATCATGGATATTTTCTAAAATCCGAGAAAAAGAGTTTTCAACTGCGATGAGACCGGTTTTTTTCTGTGTGCCAAAGAGAAGCAATTATTAGCTAGACGAGGATTTAAATTGGTATACAATAGGTTAGTCAATGACTAAAAAGAGTGCTTGCAATTGCACAATTGCTCCACCCATAGTGCTTTTTCCATATAGGTAAACGGCTATCAAAAAATATACCATTCCATTTGGATGGGGAATGGGTTACACGGAAAGTGGTGGAACATGCTGGATGACCGTGGAAACTTTTTAAGAATACATTAAAAATCCTTTTTTGCAAAAATCACAAATTGAATTGCGTGTGGTTTTGGCTCTTAGCGAATTTGGCAAAGATAAAGGAATCGGTAGCATTTTTACCAAACGCTACTCACATTTTACAACCTCTAGATGTCTCCGTTTTTAGACCCGTAAAAGCTGCTTGGCGAAACGTTATAGGTACATTATTTCAAAATTAATAACAATATGGCTAAAATTAGGACAGACTTTTCAAACCTTGTGAAGCAATGTTCTGATAAATGCTTAAAAGAGAACACAATAAAAAGTGGCTTTAAGTGTTGCGGACTATTTCCTTTCAACTATGAGGATATTAACTAGTAAGTTGCTTACAACCGTTGACAGATGTAAACATACTGCAAATGAGGCAACTCATCCAATATGAATGAAGGGAATGAAGAGCACTTGAAGAATGAAACCATTATATCCCTGGAACAACATCTATCTCCCAGAACACTAGAATTATTTAAGGCTTGTAAAGGAGAATGGACAGGTGAACCAACGTATGAGAAGCTGTTCAACTAATGGAGAGCACTCTCTCCAATAGCAGATCCTGCGCTTAACGAAATAGAGCTAGGAAGCTCCACTATTATCAACAATCTTTCAGACACCCTAGAATTTGACGACAATATCTGGGATAAGATTGATTTCGATGTTCAAGAAAATGGAGAAGTGTCCATATCTGCCATTGAATATTCTGTGAATCTACAAGGTCCCTAACAAAGTCTCCAACAACACTCAGACCATCGGGAAAAGTTCAAGAGATTTGTCTATGGAACAATCAACTGGAAAGCTAGAGAGTACTAACATCGATGATCACCACAGATAAACCGTTAAAGTTCTAGTTGAACGGTTTTGTTTGTTACATTTTTACAAATTATCGAAAAACTAAAAATCCCTTATAGAGTTTTGGTGTAGAATCCGGTGGTGTTTTCAGTTTTTTTTTGTACATTTGTTTGTTTTTTTAGGTATTAAATAAAATTTCGCATTTTTAAATGGGCGACCCAAGCGAACATTCTTTAGATATTTTAATAACATTTTGATACGTGTCATTATTGTTTTCACTACTGTGAGGCGCATATAGATTGAAATGACTGACATTGAAAAAAGTGCAATGAATATCAACACGTAACAGAAGAACTCAACATAATTAGAAAACAAAGTTTGTAGAACTGAGCAAAATTTTCTTTGTTTTCCAAACACAGAGAACTCAAATTTTAGAAACAAATTACACACTTTTTTATTTCTCCAAGTTAACTTAAGAAGTTATAAAACTAAATGTTGCAGTACGTAGCAGTGGCTACGGGTACATTATTTTTTCAATAAATATGCTTTTAATTAAACCAGTGACCTGCGTATGGATGTGGTTCTAAACTGTTTTTTTGAAAAACAAAATCTAATTTTGATTGCCCATCTAAGTAGAAGCAAAAAAAGTTCACTTCAGTTGTTTTTGAGCAAAAAAATAACAATTTTTATGCACAACATTAAAAAAAGGAAAACCTGTGATTAAATTACAAATACCAATAGAAGAACTAAAAACAGTTTTCAGTGTTTTTTTGCAAACAATGTTTCGATAGCAACTGTTATAAACTGAAATATTTCGTTTTAATATCTTAAGACGTCCCAAAGAAATTATAAAATATGTAGGTTTTCACCGAATTTTGAATTTTATTTGAATTTCGAAATTTATTAAACGAAAAGTAAGTATTTCGAAAACAAAAAAGATTGCCAAAATTAAAATAGGTTAAAAATGACATACGGTCAAAAAATTACGGCTTAAATTCATTAAAAATAACCCACATCCGCTTAAAATGCGAATTTTGGTGTATTTGGAAAAACTCTTTAAAACTTTTTGGACAAAAAAAGACAAAACTCATTTAGTTATTCTGATTTACTGGTTTTGGTAATATACACTACTGGTCCATAGTCAATGTAATTTGAATTTTACTTTAAGATTAATTCAAGAGTTTTTGGAGAAATTCACGAAAGACAGAAAATGCAAATGTGGAGCGTTTGGAGAAATTAGGGCTAAAACATTGTCTCGACACAATGTCTGGAAATGCAAATTTTGATGTGTTTGAGGAATTTAATTTTAGAATAAAAAAAAAATATTAAAATCTTCTAATTGGTTGATTTTAGTGAAATTAGTTTTTGAGTCAAAGTATGTAAAATGTGACTGAAAATATCTCAAAATGAAAATTTGGTCTTTTTCGAGAAAGTCAGATTACGATTAGGGCAAAAATACATAAACAAATGACAAATTACCTAATTTAAAATCATTGGAACATGCAGGTTATGAATAAGACTAAAATCAGCTAAAAATTACTCAAAGCGTCTGAAAATCTAAATTAAAAGTTTTTGGAAAAATGCAGGTGAGGATTAAGGCCAAAATCGGTTTAATATAACTCAAAAAATACGAATTTGAAGTTTGAGGCGTTTGAAAAAGTGGATACAACCTTTTGGATTATTATTTTGACTTTCTTAGTACCGCCACACTATGTGTAATAACTTTTTCGATGTTACCCTAATATAAAAAAATTGCGCATCAAAGATTTCTCGCTCGCAGAAAAAAAAATTGTATTATCTTGGGTATGACCTGTAGTATAACCTGTCCATTACTATGCAAAAAAAAAACTAAACGCGTGAAGCGTCGTTTTCCATTAAAAAAAAATAAAAAGTTGCTTACGAAGTGGGTAACACAAACAAAAAATGGCTCAATATTTTTTTTTACGCAGCTTTTTACATACAGGGTGTACTTCATAATATTTTTTGATTCTATTACAAAATTCAATATTGTCGTTATTTGAAACTAAATAGTCTCAAATTCATTCAATCTCAACTTAATCCTAGCGAAATAAAAAGTAAAGTTGTTGTAAAGTAAAGCTCCTACGCTTCCACTCTAACATTTTGCTTTTTTTAAACAGTAGGTATTAATTTATTTTACGCGGACATAAAGTTCATGTTTAGGCATTTGGTAACTAAGCAATAAAACATAATAATGAACTGGTGTGACATAAAAGAACATTTAAAGCAGTTTTCAGGAGTCAAATGAAGTATATGAAGTTTAGGTGATTTTAGTGATATTTAGTGAAATTTAATAGAATTCAGTGGAATTTAGTGGTATTTATTAGAATTTAGCACGGGTAATTTTCTTCGATAAAAAAGTAATTCACAAATACAAAAAGTATCAATAAAATTATATAATTACTGCTCCAATTACCGTTATTTTCTAAAATTATTTAAGCAGTACAGAAATTACCAAAATTACATATAAAATTACAAATATTTACCACTAAAATTTCAAAAATTACTATCAAAATTAGAAAAATCATCTATTATCACATCCAAGAACGCTTGAAATTACTGAATAAATAAAATTTGACAACATTGCAAACATGCTTAGACAACCTCGCAATTCTGTGAATAACGACGTGAATAACATATGCCGACAGGCATTCTATGGCACACGTCTCCATTTATCCCATTGTAGTGCGATAAATAGCGTGGGTTGAGGGCTCTGTTGAGGGTATAAGTACAGGGTGGTCATCGAGAGATGACTCTGTAACTCTGTAACTGACTGACAAATTGTAAGTGCCATGAAAAAAGTTCAAGTACTAAAATTTCATAATTTAGTAATTTGTAGTTTTTAATTGTTTTATTTTTATACATACAAGTTGTCTCAATTTTGCGCATTCATTAACAACTTTCTTATATAAAATTAGACATGACATTCTTTTTCATGAAATTCTTTCATTCTTGGAATTCGTTATATCTCCGAAAATATTGCACCTACGGGACTTCTGATGTGGGAGGTGAAAGAGGACATCAAGAAGAGGACAAAATAGGTGGATTCACTTCAATCGGTCCAGGCGTTCTCAAGTTACAGGCAGTCAAATTTGAGAATTGAGAAAAAATCGTGATATCTTAGATATAGACATTTAAAAAAAAAACGGATATTTTTTTTCCTGTTTTTGATCGGAATGGCACGTTTGCAATCCTCTAAGAAAGTAACAAACTCAATTCGAATGAAATTAATCTCTAAAGAGGTTTTTTAAAAATGGTCCAAAAGCGCGATTCTAAAAGTGGCTCAAAAAATCGACCGACGAGAATAAATGAAATTGTACTAACGACGTCCAAAAATAAAAAAAAAATAATGTTTTTTTTTTAAACTCTAATTTGGAACGCAATCAGGTAAAATTAGTTTAAATTTTCAAATTTGTTGTTTGTGGTAAAATTAATTTTTGGACGAAAATAAGTGAAATTTTACTAAACACGTCCCAAACTGAAAATTTAATGTTTTTCGAGGAAGTCAGCTCAAAAAATGGTTAAAATTGAGTCAATGCATGTAAAAATAAAATTTGAATTTTTTCAGGATACTCAGGATACGTTCTAAAAGAAGCAAATTGCTAAAAAATGAGTTAAAACGTCTAAAAATGCAAATTTGAAAATTTTTGAAATACGCAGTATACAATTAGATCTAAAATTAATTACAATTGCTAACATTGTCTAAGGACGGAAAGTTTTTATGTTTTTGGAGAAATTCTATTTTAGGACTAAATCAGGCAAAATTTATTTAAATCTTCTAATTTGTTGTTTTTGAAAAAATTTATGTTTTTTTGAGGAAGTCAGTCCAAAAAAATATTGAAAATTAACTCGAAGCATGTAGAAATAGAAATTTTAAGTTACTTGAAAAGTTCGAGGTGCTAATAGAGTCAAATAGCCAAAAAGTGAGTTAAAGGGTCTAAAAATGCAAACTAAAAAGTTTTGAAAAAATGCAGGGTAGAATTAGGTCTAAAATTATTTAAAAATTACCCACTTTAATATTACCCGAATTACAATAAATTACCAATAATACTTCCAATATAAAAAAAATACCATACAGTTTAAAAGTAAATTGAAAAATTATTATAATTATTTAGAAATTACAATTTTTACTCAAAAATTATTATAATTAAGTACCGGAAATTATTTTAAATAATTTTGGTAATGTTAAGAGGTGTCCCTGTTGCCTTATTTGTGGCACATCCCTCGGAATTTAGTGCAATTTAATTTGAATTTTATGGAATTTTCCTTGAAAATGGAATTTTGGTGTACACATTTGTTGGAGTGATTTCCCCACGGATTTTCCCTCGGTATTTTCTTATTCAAATAACATCATGTCACCCTTTAAGCCTCGCTTTAAGCTTTATTAGCAGAGAAATATATAAACTGCTGTGTCAAGTCCAACATACTGAAAATCAGATAAAAGACAGTAATGCAGATAGTAAACAAACCAACGACTACAACTCTTGTTAAAACTAAACTAGAAAATAATTCAACAGTTAATATTTTGTTATTAACAAATAAAAAGTTAAACTGAACTAAAACAAAAGTGTCATGCAAAATCGTTTCGAGAGCAAAGATACCTTGCGTTATAATTGTTGTAACAAAACTATTGAAATTTTGATATAAAGAAAATAATTTAAAATTATTTCTAACTGTTGCTGCATAAGGTTTTTGACTAGATCTTCCCTGATTTATTATTAAGTATATAGTAATCTTAAAAGAACATTTTTTATACAAAAAGGAACGTTTCAAGCAAGGATTCAAGCCATTTTCAAGAGTCAGTTGAATTATATGGAATTTATTGGTACTTTGTTGAAATTTAGTGGAATTTAAGTTGAATTATAAGGAATTTTTGGATTTTTTCTTGAAAATTGAATTTTGGTGTATAGATTTTGTGAAGTGATTTCCCCTCGATTCATATAAACTTGTGTTCTAGAAAGTCTAGTTTTCAAAATATAGGGTGTCAAGAAATGTAATTTAAGATTTTATTTTAATGATTTTTCGACATTCTATATAACTAGCGGTTTCCTCAAAAAGCGAAGTGAGATACGAAATAATAACAAGAGACAAAAACGTTGTATTATTAGCTGCTTAATTTAAACAAATTACAAAACTTTAAAAAGCCCCTCTCTGACGAAGATATTAGGTCATTACACTTTTCGGTTTTTTTTATAAGAATGCTTAAAAATGTAGGTATATGGGAAAGAAAAACAAATTAACATTTTCAATGCAGCAATAACATTTTGAAGTTCAACATCTACCCTTACATTGCAATCCCTTCCTCTCTTTCTCTACTCTATCCGATAATCCCATATGTTTATTTTTATTGTTTGGTTAGTATATATTTTATAAAATACACAAATTATATAGGTAAACATAATAATTTAAATAAAATGTCTCGCCGAAAATCACTTTTTTATATTATTTGTCCCGCCCCACTACAATTTGAAAAGGGCAACCCTAATGGGCATATTAGTATTGGTATCTAGAAGAGTGCATTTCAAATAAATCTAGTAGGCTGAGAAACTAAAATACCCGTGTTCATTAGAAAAAGCTATCTAGAAGGCTATGGATTTTTGACAGAGAAGGATGACATAATCAAAGTAAATCGACTTTTGTTCTTTCATTCTTTTCCTTTAAAATTTCACAGCCAACTAGATGACGTTTTCAAATGAACACTTCCTTTTTACATGGAAGGAAGAGGACAAATATGTCACTTCCTTAGCCTACTAGATGAATATCTATTTGAAATAAAACAAATAAAAAGCACTAATCATGACTGATCAAACCAAACTCATAACATTTCTGTATCAATCATGTCATGTCGACTTTCACTGAAGCATTACAAATGGCGTCTTTCCCTTTAAGTATATCCTTATACACTAGATCAAGGTACATACTTTTTACATGGAAGGAACAGGACAAATAATACAAATATGTCAGTTCCCTAGCCTACTAGATGAATATCTATTTGAAATAAACCATATAAAAAGCACTAATCATGTACTGATCAAACCAAACTCATAACATTTCTGTATCAATCATGTCATGTCGACTTTCACTGAAGCATTACAAATGGCGTCTTTCCCTTTAAGTATATCCTTATACACTAGATCAAGGTACATACCTGCTGGATAACCCAAGCGCCTTGTGTGAGTGCAATTTGTTTGCCAAGCACGTTTGAGATTTCGAAGTTTGAAGGGCGCAGGTTCCCTCAAGGGTCAAGCCACTCGTTACGAACTGCACCGTACGCAAGCGTCACCGAGCACAAACGATTTGTCAATTTCCTATTGAACGAAAGCGCATTATACCTAGCGCAGAAACCATAACGATATACGTACACTCTTCTATATACTTGCTGCTTTTCAGAACTATAATATTAAATATGGAATTGGAAAAAAGCTTAAACATCAAACGACTTCCAGAAGGCTTGCCGACGCCAACAACTATTGGAATTTTACGACAGACAACGATCAACGATTTTTGAATCTTCTCATGAAAAAGTGCTCTGACCAGACCAGAGACCTTGTGTCATATAGACACCAACATGGGAATACAATGTGTTGCCAAAACGGTTCTCGGCAATACATGGGGTGCATTGCTTTTACTAATAACTAATATCTTTCGTCACAAAGAAACACAGAGCACAGGCTACAAGAGAAAATGGTGCCACCTTATCAGAAATCGTATTGTAGAAAGAGATGAGCAGGAAAAAGAATGTTGGGTCTTTTGCAAACAGAGTCTACGGTGCTACGTATGGTTAGGCGGTTATGTGGAGGTCTAGTAATGCAAGGCTCTGACCAATGACTTAGCAGATATGGACAGCGCCAAGAAATGACGATATTTCTCTAAAAATGGCTCCCTTTTTTGCCCAGAAGTCCGTCACTTTTAGGTTCTCATGAGTGTAATTTTGTCGTCAGCATACGTCATACAAGCTGGACCGGATATTGATTGTTGATTGTTTTTGTTTTTTGGTAGGTTTGTTAGGTTGAAGTTCAATATTCGATTGAATTGGAAATAAGAAATAATAAAAATAATAAGCGTGATAACTGTTTTTTGCAGTAATTTGACGTAAGACCTCATGACGTCACCAAGACGTCTTTGCCGGCGGATATCGTCACCAGTTTTAAACAGGAAGGACCTCCAGATTAGCTCGATGGCTCTGACAATGACATTACGTCGCGGGACATATAAACATGGCGGAATTCCGGCCAAAAAATAGAACTAATTTTAGGGAAATGTCGACAATTGTTGGCCACCTTCATGTCGAAAACAGCATCGAGGTACCTAGAGGTAGCAAATATTCTCCTAAAATTGGTCCCGTTTTTTGGCCAAAAGTCCGTCATTATTAAGGTTCTCATGACGTAATGTTGTCGTCAGAGCACGTCATACCAGCGTCATAGTAGCTTAAAACCGGACCGGATATAGATTGTTGTTAGTGTTTGGTTTTTGTTACGTTAGAACTTAAGTTTTAGAAAACTTGGAGCTAGGTAAGCTAAGGGTTAGGAGCCCTAGCGCTCTGGCTAGGATATTGATATAAGTTCGATATTTGATTCGATTGGAAATAAGAAGTAATAAAAATAATGACAATGACAATTGTCTTGCAATGATTTGAGGTGAGACGTCATGACGTCCCGCTCCCGGCGGATATCGCCACCATTTTTAAGGTTCCCACTGCTAAAAAGGAGGACCAAACCTGTAAAACAGAAGGGGGTCTCCAGTTTCCTCTCACCAATATTCTAGCTTGTTTGTTTTTATCTATAAGTCCTCCATGTTTATGTGTTTCCAGCTGTTTCTACTGTTTCCAGCTACCATGCCCTGTTGTCGTTCTGTTTGGCGTTTCAAGAGAAGCGATACGACCTCTGGCGATCGAATTAGAACTAATTTGTAGTTCATCCTTCTGATCTGCTATTCGCCGAAAAAGTGACATTTGTCTCGTTACTATGCAAACGATGTACTAGAGTTTAAGTCACGATTGAACAACGATCTTAATTTGAATTCCCAATCGACTCGCCTTTGTAACGTCATATTACCATTTTGGGCTGCCTTATATACCTATTAATTTCAGTTACTTCAGATAAGCTATTGTTGACATGATGCATTATTGCTATATATTTTCACTAATATTAAGGTAGGTGCAGAGACATGGTTGTTTCCAAAAGTAAAGTTGCTACATACTTTCTTCAACCGACCTCTTTCTGCATTATGACCTCTGAAGTCTGATGTCTCTCTTGTGGCAGCCTTCCCTCTTATGGTCCGATGCCAAAACAAAGGTGAAATATTGGAGTTTTTAATGACGAAAGAGATAAGTTAAAAATAAGTACACATTATTTTTGGGAAGAAGTTGTATCACCATATCCACATGGGTAGATATAACATATAACCAGTGAGCTAGTTACATATGAAGAAACCCTCCGGTTTTAGTTTTCAGCACCCTTTTTATCTTGGATCCCAAAAAAAATGGCGAGAATATCCGTCGAAAGTGACCTCACTTCACTTGACAACTTACATCAAATGATTCAAAATCGCGATACGCCCATTATTGTGCTCTGACGATGAGATTTTGTCATGGCTTTTGGCCAATAAACCGTACCAACTTTAGGGATATATCAGCATTTGTTTGGTACCTCCATGCATATATCACGTAACAAAGGTCGATTACTTTTTGACAACGAGTAGATTATATCTGGGGAGGCCCTCCTGTTTTACAGGTTTGGCACCCATTTTTAGCAGTAGGTCACAAAAAATCCGGCGTCACTCCGGCAAATTGACGACACCTGACCTCTATAATTCAAAATTGCTATTCGCTATTGACCCTTCCAGAACAGCTGATTTTGACAAACTTTTTTGTGGGGTATACAGACAGTGTAGTCAAACATAACGAATTATCTGCGCTTATACGGAAATGATGAATAAGAATCTACAATTCAAGGTTGTTTGTTGTTTAGAATAATATATCTTAATAAAAATAATAGTTTTCTTTAGTTATTCGCATTTTATTAACATTATCTTTACCCTTATATCGCTTATAATCCCACATAAATAAATTGAAATATAAAAAATAATAAGAATGGCAACACCGCAGCCAGTTTATTAATTATGAAGAGCATATTTGTTTTGATGTTTTATAATTTTCTTCATGACTTCAGTTACAAAACTATGAATTCTACCTTGTAGCCTACAAGAGACAATTTAGGAATGTATCATCAATATATCTCAAATAAAATGAAATATGATTATCAAGATCAAGTTTTAAGTTCCTTCTGATGTTTAAATAGACTGGTCCCCCATATTGCTTTGAGGGGCATACATGTGAAATTGACGTATTCTGATTTTGACGTGATGACGTAGTTCTGGAATGGTCAATTGAAGTGCTCTGACCAGGACGCTTATTCTATAGGAAAGTGTGAAAGTGAAAGTGAGAATGGCTGGCCAATGGAATTCGTTAACAGAATTTTTTGACCAATCAAGGTTGTCAAAATTCTCACTTTCACTTTCACTCTTTCCTATAGAATAAGCGTCCAGGGATGGGTAAATAAGCCAATTAGGATTTATTTATGTAGGATAAATAAATGTAGATAATTAAGAATGACAGTAATGACAATTCGGAACGTCAATTTTGGCATTTGTCTTAAGAATTGAGTGTCAATGAGTGATGACACCGATCTTTTTTATAATCATATTGTTATTTCAAATTTCAAAACTAATAGTGTTTTTCGCTGGGAAAACTAGTTCGCACTGAGTGTATTTCTCTCCTTTGCCAATTCAACCAAAATATAAAGACGGAAATACACTCGGTGCGCACTAGTGCAGCCAGTTCAAAGTGCTAAAAAGTCTTGATTTCAATTAACAGACTGTGGTTTAGAAAATTTAAATAAAGTAATTTTGCTAGCTCTAGCCCCTTGCACCTGGTATGCGACAGCGATAGGCAAATAAATACATTGTCAGTCTAAATAGGTTCCAGAGACTTCCAGAGGAACAAGAACAACGCTACTGTTGGGACTGGTGAGAGAAATGATAGGTTGAGAATTCAGTTTAGAAGAAATGTATGGTAATTGTAAAGCAAATAACCTAAAAAAGTCGTTACTCCATTAAAAAAAAAATTATATTTTTTTACTTTCTCTACGCCACCTTCTACAAACGTACTTGTAAAAAAATAATTATCTACGCGTAGAAAAATATTTGTTTACTAGTTAATTATCTACGCTAGCATCCCTGGCTCTGACGATGAAATACTTCATGAGCCCCTGAAAAATGACGGTCAAAAAATAGGACTGATTTTATGGAAATAACGGAATTTGTTTGCTATGTCCATATCTACTAGGTCACTGCATTTTGAAATGTTTGCGACAGAGACCATTTATTGGCAGAAATCAACATAAGCAATTAAGCATACAACTTGTTGCCAAAATTGAAAATATCAACGCCGTAATTAGTTTTGCCTATCTCTTTAGTCTTCAAGAACTCCGATATTTTTTTTGTCTTTGTCATCGACACTAGGCCAATCAACGACATCAGCGGTGACATGAGATAAAATTTTAAGTCAACTGTTCATCCCTGCTCAGATTGGATCTTTGTATTGCCAAGAGAGTTGCTTTGGATTGGACACAAAATGGTTTAATTTAATTGATTAATTTAATTACTTAGAAAATGTATATACAAAAATTATTTTTGACTATTTAAATCATATGATAAGAAATGTCGAATCAACAAAAGCCAACTCACCCATATATGCTTTGGTAATCGTAATGATATACAAAGTTTATAGGTAAATTAATTAAAATTAATAATGAAGAATAACATCTACTGTTCAGATGTAAGCGAGTGAATGAGAAGCCAGTTTTCTGCCGAAGTTGTCGCTTCCCACAGACAGATGGCCGATATTCGCTAGTGGAAGCACCTGCCGTCGTCCGATGGCGCCACTTGCGTTTATGATTTTATTTTATATTTAAATCGTACCTGGAATGGGGATGCGTAATTTTGTCGTCTGGAAAATCTGCTACTTTATTTTCAACTACGGGAAATCGTTATACTGACTAATTGTCCTACAGGCTGAATCTCTACTGGATTTTATTCGACCGGCTAAAAGCCCTCCGGATAGTCGCCTACCGGAAAACAGCCTAAAGTCTCCTTCATTTGACCTCAAATAATGCAAGCTTTGAAAAGGTAGACAATGGAATCCGCGCGCGCAATTCACGCCTGCATTAACAGCTGTTTAAGACGCCATGTTTAAGGCGAAAACCAAACGTTTCGTTGGTTATGTGTTTTTTTGCAATAAATTGCATTTTGCAATACTAATATTATAAATAATTATGTTGTATACAATGGTGGTATGTGCAGCTTACGGTTGTAAAAGCAGCGGCTATAGAAAGGAGCCTGGAGTTACGTTTCACAGGTAAACAGATAATGGCATTTTTCAGCAACAATTAAATTATTTCAAATAACTCTAAAACCACTTATTTTACATCCAAATCTTCGAAATGCGATTTAGTATATACCCCAGTGAAGTCAATAATGCTATTTTGGGAAATATTTTTCTATTCCTATAACTTGTAGACACTTTTTTTAATTATTTAAATTCTTGAGCAGTTTTTCCAGTGGCGTAGGAGATGTAATCCCAAGGTTATCAACGAGTAACGACTATTATTTCACAATTATGTTTATTTATTTAATAGAAAGTCGATGCTTGCTGATAATATTACTTATAATATTACTAATATATAGTTGCGACGTATAAACGTGAGTTGTTCTTGGACCTTGTTGTACGGCGTTCTTGGGGTGTGGTTTTTTGGTGATGGGAAACAAAAAAAAACACAGTGTCTTTTTCTTTTCCTCAAACTTCTAATTGCTCTAGACGTTTCGATGCCCTATGGCATCTTCATCAGTAGACTGTAAAATATTTGAGCCATGAGTGACACGGTCCGTGAGACCAAGAGATAGATAGAGACTTACATTTATATGGTACATTGGAAATATTTATACCTAATATTAAAATTAAAAGTATGTAATATACATTATCAAAAAAGGGGCGGGAGGGGGGAAAGCGGGCGGCTTACCACAAAACACTCTCACACGGGAGACGTGGCTGATGAACTTTCTTTCCTTTTTTGTGATGTTATTTTTCTCAATAGTTTGGTGAAAATGGGTTACTCGTCTTGGTCAGTCTTGGCATCAAGTTATGGAAACCAACACCTGTAGTGCTTCAGAAAGACGTTACGAGCACCCTACTATTGGTCAAAGTGCTGTTTTCCAGTTTTTTTGGAAATGTGATGGTGAAGTATGAGCTACATGCCAGGCCTTCGCCGCAACAAACTGCGGATGACGAGCAGTAATGCGGTCAGGGAGAAAATGTCAGGCGGAAAAGGGAGAAAATAATTTCTCCCTTTTCTGTTGGATGTTAGTTTTTTCCCTTTATTCTTAGCATTTGAACATCAATTTTCACAATTTCCTTCATTTAGGTACCTAATAACCAAAACATTGCATATTGATAAAAAAACAACAGCAAACCTAGACCTGCTACCACAACCAGCATTTTTACGTATAATAACAACATCTTAACCTTGGCTACTGCAAGCGACCTGCATTTTTTATATTTTGATACACACATAATTATCATTGGACTTGCCCCACTTTCCACTGCTAAACCTCCAGGCGATGACTGATGTTACTTCTCTTTCCTCACTTTTCTTTCAAATTTATAAGCGTATCTGCATGTCTGGCTACTGGCCGCGTCATTACTGCTGGTCATCCGCAGTTTGTTGCGGCGAGGGCCTGGCATGTAGCTCAAACTTCACCATCACATTTCCACAAAAACTGGAAAACAGCACGCTGACCAATAGTAGGGTGCTCGTAAGGTCTTTTTGAAGCAAAACAGGTGTTGGTTTCCATAACTTGATGCCAAGACTGACCAAGACGAGTAACCCATTTTCACCAAATTATTGAGAAAAATAACATCACAAAAAAGGAAAGAAAGTCCATCAGCCACGTCTCCCGTGTGAGAGTGTTTTGTGGTAAGCTGCCCGCTTCCCCCCCTCCCGCCCCTTTTTTGATGATGTATATTACATACTTTTAATTTTAATATTAGGTATTTCCAATGTACCATATAAATGTAAGCCTCTATCTATCTCTTGGTCTCACGGACCGTGTCACTCATGGCTCGAATATTTTGCAGCCTACTGATGAAGATGCCACAGGGCATCGAGACGTCTAGAGCAATTAGAAGTTTGAGGAAAAGAAAAAAACACTCTGTTTTTTTTGTTTCCCTTCACCTAAGGACCACACCCCAAGAACGCCTCCCGTATAATATTACTAATGTTACAAGTAGTTATTTAGTTCCATTATTATTTTTAATAAAATTTTTTCTTATGTGCTACAATACCAATACGGGGTGTTCATTATAAAACTTCATCTAGCAGGCTATGAAATTTTGACAGAATAGGATGACATAATCAAAATAAATGGACTTTTGTTTCTCCATTCTTTTCTTTTGACATTTCACAGCCAACTAGATGAAATTTTATAATGAACACCCCGTACCATGCCACTGGTATTTTCATACTAGACAGATTGGAGCAAACGTAACAGGCGCCGGAGTCGTATCCTACTTCTTCTGTTTACCTCTTCAAAGAGTGCAAGACTATCAGCTATCATATCGTCAGCCGTCATCCGTCAATTGTCATTTTTTCTTGGTAAATGAGGTTGTAGTTGTAGAATGGTTTAAGAAAGTTATACTTTCTGCTTCCTGATGACGTCACAAATATTTTAATTTTAGTAATTTTACAAGGAAATTCTATCTCGTTAATTCAATATGGTTAATTTTAAAGCTCGAGCGTTATTATTTAGTGAGATTATTTCTCACATTAAATACAACATTAAAAAATAAATAAGTTCAAAAGGATCATTTAGACGACACTTTAAATAAGTCATTCAGACAGCAATATTTTATGCGTTTTTATGTGACAACGTGAATTTACCACTGTTATTTTTTGGAGACATTGAATTATTGTTTATTAATAAATTTTTCTGCTCTATAGCAGTAATCTACATGAGTGAAGTAATCGGGGGTAATACCACGAGAGCTCTGAAATTACCTACTATATAACGAATAAATTTTAACTATTGGACGATTGAAGATTATTAATTAAGAAATAAATAAGTAGGTAGTGTTAGAATATTCGGACATCTTAAACAAGTCAAACAGATAATGACATTTCAAAGGGCTTTGAGCTTAATTACTTGACCAACTGAAGTAACCGCTGTAATTTTATTGAATTATTACTTATTAAGATTATTAATACCTTTTTGGCTCCATAGCAATAATAGGAATGCAGAATAAAATAATAGAGTCGAGAGCTTCAAATAAATTATCTGGTTAATTAACTCAGGCTGTATTTAGTAAGAATATTTCTCGAATTAAATATAACATTAAAAAATAAATAATTAGTCTTTGAAAATTCCGTCATTTTAAATACCGGTCAATCAGAGAGCGACGATTTATATTAGAGTTTTGTTCTTATTTCCATGACGAGGTAAAATTACCGCTCTAAAATCTTTGAGAATTTTATCGATTTTTACCTCCTATATTAACACCATTTTGTACTCCCTAGAAATAATGATGATAAGTTAAATAATTTCAAAAATTTGAACTGAAATAATAATTCAAATTACTGCGACGACGTACACTTAACCTTGTTTCTTTTCATTTTATAAGCGCGATCATACCTGAAAAATATGTCTATATAATGGAAAAACAACAATTTGTGATTAAAATAGGGAATGCTAATTTTCTTTCTATTTTTAAATATTTGCATGGCGTATATACAGAGTTTTTATTAGAAAAACGTCATCTTATTTAACTGTTGTATTAATGTGATGCACTGTTCCTTCACCATTATATTCAGAATCTCAGAAACGGTCTACTTGGGTTTTACGCGTCTAATAAATAATATCTTGACTCTTGGTCAGTTATTATATTATTCAAAAACAATTGCTAAATACAACAGTTGCAGGATGTTTCTTCATATACAGATAATTTACATATTTTTAAAGGAAACCACATAAATAGCTTTTTCTGCAACCGTCAAAATATGACACGGTTTGCGCAATACTGACGTTATGCAAACTGACACATATTTTCACGGTTATTTTTCTCGCACGTCGCCCACAGCAGCGTAAAAAAAAGTTGCTGGTTGCCACTGGACACGTGAAAAATAGTTATTTTCCTAACAAGTGCGCAAAGTGATACTTTCGCACACGCGACTGCCGGTGCCCGAACGACGCGAAGCGAAGTTCGGGCAGCAGTCAAGTGCGCGAAAGACACTTTGCGTGAGAATTAGGAACAACATTTTTTCTACAACCGCATAAAAAAAGAACGTTAAGGAAATCCGGCCAAGTGTATTCCTTAGGCTATAAAACTTTACAAAGGAATGCAATTTTAAAATGAGTCCACCTGCCAGTAATATGGGACATCTTTAACGATTTTATAAATGATTAGACTTCACAGTTCTTTTCTGCTACCCCTGTATTGACGGCGTGCACGATAATATATTTCCTAACAAGTGCGCAAAGTTAGTCTAAACCAAAGGTAAGCGTATGCAAAATTATGACTTGGCGAACAAACTTAGAAAAAAAACTTTTTTCATGTGTCCTATGGCAACCAGTAACTTTTTTTTTACGCCGCTATGGGCGACGTGCGAGAAATATAACCGTGCAAATATGTGTCAGTTTGCATAGCCTCGTACAACCAGTTGCGCTTTATTTTTATTCGTATTTTATTTTTTGAATAAGATATATCAAATGAAAATAATTTTAGAGTTATTGAAGAATTCCAATAATTTGGACAATTTCGTTGCATTAAATAGGACATCATCAGTTAGGTCAAAACCGACGAAATTGGGTTAACAGATAAGGATCTCATATATTAATATCAACCATGTTTCTATTCTTTACACCATCCTATGATCCTCTGATCATAGCAAAGAATGCCAACAAAACTAAAAAAAAATAAACAGGAAAAAAGTAAAAAAGAAGCTATAGTACTTAATTTTATATATTTCGACTTCAAATTACATACACTTATTACCATTAAGCTCACCAAATAGAAGTTCTGTTTGGTACGCTTAATTTAGAGATATTTAAAGAAAATAAAAGATCTAGAGAAATAAATATTTTCTGAATGCAATGTACAATGGTAAATGGAAATATTCGCCAAGTCGCTGAAATTAAATTACGTTATTGCGCAATATGCCTTGCTTTACTAGTAGTAGACTAGCTTTGACTTAGCTTAAATACACAAACTTCAAAGTTGCGCCGCCGTATTAACTATACGTTACAATAACATTAACAAACGAATAGCTAATAATAGGTATAAGTTTTACGTAGATACCTGTAATTCTCGGCCGCTTCGCGATGAGTGGCAAACTTTCCTCTCCGAGAAAAAAAAAGGTTGTCATTTTTGGTCTTAATACATAAATAACTACTAACATTGTCTATATACCGGGTGTTCATTATAAAACTTCATCTAGCAGGCTATGAAATTTTGATAGGAAAGGATGACATAATCAAAATAAATTGACTTTTGTTTCTCCATCTTTCTTTTGACATTTCACAGCCAACTAGATGAAGTTTTAGAATGGACACCCCGTAGTATTATCCAAAAATACCTCCTAAGCTATAGCTAGGACTTTGACATTTTTTTTTATAATTAGTCAGATTGCTTTTTTTTTTTTATCTAGAAGGACCAAACTTATAACTTACATTAAAATTATTAAAAATTACCATTTATTATAAATAAAAATAATAAATCATAAAATACTATATAGTTATTTATATTAAAAGTTTTAAAAAGCAGGATACAAAAGTATGAATAAAATACCAGGTGACCCCCCTAACTAAGAAAATACGCAGTTACAATCAGATCATTTTTACATAAAAAAAGTAGATATTCTATCTTTCTAAATACAGTAGAATACTAAATACACATAGAATTTTCTGTATTTGTTTGTCAGTTTTGTTTCCAGACACCCTGTATATATCATAAAAATATATTATAAATTTTAAACACAAAGAAATAAACACATATGACTAAGTCATAATTGAATAATTAAATGTTAACTTTCTGATAAGTATAAATAGTATCATACCAAGTTTGGAAATAGTAGTAGTTACTATAAGTCTTATAAAATATAAAGAATAAAAAGGATGCATGTAATATACAATGTCCTTTTTTTAAAGATAATCCATAAGGGGGGGGGGGGGGGGAATTTCGTTGATATTACATAAAGAGACCTAGTAATTATAAACAAAAACCAAGCGTGATTTGATTTTGGTCAAGGTTTCATGCATTTATATTATTAAATGTACTGAGACCTTGAGACCATGACCAAAATCACCCTTTGTTTTGGTTTATAATCCACATAGCTTAAGTTGAAATGCCATCTTTGAACCTGTTCTATAAAAAATGGGGTTAAATTCCCAAAAAAACAAACAATAAAAATCGCCAAACAAGCTTCTTAAGACAAAAGAATTATAGAAATAAATCCCGTTTTTGCTATTGTTTACAAACAAAATCAGTCTTTTTCACTGAAGGTCAAATGAAGGAGAGTTTAGGCCATTTTCCGGTAGAATAAAACGACTGTAGGGTCGATTCCAGTAGTATAATATCCTGTATTAAAATTTGCTCGTAGGATGAATTAAATTAGGATGATAAGAAGTCGGGTATTTTCCTGTAGACAAAAGTATAGGGACCCCCTGGAATTCTAGATCTAATAGCAAATATTTGTTGATTATAAGTCAGCTGGACATTTTTCATTAAACATTGTCAATAATTTTTCTGGTATTGGGGTCTGCTGATATTTTCAGCAAATTGTTTTTATTATTAGTCGTACCGTAGCGCGGTGATACTTTGCTTGCATGGGTAATTTTACACAAAAGGGTAAGCTTTATTTCAATTAAACCTTGTTGAAAAAACGGCAACCTAGCAAACTTTTTAACTGTAGAAAGCGATAGATCAGCACTAGTTTCTCAAAGTTATTCTTGATTTTCCAACTTCGGGTTACTTGGGTCCCTATACTTTTGTCTACAAGAAAATAATCTACTTCTTATTATCCTAATTTAATTCGTCCTACGGGCAAATTTTAATACAGGATATTATACTACTGGAATCGACCCTACAGTTGTTTCATCCTACCGGAAAATAGCCTAAACTCACCTTCATTTGACCTTCAGTGAAAAAGACTGATTTTGTTTGTAAACAATAGCAAAAACGGGATCTATTTCTATAATTCTTTTGTCTTAAGAAGCTTGTTTGGCGATTTTTATTGTTTGTTTTTTGGGAATTTAACCCTACGGCTCAACTATTTAGTTTATAATTTTTAGGTCATAAGTCCTGGGTAGGTATTATTATTACCTATACCTATACCACCAGGGTGCCAATGGATTCAGTGGTACCATGGCAAATTAAACTGGCTACACTACCACTCCAGTTTAATTCACATACATAAAAAAACACTTTTATATATAAAGGAGAGATAGATAAAGAAACTGAACATGAGAAACTTGAGGTAACTCCATTAACTCCTGCTTTAGATATTGTATTGTTTCAGGAAAAATGTGTTAAACTAAGTCTTGTGTTCAATTCTTGTGTTACACACTGCAACCTGTGATGTTTTGTCCTTTTGTGCAGTTGTTCCATTGTTCAAAAAGAACTCAGAGCCACTTTCCAGCTGTAATAAGGGATTTGAGCATGAAGCTCCCAGAGCATTAAGTACATACAGATTTTAAAGACTCGAGCTGGAACAGCTTTTCATAGTTGTCAAAAGTACTTCAAACACCAAAATATCGGTAGGTACTCGAAGGGCAAGGGGGGCGGAAGATTGGAGCGCTTCAACTGCATGAAATATCAAGGTGCTAGAAAGCTAGAAAAATGAACTTCACCCTTCCGAATTGCTCCGAGCTACTCCCATGGCAAGATGGAAAGTGGCTCATATGTGGACTTATTTATACATCCAATTTGTGAGAAGCCTGAACAGGTCCACATTCATTTTGATTGTTGATAAATTAAGTTCAAGTGTAAAAGTAATGTTCATTGTAAAAGATTATTTAATTTAATTTGTAATGTAAACGTATGCTGGCTTAATAACTTTATTTGTATATATACAGGATGTTCATTATAAAACTTCATCTAGTTGGCTCTGAAATGTCAAAAGAAAAGGATGGAGAAACAAAAGTCCATTTATTTTGATTGTCGTCCTTTTCTGTCAAAATTTCATAGCCTGCTAGATGAAGTTTTATAATGAACACCCTGTATATTAATACAGTGTGTTTTTTTAAAGTTGTTTTTGGGCTGTAGGATTTTATGTGTTAAGAGTATTGAGTTACAGCTCATGTTCTATTAGAAATGGAGAGATGAAACTTATCACAGGCATTGGTTCAAGGGTTAAGTTGACATTTATATCCTCATTTGATCAAGATGGTTCATAATTTTGCCTAAAATGCTTATGGATTATCTTAAAAAAAGGACACTATATATTACATGCATCCTTTTTATACTTTATATTTTATAAGACTTAGTAACTACTACTATTTCCAAATTTGGTATGATACTATTTATATACTTTTCAGAAAGTTAACATTTAATTATTCAATTATGACTTAATCATATGTGTTTATTTCTTTGTGTTTAAAATTTATAATATATTTATATGATATATACAGGGTGTCTGGAAACAAAACTGACAAACAAATACAGAAAATTCTATGTGTACTTAGTATTCTACTGTATTTAGAAAGATAGAATATCTACTTTTTTTATGTAAAAATGATCTGATTATAACTGCGTATTTTCTTAGTTAGGGGGGTCACCTGGTATTTTATTCATACTTTTGTATCCTGCTTTTTAAAACTTTTAATATAAATAACTATATAGTATTTTATGATTTATTATGGTAATTTTTGATAATTTTAACGTAAGTTATAAGTTTGGTCCTTCTAGATAAAAAAAAAATCTGACTAATTATAAAAAAAAATGTCAAAGTCCTAGCTATACCTTAGGAGGTATTTTTGGATAATACTACGGGGGGTCCATTATAAAACTTCATCTAGTTGGCTGTGAAATGTTCATAGAAAATGATGGAGAAACAAAAGTCCATTTATTTTGATTATGTCATCCTTTTCTATCAAAATTTCATAGCCTGCTAGATGAAGTTTTATAATGAACACCAGGTATATAGACAATGTTAGTAGTTATTTATGTATTATGACCAAAAATGACAATCTTTTTTTTTTCTCGGAGAGGAAAGTTTGCCACTCATCGCGAAGCGGCCGAGAATTACAGGTATCTACGTAGAACTTATACCTATTATTAGCTATTCGTTTGTTAATGTTATTGTAACGTATAGTTAATACGGCGGCGTAACTTTGAAGTTTGTGTATTTAAGCTAAGTCAAAGCTAGTCTACTACTAGTAAAGCAAGGCATATTGCGCAATAACGTAATTTAATTTCAGCGACTTTCGAATATTTCCATTCACCATTGTACATTGCATTCAGAAAATATTTATTTCTTTAGATCTTTTATTTTCTTTAAATATCTATAAATTAAGCGTACCAAACAGAAGTTCTGTTTAGTAAGCTTAATGGTAAGTGTATGTAATTTGAAGTCGAAATATATAAAATTAAGTACTATAGCTTCTTTTTTACTTTTTTCCTGTTTATTTTTTTTTAGTTTTGTTGGCATTCTTTGGTAGGATCAGAGGATCATAGGATGGTGTAAAGAATAGAAACATGGTTGATATTAATATATGAGATCCTTATCTGTTAACCCAATTTTGTCGGTTTTGACCTAACTAATGATGTCCTATTTAATGCAACGAAATTGTCGAAATTATTGGAATTCTTCAATAAGTCTAAAATTAATTCCATTTGATATACCTTATTCAAAAACTAAAATAGCAGCAAAGGACGCGAAAAACATTTTGCGCAAGAATTAGGACAACATTTTTTCTACAACCGTATAAAAAAAGTGCTAGGACAATTCAAGTGTATTCCGACTATAAAACTTTACAAGGGAATGCAATTTAAAAATGAGTCCACCTGCCAGAAATATGAGACATCTTTAACGATTTTATAGATGATTAAGCTTCATAGTTCTTTTCTGCTACCCCAGTATTGAAGGCGTGCGCGAAAGACTTTTTTCTACAACCGTAAAAATATGACACGGTTCCAGCATTACTGAGGCTATGCAAACTGACACATATTTTCACGGTTATCTTTCTCGCACGTCGCCCATAGCGGCGTAAAAAAAAAGTTACTGGTTGCCATAGGACACATGAAAAAAATTTTTTTTCTAAGTTTGTTCGCAAAGTCATAAATTTGCACACGCTTACCTTTGGTTTGGACTAACTTTGCGCCCTTGTTAGGAAATATACTATCGCGCACGCCGTCAATACATGGGTAGCAGAAAATAACTATGAACTCTAATCATTTATAAAATCGTTAAAGATGTCCCATATTACTGGCAGATGGACTCATTTTAAAATTGCATTCCTTTGTAAAGTTTTATAGCCTAAGGAATACACTTGGCCGGATTTCCTTAACGTTTTTTTTATGCGGTTGTATCACTTTGCGCACTTGTTAGGAAAATAACTATTTTTCACGTGTCCAGTGGCAACCAGCAACTTTTTTTACGCTGCTGTGGGCGACGTGCGAGAAAAATAACCGTGAAAATATGTGTCAGTTTGCATACCGTCAGTATTGCGCAAACCGTGTCATATTTTGACGGTTGCAGAAAAAGCTATTTTTTTTTCAAGCGGACTAAAAGTACGTCATTTGTTTTCTCCATACGTACACCTAAAGTGGGCTTTCAAATCCTGAGACCAAAAAAGTAGCAAAAAAGTCCTAGGCAGTAAAAGTAAAGTCAAAAGTCACCGCTAGTGTCATGGTGGCGCATATATAAACGATTTTCATTCACCAAAATTATTTTAATAATAGACGACACCAGATAAACCGATCTGAGTGTATTGCCATCTTTACATTCTTGTTGAAAAAACAAAGGACAGAAATACTCTCAGAGCACTCAAGAGCACCATCCGAAACCGTTATTAGTCGAAATCGCATAGGTTCTCGAATTCTGAATTCGTCTGTTAAATGTCATGCGCGTCATCATATTTATCTGTCAATGTGACATTTATTAATTTAGAATTGAAAAAATGCTACAAATTCTTAGTTTACCATAATCATTGGTTATTATTTAATACATTAAAACCATTGAACATTGAAAACTACCATTCTAACATATTCTATGTATTTCACAAATAATATACACCACTAATTGGGTAAGTACCTAGACCCGCTTAAAGAGGATGAGAGAAAATTGCAAAACTGAACCACTTTTAAATAGATTCCTTATTTCTTGCATGCTTGAAAAAAAAATAGTATATGTTACTCGGAGTAAAAGGTCTTTTTGTGCTTCGCCCAGTTGCAGGCCTCAGCTTCGCTTCGGCCGTCAATCTCTGGGCTCAGCACGAAAAGACCCACTTTTACTCCTAGTGACATAATCTACTATATGTGGTTTCCTTTAAAAATATGTAAATTATCTGTATATGAAGAAACATCCTGCAACTGTTGTATTTAGCAATTGTTTTTGAATAATATAATAACTGACCAAGAGTCAAGATATTATTTATTAGACTCGTAAAACGCAAGTAGACCGTTTCTGATATTCTGAATATAATGGTGAAGGAACACTGCATCACATTAATACAACAGTTAAATAAGATGACGTTTTTCTACTAAAAACTCTGTATATACAGTACACCATGCAAATATTTAAAAATAGAAAGAGAATTAGCATTCCCTATTTTAATCACAAATTGTTGTTTTTTCATCATATAGACATATTTTTCAAATATGATCGCGCTTATAAAATGAAAAGAAACAAGGTTAAGTGTACGTCGTCGCAGTAATTTGAATTATTATTTCAGTTCAAATTTTTGAAATTATTTAACTTATCATCATTATTTCTAGGGAGCACAAAATGGTGTTAATATAAGAGGTAAAAATCGATAAACTTCTCAAGATTTTAGAGCGGTAATTTTACCTCGTCATGGAAATAAGAACAAAACTCTAATATAAATCGTCGCTCTCTGATTGACCTGTATTTAAAATGACGGAATTTTCAAAGACTAATTATTTATTTTTTAATGTTATATTTAATTCGAGAAATATTCTTACTAAATACAGCCTGAGCTAATTAACCAGATAATTTATTTGAAGCTCTCGACTCTATTATTTTATTCTGCTTCCCTATTATTGCTATGGAGCCAAAAAGGTATTAATAATCTTAATAAGCAGTAATTCGATAAAATTACAGCGGTTACTTCAGTTGGTCAAGTAATTAAGCTCAAAGCACTTTGAAATGTCATTATCTGTTTGACTTGTTTAAGATGTCCGAATATTCTAACACTACCTACTTATTTATTTCTTAATTAATAATCTTCAATCGTCCAATAGTTAAAATTTATTTGTTATATAGTAGGTAATTTCAGAGCTCTCGTGGTATTACCCCCGATTACTTCACTCATGTATATTATTGCTATAGAGCAGAAAAATTTATTAATAAACAATAATTCAATGTCTACAAAAAAATACAGTGGTAAATTCACGTTGTGACATAAAACCGTATAAAATATTGCTGTCTGAATGACTTATTTAAAGTGCCGTCTAAATAATCCTTTTGAACTTATTTATTTTTTAATGTTGTATTTAATGTGAGAAATAATTTCACTAAATAATAACGCTCGAGCTTTAAAATTAACCATATTGAATTAACGAGATAGAATTTGCTTGTACAATTACTAAAATTAAAATATTTGTGACGTCATCAGGAAGCATAAAGTATAAATTTTTTAAACCATTCTATAACTACAACCTCATTTACCAAGAAAAAATGACAATTGGCGGATGACGGCTGACGATATGATAGCTGACAGTCTTGCATTCTTTGAAGAGGTAAACAGAGGAAGTAGGATACGACTCCGGCGTCTGTTACGTTTGCTCCAATCTGTCTAGTATGAAAAGCCAGTGGCATGGTACGGGGTGTTCATTATAAAATTTCATCTAGTTGGCTGTGAAATGTCAAAAGAAAAGGATGGAGAAACAAAAGTCCATTTATTTTGATTATGTCATCCTATTCTGTCAAAATTTCATAGCCTGCTAGATGAAGTTTTATAATGAACACCCCGTATTGGTATTGTAGCACATAAGAAAAAATGTTATTAAAAATAATAATGAAACTAAATAACTATTTGTAACATTAGTAATATTATACGGGAGGCGTTCTTGGGGTGTGGTCTTTAGGTGAAGGGAAACAAAAAAAAAAACACAGTGTTTTTTTCTTTTCCTCAAACTTCTAATTGCTCTAGACGTTTCGATACCCTGTGGCATCTTCATCAGTAGGCTGCAAAATGCGGGGGCGGCTTACCACAAAACACTCTCACACGGGAGACATATGGCTGATGGACTTTCTTTCCTTTTTTGTGATGTTATTTTTCTCAATAATTTGGTGAAAATGGGTTACTCATCTTGGTCAGTCTTGGCCTCAAGTTATGGAAACCAACACCTGTTTTGCTTCAAAAAGACCTTGCGAGCACCCTACTATTGGTCAGCGTGCTGTTTTCCAATTTTTGTGGAAATGGGATGGTGAAGTTTGAGCTACATGCCAGGCCCTCGCCGCAACAAACTGCGGATGACCAGCAGTAATGACGCGGCCAGTAGCCAGACATGCAGATACGCTTAAATTTGAAAGAAAAATGAGGAAAGAGAAGTAACATCAGTCATCGCCTCGAGGTTTAGCAGTGGAAAGTGGGGCAAGTCCAATGGTGATTATATGTGTATCAAAATATAAAAAATGCAGGTCGCTTGCAGTAGCCAAGGTTAAGATGTGTTATTATATGTAAAAATGCTGATTGTGGTAGCAGGTCTATGTTTGCTGTTGTTTTCTTTATCAATATGCAATGTTTTGGTTATTAGGTACCTAAATGAAGGAAATTGTGAAAATTGATGTTCAAATGCTAAGAATAAAGGGAAAAAACTAACATCCCACAGAAAAGGGAGAAAATATTTTCTCCCTTTTCCGCCTGACATTTTCTCCCTGACCGCATTACTGCTCGTCATCCGCAGTTTGTTGCGGCGAAGGCCTGGCATGTAGCTCAAACTTCACCATCACATTTCCAAAAAAAACTGGAAAACAGCACTTTGACCAATAGTAGGGTGCTCGTAAAGTCTTTCTGAAGCACTACAGGTGTTGGTTTCCATAACTTGATGCCAAGACTGACCAAGACGAGTAACCCATTTTCACCAACCTATTGAGAAAAATAACATCACAAAAAAGGAAATAAAGTCCATCAGCCACGTCTCCCGTATGAGAATGTTTTGTGGTAAGCCGCCCCTTCCCCCCCCCCCCTTTTTTTGATAATGTATATTACATACTTTTAATTTTAATATTAGCTAAGGACCACACCCCAAGAACGCCTCCCGTACAACAAGGTCCAAGAAAAACGCACGTTTATACGTCGCAACTATATATTAGTAATATTATAAGTAATAATATCAGCAAACATCGACTTTCTATTAAATAAATAAAAATAATTGTGAATTAATAGTCGTTGATAACCTTGGGATTACATCTCCTACGCCACTGGAAAAACTGCTCAAGAATTTAAATAATTAAAAAAAGTGTCTACAAGTTATAGGAATAGAAAAATATTTCCCAAAATAGCATTATTGACTTCACTGGGGTATATACTAAATCGCATTTCGAAGATTGGGATGTAAAATAAGTGGTTTTAGAGTTATTTGAAATAATTTAATTGTTGCTGAAAAATGCCATTATGTGTTTACCTGGGAAACGTAACTCGAGGCTCCTTTCTACCGCCTCTGCTTTTACAACCGTAAGCTGCACATTTCACTATTGTATACAACACAATTATTTATAATATTAGTATTGCAAAATGCAGTTTATTGCAAAAAAACATATTATCAACGAAACGTTTGGTTTTCGCCTTAAACATGGCGTCTTAAACAGCTGTTAATGTAGGCGAGAATTGCGCGCGCGGATTCCATTGTCTACCTTTTCAAAGCTTGCATTATTTGAGGTCAAATGAAGGAGACTTTAGGCTGTTTTCCGGTAGGCGACTATCCGGAGGGCTTTTAGCCGGTAGAATACAATCCAGTAGAGATTCAGCCTGTAGGACAATTAGTCAGTATAACGATTTCCCGTAGTTGAAAATAAAGTAGCAGATTTTCCAGACCACAAAAGTACGCATCCCCGGGTTACTTTACCCAATTATATTTTGTTTTTGTTTTCCAGACAAAGAGTGTCAACAAAGATGGGCCTTGTATATAAAAAAAAAGACTAGGAAACCGCAGCTATAAAAATTACACTGAAAAGGATCTCCAAAGAGCCATTCGGGATGTACGAGCCGGTGCTAGTTATCGAAAGGCGGGTGCAACTTATAATATTTCCTGGAAAACCATATGGAACAAAGTGCATAACAAACATAAAAAAAAATGTGGGTGCACCAACAACGTTAACCACTGTTGAAAAAAAGACTCCTCCCAAGTAGCATGCTGACGTGAATTTCTCGTCTTTAATAGGGCAGTTTGTCAAATGGGTGACGTGTCGCACTGATGAAAAACTGACGTTGAAACACGATGTTATGTTCACGTCACTCACGACGTTATATTCACGGAATACATAACGTTATATTCACGGAATACATAACGTTATATTCATGGAATAACGATTGTTTACGGAACGCCTAACGTTATATTCAGTATTTTTTTGTTTGTGTCATTTTTCAACAGGCAAATATAGCAATACAGAACCAGAGGATAGAAAACGTCGAACACTATGTATACTTCGACTTTACTTGAATAATATTCATAATTTCTTCGGTTTTTTTTGATAGTCACAGTAGCTCCTGAAAACTTCCCATTCTCCTCAACAGGAACACAATTTCGGGTTTTTTCCTCTTTATCACCCTTCTTCTTTTCAATAATCACGCTCCTCTTCACAATCTGTTTCTTCGGTATTTCTTATTCAAAAAATTATTTTTTTTTCAACAATAACTAGTAGTGAGTGGCTTTTTTCCAGGTTCCTCCGCTCGTTTTTCTTTGACGTACTTTTTTTTTAGAAATCTCTACCCAAGCCTTCATCAACACTTTCCTCAATAACAATGGTCTCTTGTATTTGTTTAAAGACAGGTTCAGGAGCATATTCTAATGTCTTGAAAACCTCTTCAGCTGTAACCGTTGTTTGAGGCTTTTTTATTTTTCCTCTCTAGTAACGGTTTCATCATTTTTTTCTCTTCATCGCCTTTCTATTTCTTTATTACTAATTTTTTTACTACATTTTTTAAGTATTTCTTTTTCTATTACAGGAATTGTCTCTTCTATATTTGCTGTGGCTGTTCTTCAACAAGAAATTCCGGCAATTTAGGTGTTTCTTCCTCCTCTAAATAACCAACAAAGTACTAAAAACAAACTTACTATTGTTTGGGGTTGTTTGCCTTCCTCTTCTAGTGTAACAATTTCCGTTTTATTTCCTTCTATAATTCTTCTCTTTATTGTTTTTTTTTTCTTTTTTTTTTCAAGTTTTTTCGTATTGTGTTTTTATTTTCAAATTTTTTTAGTATTCCTGTTTCATCAAGTTTCGTTCAAATTACTTTAAATTTTTAAATTATTTTTAATTTTGACTCAAAATTAGAAATGTTTTTGTGCCTCTACCTATTTCTTTTGGATATATTTTTTTACAATTTTCAAATTTTTCCAGTTTTTTACAATCGGCGCTTTTTGTAGTTTTTTATTTATTTTTTCTTTCCAATTGGTTTTTTATTCTTCACATTTTTCTATTCTTATCCTTTCCCATGTTGCGTTGAGTTTTTTTTATCCATTTTTTTATGTACCTAAATTAGACTTATCATTGCGATTTCGGTTTTTTTTCACCTATACTACGTTTAACGTTTAATGATTTTTCAAGTTTTTTTATACAGTTTTACCCTAATTTAGAAATGATGCAAAGAGGTAAAGATTTGATGAAATTGGACTCTCTTCCAGAGTGACCGTGATTTGAGGTTTTAGCTCTCTTCTTTTTCTTCTTCTAAAGTGACAATTTCAGTTTTTTCCTTTTTTCCAACCTTCTTCTTTTTAATAATTTCCTCTTTGTCACCCTTCTTCTTTTTAATTCTATAATCCAATTACGATTTTCTTCATACTGTGTTTGTTCGGTATTTCGTGTTAGAAAACTGATTTTTTTTTCTTTTTTAGGCTCCCCTGCTGTAACAACTTACGCTCGTTTTTCTTTGACGTATTTTTTCTTCGTTAGAAATAGTTTTTTACTTATTTTCAGAGGAACAGCTTCCTCAGTAACAACAGTCTCGTGTATTTGCTTAAAGATTTGTTCAGGAGCATATTCTAATGTCTTAACTCCTTCAACTATAACCGTTGTTTGAGATTTTTCCTCTTTATCATCTTTTTATTTCTTTATTACGTACTTTTTTGTATTACAGGTACTGTCCCTTCTATATTTGGTGTGCCAGTTCTTCAACAAGGAATTCCGGCAATTTGGGTTTCTTCTTGCTCTAGCAACCAATAAAATACCAAAAATATTTGTTTGGTGGCTCTTCTAGTGTATCTATTTCCGTAATTCTTCTCTTTATTGTCCCATTTTTTCTGTTTTCAAGTTTTTTTGCATTGTAATTTTTATTTATCATATTTTTCTATTATTCTTGTTTCATCATGCTTCGTTCAAATTTTTTTACTTTCACATTTCTTTTTTTCATTGATGATCAGTTATAAAATTGGACTTTTCTTTGCGTTTTCATTCTTTTGAGGTAGCTTTGACCTAAAAATTGAAATTTTTCAATTCCGATTTTCATTGAAAAAATTTTGTTCTAAAAAAGAAAAATATTTTAGCATGTTTTTAAAAATCTATTAGACAATTTTGTCCCAAAATTATACAGGGTGTTTCAAAAAGATGTTAACAAACTTTAGGGGACTATAGAAGACGCCAAGTCACCAAGTAATTTTTGCTTATAAACCCCTAGCCGCAAATGCACTGTCTTTGAGATACAGGGGTCTCAAAGAAATATTTTTTTATGGGTTTTTAGATTATACATCAGGAACAAATTTACATAGATAATTGAAATTGTGTGCACGTTTTACCATTGCTTGGAGATACTTTATTAGTGTTAAAAAGCGCAATTTTTATGTGCCAGTGGTGTAAATTTAGAAGTCGACTGGAATTGTTTTGCCTCTAACGTCTACGCCACTGGAAAAAGATTCAGCGAAAATTGGTTAAAACCCACTCAAAGCGTTTAGAATGCAAACTTGGAGTTCTTGGAGAAATTCAGATTATGATTAAGGCCAAAATGGGTTAAAGTTGAATCAGCGAGTCTAAAGATGCGCATTTTCGGTTTTTTGAGAAGCTTAGGTCAAGATTAGGGCCAAAATTGGTTAAAACCCACTCAAAGCGTTTGGGATGCAAACTTGGAGTTCTTGGAGAAATTCAGATCATGATTAAGGCCAAAATGAGTTAAAGTTGAATCAACGAGTCTAAAAATGCGCATTTTCGGTTTTTTGAGAAATTTAGGTCAAGTTTAGGGCCAAAATTGGTTAAAACCCACTCAAAGCGTTTGGAATGCAAACTTGGAGATCTTGAAGAAATTCAAATTATAATTATGGCCAAAATGTTATAAAGTTGAATCAAAGAGTCTAAAGATGCGCATTTTCGGTTTTTTCAGGAGCTTAGGTCAAGATTAGGGCCAAAATTGGTTAAAACCCACTCAAAGCGTTTGGTATGCAAACTTGGAGTTCTTGGAGAAATTCAGATCATGATTAAAGCCAAAATGAGTTAAAGTTGAATCATCGAGTCTAAAAATGCGCATTTTCGGTTTTTTGAGAAATTTAGGTCAAGTTTAGGGCCAAAATTGGTTAAAACCCACTCAAAGCGTTTGGAATGCAAACTTGGAGATCTTGAAGAAATTCAGATTATACTTATGGCCAAAATGGGTTAAAGTTGAATCAAAGAGTCTAAAGATGCGCATTTTCGGTTTTTTGAGAAATTTAGGTCAAGTTTAGGGCCAAAATTGGTTAAAACCCACTCAAAGCGTTTGGAATGCAAACTTGGAGATCTTGAAGAAATTCAGATTATAATTATGGCCAAAATGGGTTAAAGTTGAATCAAAGAGTCTAAAGATGGGCATTTTTAGTTTTTTGAGAAATTTAGGGCAAGATTAGGGCCAAAATTGGTTAAAAACCTACTCAAAGCGTTTGGTATGCAAACTTGGAGTTCTTGGAGAAATTCAGATCATGATTAAGGCCAAAATGAGTTAAAGTTGAATCATCGAGTCTAAAAATGCGCATTTTCGGTTTTTTGAGAAATTTAGGTCAAGTTTAGGGCCAAAATTGGTTAAAACCCACTCAAAGCGTTTGGAATGCAAACTTGGAGATCTTGAAGAAATTCAGATTATAATTATGGCCAAAATGGGTTAAAGTTGAATCAAAGAGTCTAAAGATGCGCATTTTCGGTTTTTTGAGAAATCTAGGTCAAGTTTAGGGCCAAAATTGGTTAAAACCCACTCAAAGCGTTTGGAATGCAAACTTGGAGATCTTGAAGAAATTCAGATTATAATTATGGCCAAAATGGGTTAAAGTTGAATCAAAGAGTCTAAAGATGCGCATTTTTAGTTTTTTGAGAAATTTAGGGCAAGATTAGGGCCAAAATTGGTTAAAAACCTACTCAAAGCGTTTGGTATGCAAACTTGGAGTTCTTGGAGAAATTCAGATCATGATTAAGGCCAAAATGAGTTAAAGTTGAATCATCGAGTCTAAAAATGCGCATTTTCGGTTTTTTGAGAAATTTAGGTCAAGTTTAGGGCCAAAATTGGTTAAAACCCACTCAAAGCGTTTGGAATGCAAACTTGGAGATCTTGAAGAAATTCAGATTATAATTATGGCCAAAATGGGTTAAAGTTGAATCAAAGAGTCTAAAGATGCGCATTTTCGGTTTTTTGAGAAATCTAGGTCAAGTTTAGGGCCAAAATTGGTTAAAACCCACTCAAAGCGTTTGGAATGCAAACTTGGAGATCTTGAAGAAATTCAGATTATAATTATGGCCAAAATGGGTTAAAGTTGAATCAGCGAGTCTAAAGATGCGCATTTTCGGTTTTTTGAGAAGTTTAGGTCAAGATTAGGGCCAAAATTGGTTAAAGCTCACTCAAAGCGTTTGGAATTCAAACTTGTAGCTCTTGGAAAAATTCAGATTATGAGTAAGGCCAAAATGGTTTAAAACTGAATCAGCGAGTCTAAAGATGCGCATTTTTGTTTTTTTGAGAAATTTAAGTCACGATTAAGGCCAAAATTAGTTAAAACCCACTCAAAGCATTTGGAATGCAAACTTGGAGTTCTTGGAGAAATTCAGATTATGATTAAGGCCAAAATGGGATAAAGTTGAATCAGCGAGTCTAAAAATGCGCACTTTCGGTTTTTTGAGAAACTCAGGTTAAGACTAGGGTCAAAATTGGTTAAAACCCACTCAAAGCGTTTAGAATGCAAACTTGGAGTTCTTGGAGAAATTCAGATTATGATTAAGGCCAAAATGGGTTAAAGTTGAATCAGCGAGTCTAAAGATGCGCATTTTCGGTTTTTTGAGAAGCTTAGGTCAAGATTAGGGCCAAAATTGGTTAAGACCCACTCAAAGCGTTTGGAATGCAAACTTGGAGTTCTTGGAGAAATTCAGATCATGATTAAGGCCAAAATGAGTTAAAGTTGAATCAACGAGTCTAAAAATGCGCATTTTCGGTTTTTTGACAAATTTAGGTCAAGTTTAGGGCCAAAATTGGTTAAAACCCACTCAAAGCGTTTGGAATGCAAACTTGGAGATCTTGAAGAAATTCAGATTATAATTATGGCCAAAATGGGTTAAAGTTGAATCAAAGAGTCTAAAGATGCGCATTTTTAGTTTTTTGAGAAATTTAGGGCAAGATTAGGGCCAAAATTGGTTAAAAACCTACTCAAAGCGTTTGGAATGCACACTTAGAGTTCTTGGAGAAATTCAGGTTATGATTAAGACCAAAATGGGTTAAAGTTGAATCAATGAGTCTAAAGATGCGCATTTTCGGTTTTTTGAGAAATTTGAGTCAAGATTAAGGCCAAAATTGGTTAAAACCCACTCAAAGCGTTTGGAATGCAAACTTGGAGTTCTTGGCGAAATTCAGATCATGATTAAGGCCAAAATGGATTAAAGTTGAATCAACGAGTATAAAAATGCGCATTTTCGGTTTTTTGAGAAATTTAGGTCAAGATTAGAGCCAAAATTGGTTAAAAACCTACTCAAAGCGTTTGGAATGCACACTTAGAGTTCTTGGAGAAATTCAGGTTATGATTAAGACCAAAATGGGTTAAAGTTGAATCAATGAGTCTAAAGATGCGCATTTTCGGTTTTTTGAGAAATTTAAGTCAAGATTAAGACCAAAATTGGTTAAAACCCACTCAAAGCGTTTGGTATGCAAACTTGGAGTTCTTGGAGAAATTCAGATCATGATTAAGGCCAAAATGGGTTAAAATTGAATCAACGAATCTAAAAATGCGCATTTTCGGTTTTTTGAGAAATCTAGGTCAAGATTAGGGCCAAAATTGGTTAAAACCCACTCAAAGCGTTTGGGATGCAAACTTGGAGTTCTTGGAAAAATTCAGATTATGATTAAGGCCAAAATGGGTTAAAGTTGAATCAACGAGTCTAAAGATGCACATCTTCAGTTTTTTGAGAAATTTAGGGCAAGATTAGGGCCAAAATTAGTTAAAAACCTACTCAAAGCGTTTGGAATGCACACTTAGAGATCTAGGAGAAATTCAGGTTATGATTAAGACCAAAATGGTTTAAAGTTGAATCAGCGAGTCTAAAGATGCGCATTTTCGGTTTTTTGAGAAGTTTAGGTCAAGATTAGGGCCGAAATTGGTTAAAGCCCACTCAAAGCGTTTGGAATTCAAACTTGTAGCTCTTGGAAAAATTCAGATTATGAGTAAGGCCAAAATGGGTTAAAACTGAATCAGAGAGTCTAAAGATGCGCGTTTTTGGTTTTTTGAGAAATTTAAGTCACGATTAAGGCCAAAATTAGTTAAAACCCACTCAAAGCGTTTGGAATGCAAACTTGGAGTTCTTGGAGAAATTCAGATTATGATTAAGGCCAAAATGGGATAAAGTTGAATCAGCGAGTCTAAAAATGCGCATTTTCGGTTTTTTGAGAAATTTAGGTTAAGACTAGGGCCAAAATTAGTTAAAGCCCACTCAAGGAGTTTAGAATTTAAGCTTGGAGTTCTTGGAGAAATTCAGGTTAGGATTCAAGCCAAAATGGATTATACTTGAACCAACGAGTCTATAAATGCGCATTTTCGGTTTTTTGAGAAATTTAGTTTAAGTGTAGGGGCAAAATTGGTTAAAATCTACTCAAAGCGTTTTTGAATTAAATGGTGTTTTATGCTGAAAAACACGGGTAAAACAGCAAAAATTATTTCTTATAATTTTTATTTATTATCGCATAAGCTTAGGTATTTCTTAATAATTCTACTGTTTAAAATTTATTTTTTACCTGCATAACTGGTACTGATGTTTTGACTGAAGACGTTAATAACGATTTAATGCCAAAAATATTTCTTTGGCACCCTGATGTATCTTAAAAAACGGTGCGTTTGCAGATAGAGCCTTCTAAGCAAAAGTTGGATGACTTGACGGCTTCTGTAACCCCGCAAAGTTTGTCAGCACCTTTTTGAAACACCCTGTAAATATTTTACATTTGTGCCTCTATCTATCTTTTTTATAATGTTATCGCATTTTTATTTCTTTTTTTTTTCTAGTTTTTTGACAACTTTCTTTTTAGTCACTTCTATTCTTCAGTTCTTCAACAAGAAAGTTTAGGTATTTCTTTGGAAAGGAATTGGTTGATTATACGCAGGCACGACATATTCAAATAAATATAAATCATTCTTATATTCAAATATCACAAATAAAATTTCTAAAATAGAGCAAGAAACGTTCCTTTCTCGGTTTAATTTCTTTTTAATTGTTTTATTTGCATTTTTATCGCTTATTGTGCACATTAGCAATAACCACCAATAAGTAACACACAATGACCGAATAATGTCGTTTTTATTACGACAGTAAATTCACGTTTAATACACGTCAGCAATAATCACCAATAGTTAACATACAACAACCAAAAAATGTTGTTATTATTACCACATTTACTCGACGTTTTAAATATGTTAGCAATGTTGACGAATAATTAACGGTCACTTTTCAGTCAGGTGACGTCTTAAATTAAAAAAAAAACCTTTTAATGACGTAACTGTGACGTCATCTTTTTTAATGACGTAACTGTGACGTCAGCTTGCTGCCTGGGCTCGTAGACGTCTTGTTAGCAGCATCTGAATTTGTGAGCCCATTAACTTCTCTAGACCTAAGGAAGTTGGTGAAAAGATATTTAGAATCTTTGGGGAAAAAAAATCAAAATTTCGACAATCTAGCAGGCCGTGATTGGGTTCTGAATTTTCTTGAACGCCATGCACAAGAACATGTTATCAAGAAGAAGCTGTCAGAATATAAAAAGGTCCAGAGCAGAGAAAACGGGCGATGAGATTGAAGCATATTTTGAAAACCTTAGAAAGAGCACGGATAATATTCCGGCTGCCAATATCCTAAATTTTGACGAGACTAACCTTTCGGACGATACGGGATCTCAAAAATGTATATTTAGGCGTGGAATTAAATATCCAGAGCGAGTAATGAACACTTCCAAAACGTCAATATCTGTGATGTTTGCAATTTCTGGGTCTGGGGAAGTTTTACCACCATATACTGTCTACAAAGCAGAAAGACTCTCCGATCTGTGGACCATTGGAGGGCCAAAGAATGCGCGGTATAATAGGTCAAAGTCGGGATGGTTTGACTCATTTACTTTCGAGGACTGGTTTCTTACACTGGTCATACCTTGGGCCAAAATACTTCTAGGCTCAAAAATGGTTATCGGTGATAATTTGTCGTCCCACTTGAATGTTAAAATCTTAGTGGAATGCCAAAGAAACGATATCAGATTTGTTTTTGTACCGAAAAATGCTACACATCTTACTCAACCTTTATATGTGGGTATTATGCACTATTAAACAGATTTTGGAGAGACATTCTCGTGGCTTACAAAATTCAAAATCCTAAAGACCAAACACTCAACAAAGTTTTCTTCCCACCACTATTAAAGGAATTAATGGAACGATTAAACTTAACTAACAAGACAACAATCGAAAGTGCCTTTAGAGGAACTGGCATTATTCCGCTTAACCCCAATGAAGTTTTGAAGAGGTTGCCAACACAAAGGGCGGAACTACCTGTCTCGGGAAACGTAAGCGAGACATTGCTTTCTTTTCTTAAAGAAACAAGAAGTCCCAGTTGTTCCCGTAATCCACCTCGACATAGAAAGAAAGATCTAAAAGTTATTCCGGGAAAATCAGTGGCCTATGAAGATTTACTTTCAAATGAAGATGAAGAGGAGATCGATGAAAATGGAGACAGTCCTGGAGAGGAAGCGGAAGATTACAAAAGTAATGAAGATGTCGGAGATACACAAGTAGAAATTACTATGCCGACAGTTGGGAAGTTCATAGTTGTAAAACTGGCTACGAAAAAAACTTTTAAGCCCTTCACCGGACAAATTCAAGAAATCCACCGACCAGATGTTGTTATAAAATTTTTTTTTTCAAGCGAACAAAAAGTACGATATTTGTTTTCTCCATACGCACAGTGCGCTGCAGTGGGCTTTCAAATCCTGAGACCAAAAAAGTAGCAAAAAAGTCCTAGGCAGTAAAAGTAAAGTCAAAAGTCACCGCTACTGTCATGGTACTGACAGTAGAAGGAAATAGTAGATTATGTCACTAGGAGTAAAAGTGGGTCTTTTCGTGCTGAGCCCAGAGATTGACGGCCGAAGCGAAGCTGAGGCCTACAACTGGGCGAAGCACAAAAAGACCTTTTACTCCGAGTAATATACACTATTTTTTTTCAAGCATGCAGGAAATAAGAAGTCTATTTCAGAGTGATTCAGTTTTGAAATTTTCTCTCATCCTCTTTAAGCGGGTCTAGGTACTTACCCAATTAGTGGTGTATATTATTTGTAAAATAAATAGAATGTGTTAGAATGATGGTTTTCAATGATCGATGGTTTTAATGGCATTAAATCATAACCAATGGTTATGGTAAACTAAAAATTTGTAGCATTATTATCAATACTAAATTAATAAAAATCACGTTGAGAGATAAATATGATGACACGCATGACGTTTAACAGACGAACTCAGAATTCGAAAAGCTATGCGATTTCGACTAATAAAGAGCAGCTTTTACCAATCTATTCAAATTTAAGAATTTTTTATTTTTCTCGTATTATAAATTTATTTATGCAATTTTATTATGAATACCATTTTTTACTTTTAATTTGCGATTTAATTTATCTTTTTTATTTATTTCAAATGTTTCTAGACTGGGGGTTTATACAATTATGTTGTCGGGGTGGTCTGCTAACTCTAATTATTCTTTATTAGGGGCTCTTCGTGGCTATTGAGCAAATAATCTCTTATGAAGTTAGTTTAATTTTAATTTTATTATCTTTTTTGTTTTTTACTTTTAGTTTTAAATTAAAGGATTTAATATTTTATCAAGAAAATGTATTGTTTTTATTTTCTTTTTTCCTTTAAGGGTTATATTCCTGGTTTCTTTATTGGCTGAGATTAATCGATCATCTTTTGATTTTGATGAAGATGAATCAGAGTTAGTTTCTGGGTTTAATGTTGAATACACAACGGGGGGATTTGCAATAATTTTTTTGGCTGAATATGCTAGAATCCTATTTATAAGTATATTTTATTTAATAATTTTTATGGCGGGGAAATATTACTAGATTATTTTTTTTTTGTTAAATTATCATCGGTTATATTTTTTTGGATTTGGGTTCGAGGGAGTCTTCCTCGTTATCGTTATGATAAATTAATATATTTAGTGTGAAAGTGCTATCTCCCAGTTTCTTTAATAATATTATCTTTTTTTTACCCTTAAGACTTATAATTTTTCTTTTTTTAAACCCTTTTTTTTTTAGTGCAAGTTAATAGAAAATTAATTATTTCTTTTTTATATTTTCAAAACATATACTTATACAAGTTCATTAACTTACTTAAAAATTAGGGAGTCTCAGAATTTAGCAGTAATTGGGTTAATTAAATAAAATGAAAAATAGAGAATTGTTAATGTTTGCCCAGTGACAATATATGGGTTTTCAACTGGTCGTGCTCCAGTTCAGGTTAATAAAATAACAATTCTGAATAGTGACCTAAATAAAATTTTATTAATAGGATAAAATTGAGTTCCTAAAAATTTTTCTTTGTTAGTAAAGGGTATCGCGATTGATAGAACTAAGGCTAAAACACCCCTTAATTTATTAGGAAGTGATCGTAAGATTGCATATGCTAATAGAAAATATCATTCAGGTTGAATATGGATTGGGGTAACTAGAGAATTGGCTGTGATAAAGTTATCTGGGTCTCTTAATAAATAGGGAGCTCGAAGTTAAAATTGTTAATCTTATTATTAAAATTAATATTTCTACTAAGTCTTTTATAGAAAAATAAGGGTGAAATGGAACTTATGGAACTTATGGAACTTAGATCCTGTTTGGTGGAGAAATAGGAGATGTACAATAACTAGTGCTGTTAACAATAAAGGGGAGAATAAAATGAAAAGCAAAATACCGAGTTAAGGTGGCATTATCAACAGCAAATCCCCCTCAAATTCATTGAACAATACTATTTCCAAGATATGGGATAGCTGAAACTAAATTAGTAATTACTGTGGCTCCTCAAAATGATATTTCTCCTTATGGAAGTACATATCCTAAGAAGGCTGTTGCTATTACTAGGAGAAAAATAGTTACTCCTGATATTCAGGTTTGTAAAAATGTATAAGATCCATAGTAAATTCCTCGTCCAATATGAGAGTATAAACAAATAAAAAAGAATGATACCCCATTTGCGTGAAATGTACGAATTAGTCAGCCATAATTTACGTTACGTCAAATGTGAGCTACTCTATTAAATGCTAATTCTACATTAGGGCAGTAATGTATTGCTAGAAATAATCCTGTGATAATTTGGATTATTAAACAGAGTCCTAGTAATCTTTCAAAATTTCATATTGAAGAAATATTGATTTTTGTGGGTAGATTAATTAAAGAGTTATCTAGAATTTTATAAGGACGAGAGGCCTTTGCTTTTTCCAATGGAAAATTTTTGGCCAAAACTATTCTTTGTTTTTTCAATAAGAATGTAAAGGTGGCAATACAATACAATACAATTTATTGATCCCCATTATCACACAAAACGGATATAGGACAAGTCACAAGTTACATACGGTTTCATTTATCTATTAATATTTCAAAATCTTGATGGTACAATAGGCAATGAGAGATATTCTTCATGCGTATAAAAGGCATTTTTTATTAATAGGGTTTTACTTATTCTATTAAAACGCTGATTACCAAGTGTCCTAATTTCGTTAGGTATTTTATTGTACATAACTGCTCCTAGATAGTATGGATTTAGTTTATACATTTCTAGTTTGTGTATGTCATACTGCAAATCTTGTGCTGTAATCATGATATTCTTTTAGGCTTTTAAATTTATCTATATTGTTACGAACAAATTTTAGTATCTCCAGAATATAGATAGATGGGAGTGTGAGTATGGATTCAGATATGAAAGTGTCTTTACATGATTCCCTAAATTTAAGTTTGAACATTGTTCTTATACATTTGTTTTGAGTCAGAAATACACGTTCTGCTGCTGAGGATGCTCCCCATATCATAATGCCATATCTTAGCACAGTTTCAACACATGTCATATAATAGACTTTGAGAATTGATTTGCTAACAATCTCTCTAACGCGATATAAGGTATAGCAATTTCCTGCACACTTATTAACTACATAATTTACATGCAATTTCCATTTCAATGACATATCAATATGTTTGCCCAGTAACTTATGGTTGCTGACTTGCTGTATGGTTTTACCGTTTAAACATACCAGTTGGCTTTTGGTATATTTGCTGGGAAGTGGATGGAACTGCATGCTAAATGTTTTTGTTTGATTGAGTGTTAGGTTATTTGATGTCAGATAGCTGTGTAGAGCAACGATGTTGCGTGTCAGTGTGGTTGCCATTTGCACCTCATTTGAGTCACAGGATAGCATAGTGATGTCATCCGCAAACTCATAATGCTCTGTTGTCAGAAAATCAGTAATAACATTTGTATAGAGCAAAAACAGTAGTGGGCCCAGGACATTACCCTGAGGAACATCCACACTGATATTTAAATGCTCAGACATTTTGCCTTGGTATATCACATACTGCTTTCGATTTGTTAGATAAGATTTTAATAATTGGCAGCGACCTCGTATTCCAAACATTTCTATTTTTTTCAATAATAAATTATGCTCAACACAATCAAAAGCTTTTGTCAAGTCGACAAAGAGAGCCACTGCATTTTTGCTTGAGTCTAGCTGCTTATAGATTATGTTTAATATTGTTGTGAGTGCAGATTTTGTTGACCTGTTTTGGCGGAAACCATGTTGTGTGTCTGATAGTATAGAGTTTTTTTCTAGAAAGTTAATTATACGCTTAGCTATAATTTTTTAGAGAATACTTCTCATTGGTATCTAGTGAAAAGTCGATATTAAAATCTCCAGTTACAATTAGTCTTTAATAATCGACAGACAGAGTGCAATTATAATTAGAAAATAGCCCAGAAAAATAACTCCGAGGTAGCGAGGAAAAATCTTTATAAATTAGGTTCACATAAATTAATACAGTAGTAGGGGGTATTCACTTGGAAACGTCATCTAGTTAGCTATGAAATGTCAAAAGAAAAGAATTAAAGTTTGATTATGTCATCCTTTTCTGTCAAAAACTCACAGCCTTCCAGATGACGTTTTCTAATGAACATGGGGTACTAACCTACCTGAAAAGAGTAGTAAGTACTTTTGGTTAACATATACATTTAGTAACTTTGACCCACATTTCAAAAAGAAATTTTAATTTCTCTTTAATGTTATATTTTTTGTTTGTTTTATTCAAGAGCACTTTGTTGTATTTTATCTTTGCTTTTATGTATGTTTTCTATAATATTTACGCTTTGAAACAAATAGTATAATTCAATGTCGGTAGGGGCATTAGCCCTCGAAGTAGTTGTTTCTATTTGCTTCCTTCTTTATGTATAACTACAAGGTTTTGGAAATGCCGAAAGCAGACAAGTTTTCAAGTTTCCAGATTGTAATTATACATGTGCATTTTCGCATATCTTAATTAAACTCTGGTTCTATATTCTTTGTAAAAAGCTTAATATTTTTTTGGCTTTTTAGCATTGATTTTTTATTACTTTATTAATTCATTTTAATATATTTTTTTTGCTTTATAAAATGAGCTTTGAAACAAACAGTGTAATTCAATGCCGGTAGGGGTATTAGCCCTCGGAGTAGTTGTTTCTGTTTGTTTCCTTCTTAAACGCTGCAATATTTTTGGAAATATTGAAAGCAGATAAGTTTTCAATTTCCAATTAGTAAATATTGCTTTTTTGCATATTTTAAACTAGAGTTTCCTGCCAAAAAGCTAAAAATTTCGTTCACTAACATATTTCGCAGAAAATAACGTTCTTTTAACTTTCACTACCTGAAATAACTAAGTACGTATTACCAATTCACAAAATTGACTTTGACGTTGTTTGCCAATCTTCTTGACATGAGCGAAAGGGAGATGGATAGAAAAAAAATTAACATTTCATTGCTACTAAGATGCCAAAAAATCCTAAATGGGCAATAAGTAAGTCTATTAGCCAGTAATAAGAAAGAGCGTAAGTGACTTACTGACTGACTGATGCTGACAGAATCACTATAGTTCATTTTTTTTGAGTATCATTATTATTGGTGACCAGTTTTAACGATAGAACGAGACTCTTAGTTACGACTTAGGGAGCTTAGTTACGGCAGTTCAGTTAATTTTTATTTTTTATTTTAATACCGACTTTAGGTACTTGGAAGTTATTTGGATTATTTTTGTCATAATTTGTAACAATACATTTAGTGGGAATTTATTCTTTTTTTGTTCAAAACCGGATGAAGATAAAGTTATTAAACTAAGTGCTGCATGGCACTGCAGACCCATCCAAAGAAGAGGAATTGAACCAGGTCAGGAGTTGTGGAAAGACCAACTTGTTTTATTACTAATAGTAATAGGAATCTACGTTTCATTTCAATGTTGGTATAGGAAACACCGAGCAAATCAACAAATATCAAATATTGAACCCCAAAAACGGCCTTATAGCGTGTCAACTTTTCTATGCGCTTAGCTATAATTTTTTCAAATATTTTTGCAAAAACTGAAAGCAGTGAAATGGGTCGGTAGTTGTTTGTGTTTCGAGGGTCGCCTTTTTTGTATATAGTGACTACTTTTGATAATTTGAGTGGATCAGGGATTGTGGTAGTGGTTATACATAGGTTAATAAGGTAAGCTAGAGGCTTGCATAGTTGTAAAGAACAGTAATTTAATAATATCAGTTGATATGTCATCAGGACCACAGGCCGTGGAATTTTTAAGATTGTTTATTATTTGTAAGACTTCTTTGTTATCCGTTTTGTGTAAGAATATGGATTGGTTAGCTGATACAGTTGTGTTTTTATTTTGTATTTATTTGATTGCTTATTACTTCATGTGGGGCTTGTATGAAGTAGCTATTAAAGTGTTTAGCAATTTCAAGGGGGTTTGTAAGTCTAACATCATCTTTGATGATGCAGTCTGTTTTCGTTTTGTTTTGATTTTTAACTGTTGTGTTGATTATGTTCCAAGTTGTTTTAGATTTGTTGGTTGCATACGTAATTTTGTTGTCAAAGTATTTTCTTTTTGCTACTCTTATTAATCGTCTATATATATATATATATATACATTTATATTGTTTATAGTAGTTGTTGGTAATTTCACCTCTTGCCCTTCTTTTATGGAGTTGTTTTAAGTTTTTTGATGATATTTTGAGACCTAATGTTATCCATCTTTTGTCAGTTTTGTTATTGCAAAGAGTATTATTTATAAGTTTAAAACAGCTATTGAGTAGAATTTTATAGCATCAATGAATGTGAAAAATGCTTTGTTGATATCTGTGGTTTGTATGTATAAATCAGTCCACGTCTCTAATCAGTCTTTTAATAGGTTTAGGAACTGGTTTTAATTTTTAATGGAAAATGATCTGATTTGTATGTTTTCCTTTTTTTGCTCATGTCCTGATAAAAATTCTATTATCTCAGCTGAGTGGTCGGATAGCCCACTTTCAGTAATATATATATATATATATATATATATATATATATATATATATATATATATATATATATATAACATCTTTATTTCCAGGGAAATAGGCTATCGACCATTTGGTCTTTCTGCCCATGTTATAATATTACACAAATGAATTCCATATACAAATATAACAAACTTAGGGAAAGGAAGAAAAGCGACTCATTTCTGAGCTTGGCCTCTCTACGTTTGGAAATGTTCCATTAGGGTGGTTGTAGGGAAAACGAAGCGGGATTGTCTATTTTGTCTTGTTAAGCAAAGTGGGTTCAGTAGAGTCATATTGTGTGGGTTGTTTTTCCATTTAGTCTGAAGTTGTATCAGTCTTTCACTTATTTTTGTCATGTGTGTGCGTTCGTAGAGTAGTTGGTTGGAAGGATTGTGCAGCGGGTTTTCGCAGTGTCTTATCTTGGTTATCATTCTTAATGCGATTTGTTCTGTTGTTTGTGTGTATTGTTTAGTTTTCTCTGACGCATTTGCTCTTAGCACGTGTCCATAGTCTAACAGTGGTCTGCAAATGGATTTGTATATTTTTATAGCCGTTTTTGTGCTAATTCCTTTGTTTTTGTATGTCAGGGATCGAAAGTGTTTTGTCCTTTTAATAATTTCCACTCTAGTATTTCGTACGTGTTTAGTAAATTTAAATTTTTTGTCGATTGTTACTCCCAAGTATTTTATGTCGTTTTTTGGTTCAGTTGTGTGACCGTCTGCTGTTATTGTTGGGGAGTCTGCTTTAATTTGGTGGTTTGAAAGAAGGAGTTGGTTTTTTGTGGCATTTGGTGTTAGTCTCCATTTGTAGAACCAGGCCATTGTGTCGTTCGTTAGTGTCTGCAGTCTTTCAACTGTCTTTTTAGTGGTCTTGTCGTGTACAATGAGGGCTGTGTCGTCTGCGTATTGTAGTATATAAGCTGTTTTGTCTAGGTGGTCTCTATCGGGAAGATGATAGTTGTATATATCATGGCAATACACGTTATAAAGCAAGGGTGAAAGCGGCGAACCCTGAGGGAGTCCTTGTTCAGGAGAAAAAGGGAAAGAAAGAGTGTTATCAATTCGCACTTCTAGTTGTCTGTTTTCAAGCAGGTTTTTATTCAGTAATATATTTAATTATTATTTCTTCATTGAAATTGGTACAAATAATGTAGTCACTGGCAGTGATGGTGACTCGTGTTGCTTCACTAAGAGCTGGCACCAGGTTGAAGCAGCCTAGTATATTACTTAGAGAATACTTCTCATTGGTATCTAGTAAAAAGTCGATATTAAAATCTCCAGTTACAATTAGTTTTTCAAAACGATAGTTATTGCTAATATATAGTACACAGTGCTCAAGTTGGTTAAGAAAGTCTGAACTGAGTATTGGATAGAGGAGATCGATATATACATATAATAATAGTTTGTAAGTTATTTTCGGCAACCTTTATACCAGTGTACTCAAAGACAAGTTCTACGCAAAATTGTGTCAGGTCCATCAGAGCACTGAAACTTAGTGAGGGCCTTACCATTATTAGAACTCCTCCATGTTGGTTAATGGATCTATTGAAGTAGTTTGCGATACTGTATCCATTTACTTTCAGGCAGTTCATCATGTTGTCATTGCACCATGTTTCTGTCATGCAAAGAATATCCAGTTGCTCTTCATCTAAGAATTGCTCTACTTCCTCAATTTTGTTTTTAAGTGCTTGTACGTTCTGGTGGCCTATTTTGAAGTTTGCAGCATTTTCTGTTCTTTGTGGTTTGCTTATAATCATTGGGTAATTTCGCCCTGTGGATTTTTTTTATGACTTGTTCATTTCTGGTTGACGTTCAGGTTTTGACCTTGTCCTCGATCTAAAAAATTCTTCCCATTGAAAAGTGGAAGCGTTCAAAGCGTACTCCATTTGGCTAGAAATCTTCCCCATAGACGGTGTCTTTTAGTGTTGGTTTTACACCAATCATGAAGCATTTCGACCTGTAGTTTTCCTTTTTTGCTTTACATTCTTTAACTTCAAACTCACTTTCGTTGATTTCTGTTTTGTTTTTTATGTAGCCACTTATAATGCTTTCTGTGATAGTCATTTTGACCTTGGACAGGAACAACCATATTTGCTTGCCTCTTTGATTTTCAACATCAAATTCGCCAAAGTCTGTGTTAGTACCAACTTTTCTGAGAGCTTTTTTCCGTCTGATGTAGCTTTTCCATCCTGTTTCGTTTGATTTTCTAGAAGATAGAGGTTCAGTGTGCAGATCGCTTTTGTTGCCTTTTTTGGCAGGATGAGATTGTGTGTCTGGACACCCCATGTTCGTTTCAAGTCCAATTTTCTCCAGGTCATGATGATTTATGTGTGGTGTGATGGTTTCACTGTGGGTATTTTCCCAGTAAACAGTCGAACGTTGTTTCAACGTAGAATCATCGTTTGGTCCGTTGATTTATAGTTGTCACGTTGATTTTAACGTGTTGATTTCAGGTTGATATAAGCGATAGTGCACAACCATGTTTTTCGACGTTAAATCAACGTTGTTAAAATGTGTATTGAATATGATTAGATATTGGTTGAATTTATAACATTGATTAAACGTTGAAAATAGGTTTACATGTCACATACTCTGAGCGCTAGGTGGCGTTGGCGTAAACGGCGGACGACCCCGATTCCTATAACGAGGCTTAGACGGGTAGGACGTATTGCCACGATCCCCGGGTTTATCTTTCTCACGCGTGTCGGGCGTCGGCACTGTCGGCTGCTTGAGACTTGAGATGTTATTGACGGCCATGACACGACGTTCGTTGTTATTGTTCGTTTCGTTTTGTTTGTTTACTGTTTTTTTAGGGTGATAAATTTCAAATCGCTTAAAGGTGAGTACTCATGGGTTGAGATTTTACTGTTTTTTAAGATTAGAGACAAGATGGCTGGAATCCCACCACCACCATTGGTTTTGATGAGTGTGGCTATACTATTTTGCAGGCCCATTAATTTAAGTAGATATGGTTAAATTAAGCTGCACTAAATGAGGTACATATAGGCATATTAAGGCTGATATAAATTATTTACCTATGCATCACAACAAAAATTAATGCTTGACAATCAAAGCTTTATTGTCTCTAGAATTACAGTCTCATTGAGAAAGCATTCCAATCCGTTAAATACAACTAAGTCAAAATGTGTGTACACCAAAATTCAGCGGTGATTTTTGCCTTGCTCTCACTCCAGGAGAAAATCACTTACTAAAAGGTGTGTACCTACTAGATTCAATTTCCAAGAAAATTCTTTTAAATCCTAAAAATGTTTTGGTAACAAAATTTCATTTTTTAAAAAAAAAGCAAAGTAATTTTCAGAATCTCGAACATAAATAGGTACTCATAAACAAACACACAAAATAGTATAATTTTTGTATTTCATCATTTCTAAAGTTTTTTCACTTTAGGTAGTTCTGAAGAAGGCAACAGAGAAGTGGCCGAAACAAACTAAGTGGATTCGTCCGAGCCCTTTCCAGGGTAAATTGTTATTAGGAGTAATTTTACTGTGAATTCTGGGAAATTCCTTTTCCCAAAATCCAAAATCGTCCAAAAAAGTGTATGAGATAGACATTACCCAAAAGTAAGTACTAAAAAATTTAATTCTTGTTTAAAATTATTCCTAGTTTACAGTCACCCCCAGTCAACCCCTAAGTGCTGTCCTTCCTTTGGTTTTAAGTTTTAACATATATATCATCAAAAAAGAATTTATAAAATATAACTATTTTACTAATGATTGTAATTAGCGCACGATTATATTTCCAATAAAACATGTTTATAATATGTTATGAATTTTTTTATGATAAAACGCAAAGTATGATATATTAAATACGTAGAGAAGTCAACAAATGGACGTCTTGTGGATGTGACATGTGACGACGCAGTGTGCTACCTGGGGTCAAACACTTTTTCGTATGTGCTTTTTAATTAAACATTAACGCTCTGTATATTTTTAACAGCATTTTTGGTTTACAGTTTTTGTCTTAAACTAAAATTAAAACTCATTAAACGGGTTCACTCATTTTTATCGAATAAGTTTTAACTGGGTTCAAAGTTCAAACCCTGGTAAAACTCATTTGACATAAATTATATTCAAGTAAATGGAAAAAAATAGATGAAAACGTTGATTTAATGTTTTATGGAAGGTTGATAGATACGTTGAATAAACGTTTTAAGCATGGTTGATTAAACATTTTAAGAAAACATAAATTAAACGTTTTAACCAAGCATAGATTAAACGTCTTAAGCAAACATTGATGAAACGTTTTAAGAAAGGTTGATAAAAACGTTGATTCACCGGACATAACTACGTTGAAAAAACGTTTGATTACAGTTTTTTTTTAATGTTGAATCAAAGTTCAACTGTTTACTGGGTTGTTCTGCTGTTAGTATCTCGGCGTAACTATTTGTATTCCTGTGGATTTCCAAACTGACGTTAGGATTTTGTTTTGGTTTTTCTTCCAGTATGTTAATGTTAACTTTTTCGCGGAGTAGAGCGTTTACTTCCTTTAGAGCTTGGTTTTTCTTTTGCAATTCCTTTACCAGCAATTTCAGATACGCTATTTTCGCGTCCTTCGGCAGTTCAGTGTGTTTGTTGTTTTCAGTGTCCAGTGCATGCTCGATGCACTTTATTCGCGTGGCGTCAATTAGAAGCACTTTTTGGGCCCAGTCAGAACGTACCTAGACCCGCTAAAGAGGATGACGAGAAAATTTCAAAACTGAATTACTCTGAAATAGACTTCTTATTTCCTGCATGCTTGGAAAAAAAATAGTGTATATTACTCGGAGTAAAAAGTCTTTTTGTGCTTCGCCCAGTTGCAAGCCCAGCCTCGCTTCGGCCGTCAATCTCTGGGATCAGCACGAAAAGACTCACTTTTACTCCTAGTGACATAATCTACTATTTCCTTCTTCTGCCTTATAGTACCATGACAGTAGCGGTGACTTTTGACTTTACTTTTACTGCCTAGGACTTTTTTGCTACTTTTTTGGTCTCAGGATTAGAAAGCCCACTTTAGATGTGCGTATGGAGAAAACAAATTACGTACTTTTAGTCCGCTTCAAAAAATAGTAGATTATGTCACTAGGAGTAAAAGTGGGTCTTTTCGTGCTGAGCCCAGAGATTGACGGCCGAAGCGAAGCTGAAGCCTGCAACTGGGCGAAGCACAAAAAGACCTTTTACTCCGAGTAATATACACCTTTTTTTTTTCAAGCATACAGGAAATAATAGTCATGCAGGAAATATAAGTCTATTTCAGAGTGATTCAGTTTTGCAATTTTCTCTCATCCTCTTTAAGCGGGTCTAGGTACTTACCCAATTAGTGGTGTATATTATTTGTAAAATAAATAGAATGTGTTAGAATGATGGTTTTCAATGATCAATGGTTTTAATGGTATTAAATCATAACCAATGGAGAAGGTAAACTAAAGATTTGTAGCATTATTATCAATACTAAATTAATAAAAATCATGTTAGCAGATAAATGTAATGACACGCAGACATTTAACAGACGAACTCAGAATTCGAGAAGCTATGCAATTTCGACTAATAACGGTTTCGGATGGTGCTCTCGAGCGCTCTGAGAGTATTCCTATCCTTCGTTTTTTCAATAAGAATGTAAAGATGGCAATACACTCAGATCGGTCTTTCTAGTGTTCAAATAATTTTGGTGAATGAAAATCGTTTATATATGCACCACCATGACAGTAGCGGTGACTTTTGACTTTACTTTTACTGCCTAGGACTTTTTTGCTACTTTTTTGGTCTCAGGATTAGAAAGCCCACTTTAGGTGTGCGTATGGAGAAAACAAATGACGTACTTTTAGTCCGCTTGAAAAAAAAATATGTTTGTATTTCTTATGCAAGAAGACATTTCCCTGAAAATGAGGACAATATTATTGAATTCCTCAAACTTTCACAAGTCAGACGAGGCCCTCATACATTCAAGCTGGATGTAAAAAGTACAAGTTTTAAGAGTGTTTATTTTTTATTTTTATTATTTATTCTATTTTCTTAACTTTAAGAAGTTACCTCAAAGTTCCTAACATTACAAAGAATGTGTTTTTAGTTTATATAATGTTATTTTTGCCTATTTCAGTAGTAAATAATTTTTTTTTGAATTACTTTAGAGACACATTTTGAAATAAAGCTGTCATTCATATTTATTTTGCGTTTTTTTTTCCAAATATTATCAACTCGGGGGGCTTTTAAAAAGCTCCGCAGTGTGTAAAGTAACTGTTTCATTGGTTTAACTATAGAAATGATCAACTTTTAGTAGCTGTGTAATTTCACACCTTTGCTGGGTAAGTTTACACAAAATTTTGAAAAAATATATGTAAGTCAGAGGGGTCCTAATGGAACAATTATTGCCGGACGTACAGCTCATCTTTTATTATTTCACATATGGTAATCTTCGATAGATTTAATTATGCTAAGTGCAATTTTTCTTTAAAAATATCTGAAAACTATTGCAAAGTCACACCGCTCTACGGTATGTCAGTATGACATCAGTTTTAGCTCTGAGTTATTTATCAAAATTGCTTGAGGTTATACAACCGCCCTAAGGGCGGTTCTATAACAGGCAGAAATTTTGAAATGTATACGAGTTGTTGTGATGACATGCAGGGAACATTTCGAAAGAAAAAAAAAATATTTGAGAAAAAAATTGAAGACCAAAATACTTATAATTTATTAATAAAAATTGTCATTCTGGAACATTCCGTTTTATATATTTTTTTTTCAGTCAGGAAAGCTTTTAGCAAATCACGAAAAATATTACTTTTTCAAATAGCTTTGTTTTAATTAAAGTAGAGTTTTTAAAATTATAAAATAAATTTTGTTACAATTAAAAAAAATAAGAATAAAATATTTTAAAAAATGCAGAAAAACACAATAAGTCTTTAAAGTTGTTTCGTTTAACTACAAAAAAATAAATATGCATGAATATTTATAAAATTGCTAGTTCAACATGTGGGAAAAAAAACAACAAAAGATGCCGTAAAGTAGTTTGAAATTATGTTTAAAACATTTTCTTTTTCCAATTAGATTGTGGCGTAAAGACATCCAAATCTAGAAAAATGTTCTAAGTGATCGCATGTAAAAACGTAAAGCATAATTTCAGATAAGTTTCGAAAAATTAAGAATTTTTTTTAGATGATATCTTAAACCACAAAATCCTTGGTTTCAGTTTAAGTCTATGTAAAAACCATTACCAAGTTTTATGTAATAGAGAAACACCATACAAGAAGAATAGATAATCAGGTAATATGCTTAAGTTCCTTAACAAAATTGTAAAAATATGTATCAGTCATTTTTTAAGTGTTATTCGTTTTAAAATAATTTTACATCCACTGTTCACTATACAGAACTTTTGTAAATTTCTGCACACGCAAAATTTAACACAAATAAAAAAAATTTCAAAAATACTTAACACAATTCCAAGATTAAGTAACTTTAAAGCTGTTGATCGTACCTAGTGGAAGCATTAAACTGACCTTTCCAATCCAGATCAAGACCTCGTTTAATTTCTATTACTTCCAAATTTGGGAAGGGGTCAAATATGGGCGACACATCTGATTGAGGAAGAGATGCGCTGAAAGCTACCGGACAACGGAAGGTGGAACAATATCTCCCACCTTCGAATCTAGATTTCGGTAGGAAATTAAAGTGGGGAGAGAGAATGATGCGCGAGAATCAAGATCTTGGAAGAGGAAAATAATCGACAGAGTGCAATTATAATTAGAAAATAGCCCAGAAAAATAACCCCGAGGTAGCGAGGAAAAATCTTTATAAATTAGGTTCACAGAAATGAAAACAGTAGTAGCGGGTATTCACTTGGAAACGTCATCTAGTTAGCTATTAAATGTCAAAAGAAAAGAATTAAAGTTTGATTATGTGATCCTTTTCTGTCAAAAACTCACAGCCTTCCCGATGACTTTTTCTAATGAACATGGGGTACTAACCAACCTGAAATAACTAAGTACGTATTACCAATTCACAAAATTGACTTTGACGTTGTTTGCCAATCTTCTTGACATGAGCGAAAGGGAGATGGATAGAAAAAAAAATTAACATTTCATTGCTACTAAGATGCCCAAATATCCTGAATGGGCAATAAGTAAGTTTGTCAGCCAGTAATAGTAAGAGCCAATAAGTAAGAGCGTAAGTGACTTACTGACTGACTAATGCTGACAAGAGTCAGTATAGTTAGTTTTTTTTTTGAGTATCATTATTAGTGACCAGTTTTAACGCTAGAACGAGACTCTTAGTCACGACTTAGGGAGCTTAGTTACGACAGTTCAGTTAATTTTTATTTTTTATTTTAATACCGACTTTAGGTATTTGGGAGTTATTTGGATTATTTTTGTCATAATTTGTGACAAAACGTTTAGTGGAAATTTATTCTGTTTTTGTTCAAAACCGGATAAAGATAAAGTTATTAAACTAAGTGCTGCATGGCACTGCATACCCATCCAAAGAAGAGGAAGTGAACCAGGTCAGGGTTGTGGTAAGAGCAACTTGTTTTATTACTAATAGTAATAGGAATCTACGTTTCATTTCAATGTTGGTATACGAAACACCGAGCAAATCAACACATATCAAATATTGAACCCCAAAAACGGCGTTATAGCGTATCAACTTTTCTATGAATACACAATCAAATTCGTTTATTAGAAAATTCCGCTTGATTAAAAAAAAATAAAGAAAATCAGTTGAATATATTACATTATTGGTTTTCCAATGTAATCATTTTATTTGAAAATTAATATTTAAAAATTATATTTTTAACAATAATTATTACAAGAAAATCCAGAAATATCAATTGGTAATTGCGCTTTAAGTAAGTATAGTAATCACGAAGAAAATTAGACAAACATTAAAGTTACATAACTACCGCCTTTATAAATTCCAAAATGTTCAATCTTTAAGCGAAAACAATAGACAAAAACTCCTTCAATATTGTCACTAAAATTGAAATTGGCGATAATTGTTCAATCCTATATGGTATGGTACTGCATAGAGATGGTAAACAGTTTTGATATCTGTCATCCCAAAATAAAAAAAAAACTTTAAATTTGCATTTTCTCATACTTGCGAGATATGATATATAAAACCGTTGGAAAAATTATTGGTCGCCGGTGAATTTCTGCGTGAAATTAAAAGATTTTTTTCTATTTTCTCTACAATCAATATGGAGGAAGTAGGAGTCCCAGGAAGTAGTAAGATGTGTAGTAAATTGGAGGATTGGGACAAGAAGTCAAAAAACTACGAACACATTGCCGACGTTTCGTTGTTTTAATGCCGCTTAAATATTTTAATTGTGCAAACTATGTCTGAAGTCAGCCACTTGTAATTAATGCTTTTCCTAATTTTAATTTTGGCGTAAATCGAGCCCTGATGAAGTTTAAGTTGAATTAAACAAAACGTCAGCGATGAGTTCGTAGTTTTTTGACTTCTTGTTCCAATCTGCCAATTAAACTACACATCTTTCTCTACAATGAGATAATAGACGTCACACGTTTATTATTTAATGATCCTAGCGATCAATCGCGAACTGCGGCCAGAACGTCGACAATTTTTTAAAAGCAGATAAAGGGTTATGTTGCTCAAGATTATTATTATTATTTTCACTTAATAAAGCACAGAGAAAAACTACTCAAAACGATTAAAAAAAATTCTTAAACATAAATTTAATGAATATTCCAGAAAGGCAATTGAAGTCCAAACAATTTCAATCGCTATAAAACTAAATTTATCGCCCCTTTTCTCAGAATCGATAAAAATATTTTCAAAAAGTTCTTTTTTTAAACATAGAATGATGATTGATTATTTAGTTAAAATTTTAATCGAATTATTCTACCGCTAAAAAATTGTATGACGATGCGCGACGCATTTCATGGTAACTATCCTTCCATTAAATGTAATATGTATAACAAATACTTTTTAGTATGAAATGAAAAATTGCGTCCAAGGATATATTGATTTGTGTTGAATTGGCGGATTAGGAACAAAATTCGAACTACAAGCTCATCGCCGACGTTTCGTTTAATAATATTTAAACTTCTTCAGAGCTACAAAGATATATTTATTATAAAGAAATATTTGATATAAACTGCTAACGGAAAAGATCGATACAGCAAAATTGTTTGTAAACTTTTAGGGTCTGTATCTCTGAAATGCCTGTGCCGAAATTTAAAACCTAAAGAGATTTTGAAAGGTCGTTTCTTCTAGAATCACGGCGGGAGACTGATCTTAAATAAGTTATTCTCTAAAGGATATACAGGGTAAAGAAAAAAGCACTGCAAAATGGTTGCATTTCAACTCACTGCATTTGGTAGGTAGCATAATTTCAGAACATTCATTGTTCTGACATTTAATGGCATTAGTTGGTATCTCGGGACGTGTTTGGCAGTTTTCGGTTTTTTGGCCTACAAAATAAATTACCGGGGTTTTTCAAAAAGTTGACGCTCTTTTGTAAGTCACCCTGTATCGCGAGAATGCCGCAGCCGATTTTAATAAGATGAATTATCTCTAGAAGATAACTGGTTGTAAAATCAGAAAGTCAGAAACAATGAAAATCCTTGAAGAATTTCTTTCTTATAACATAGCAATAGCTACAAAAATCTGATATTTTAGTTAAAACTTTAATCAAATTATTCGACTGCCAACAGCCGCTAACAAAAAATTGATTGACGACGATGCACGAGGCACTTCATAGTAACTATCTCTCCATTAAGTGTATTATAAATATATAACAAATACTTTTTAGTCTTAAGGAAAATTTTTCTTTTTACTGAAAGCAGCGGACCTTTATAGACATGAATTCGAAGTGTTGTTAGTTTAATTTACCTGCATTTTTGCCTTAAAGGAAAATACAATTAAAGTAAAAGCTCAACTGAAAAAAAGTCTTAAGTAAAAAAAAATAATGCCAACTAGGACACCTCAATAAATATACGTCAACAAATAAATGACTACATATGGATAAAAGACAGGACACACCTTCCCGCAAACTCGCCTTATTTAAATTTAAAATGGAAAGAAACCAGGATTATCTTACCACTCAGTAGTCAGAGGGAACTATAATGTAAGACTAACTTTAACGCTCCTTTTCTCAGAAATAATGAAAATACTTGAAGAATTTCTTTCTTATAACATATAACATAGTAAAACTTTAATCAAATTATTCGACTGCCAACAGCCGCTAACAAAAAATTGATAGACGACGATGCACGAGGCACTTAATAGTAACTATCTCTCCATTATGTGTATTATAAATATATAACAAATAGTTTTTAGCCTTAAGGAAATTTTTTCTTCCTACTGAAAGCAGCGCACCTTTATAGACATGAATTCAAAGTGTTGTTAGTTTAATTTACCTGCATTTTTGCCTTAAAGGAAAATACAATAAAAGTAAAAGCTCAACTGAAAAAAAGCCTTAAGTAAAAAAAATAATGACAACTAGGACACCTCAATAAATATATCTCAACAAGTAAAAACCGAAATGACCACATATGGATAAAAGACAGGACACATCTTCCCGCAAACTCGCCTTATTTAAATTTAAAATGGAAATAAACCAGGATTATCTTACCACTCAGCAACCAGAAGGAACTATAATGTAAGACTAATTTTTACGCTCCTTTTCTTAGAAACAATGAAAATACTTGAAGAATTTCTTTCTTATAACATATAGAAAAGCTACAAAAATCTAATATTTTAAGTAAAACTTTAATCAAATTATTCGACTGCGAACAGCCGCTAACAAAAAATTGATAGACAATGATGCACGAGGCACTTCATAGTAACTATCTCTCCATTAAGTGTATTATAAATATATAACAAATACTTTTTAGTCTTAAGGAAAATTTTTCTTTTTACTGAAAGCAGCGGACCTTTATAGACATGAATTCGAAGTGTTGTTAGTTTAATTTACCTGCATTTTTGCCTTAAAGGAAAATACAATAAAAGTAAAAGCTCAACTGAAAAAAAGTCTTAAGTAAAAAAAATAATGACAACTAGGACACCTCAATAAATATATCTCAACAAGTAAAAACCGAAATGACTACATATGGATAAAAGACAGGACACGTCTTCCCGCAAACTCGCCTTATTTAAATTTAAAATGGAAAGAAACCAGGATTATCTTACCACTCAGCAGCCAGAAGGAACTATAATGTAAGACTAATTTTTACGCTCCTTTTCTTAGAAACAATGAAAATACTTGAAGAATTTCTTTCTTATAACATATAGAAAAGCTACAAAAATCTAATATTTTAAGTAAAACTTTAGTCAAATTATTCGACTGCCAACAGCCGCTAACGAAAAATTGATAGACGACGATGCACGAGGTACTTCATAGTAACTATCTCTCCAATAAGTGTATTATAAATATATAACCAATACTTTTTATTCTTAAGGAAAATTTTTCTTCCTACTAAAAGCAGCGGACCTTTATAGACATGAATTAGAAGTGTTGTTAGTTTAATTTACCTGCATTTTTGTCTTAAAAGAAAATACAATAAAAGTAAAAGCTCAACGGGAAAAAAAGTCTTAATTAACAAAAATGACAACTAGGTCACCTCAACAAATATACGTCAACAAGTAAAAACCGAAATGACCACATATGGATAAAAGACAGAACACACCTTCCCGCAAACTCGCCTTATTTAAATTTAAAATGGAAAGAAACCAGGATTATCTTACCACTCAGCAGCCAGAGGGAACTATAATCTAAGACTAATTTTTACGCTCCTTTTCTTAGAAACAATGAAAATACTTGAAGAATTTCTGTGTTATAACATATAGAAGAGCTACAAAAATCTAATATTTTAAGTAAAACTTTAATCAAATTATTCGACTGCCAATAGCCGCTAACAAAAAATTGATAGACGACGATGCACGAGGCACTTCATAGTAACTATCTCTCCATTAAGTGAATTGTAAATATATAACAAATACTTTTTAGTCTTAAGGAAAATGTTTCTTCCTACTGAAAGCAGCGGACCTTTATAGACAAGAATTCGAAGGGTTGTTAGTTTAATTTACCTGCATTTTTGCCTTAAAGGAAAATACAATCAAAGTAAAAGCTCAACTGAAAAAAAGTCTTAAGTAAAAAAATAATGACAACTAGGACACCTCAATAAATATACGTCAACAAATAAAAACCGACATGACTTCATATGGATAAAAGACAGGACACACCTTCCCGCAAACGCGCCTTATTTAAATTTAAAATGGAAAAAAACCAGGATTATCTTACCACTCAGCAGCTAGAGGGAACTATAATGTAAGACTAACATTAACGCTCCTTTTCTCAGAAACAATGAAAATACTTGAAGAATTTCTTTCTTATAACATATAGAAAAGCTACAAATATCTAATATTTTAAGTAAAACTTTAATCAAATTATTCGACTGCCAACAGCCGCTAACAAAAAATTGATAGACGACGATGCACGAGGCACTTCACAGCCATTATCTCTCCATTAAGTGTATTATAAATATATAACAAATACTTTTTAGTCTTAAGGAAAATTTTTCTTCCTACTGAAAGCAGCGGACCTTTATAGACAAGAATTCGAAGGGTTGTTAGTTTAATTTACCTGCATTTTTGCCTTAAAGGAAAATACAATCAAAGTAAAAGCTCAACTGAAAAAAAGTCTTAAGTAAAAAAATAATGACAACTAGGACACCTCAATAAATATACCTCAACAAATAAAAACCGACATGACTTCATATGGATAAAAGACAGGACACACCTTCCCGCAAACTCGCCTTACTTAAATTAAAAATGGAAAGAAACCAGGATTATCTTACCACTCAGCAGCCAGAGGGAACTATAATGTAAGACTAACTTTAACGCTACTTTTCTCAGAAACAATGAAAATACTTGAAGAATTTCTTTCTTATAACATATAGAAAAGCTACAAAAATCTAATATTTTAAGTAAAACTTTAATCAAATTATTCGACTGCCAATAGCCGCTAACAAAAAATTGATAGACGACGATGCACGAGGCACTTCATAGTAACTATCTCTCCATTAAGTGAATTGTAAATATATAACAAATACTTTTTAGTCTTAAGGAAAATGTTTCTTCCTACTGAAAGCAGCGGACCTTTATAGACAAGAATTCGAAGGGTTGTTAGTTTAATTTACCTGCATTTTTGCCTTAAAGGAAAATACAATCAAAGTAAAAGCTCAACTGAAAAAAAGTCTTAAGTAAAAAAATAATGACAACTAGGACACCTCAATAAATATACGTCAACAAATAAAAACCGACATGACTTCATATGGATAAAAGACAGGACACACCTTCCCGCAAACGCGCCTTATTTAAATTTAAAATGGAAAAAAACCAGGATTATCTTACCACTCAGCAGCTAGAGGGAACTATAATGTAAGACTAACATTAACGCTCCTTTTCTCAGAAACAATGAAAATACTTGAAGAATTTCTTTCTTATAACATATAGAAAAGCTACAAATATCTAATATTTTAAGTAAAACTTTAATCAAATTATTCGACTGCCAACAGCCGCTAACAAAAAATTGATAGACGACGATGCACGAGGCACTTCACAGCCATTATCTCTCCATTAAGTGTATTATAAATATATAACAAATACTTTTTAGTCTTAAGGAAAATTTTTCTTCCTACTGAAAGCAGCGGACCTTTATAGACAAGAATTCGAAGGGTTGTTAGTTTAATTTACCTGCATTTTTGCCTTAAAGGAAAATACAATCAAAGTAAAAGCTCAACTGAAAAAAAGTCTTAAGTAAAAAAATAATGACAACTAGGACACCTCAATAAATATACCTCAACAAATAAAAACCGACATGACTTCATATGGATAAAAGACAGGACACACCTTCCCGCAAACTCGCCTTACTTAAATTAAAAATGGAAAGAAACCAGGATTATCTTACCACTCAGCAGCCAGAGGGAACTATAATGTAAGACTAACTTTAACGCTACTTTTCTCAGAAACAATGAAAATACTTGAAGAATTTCTTTCTTATAACATATAGAAAAGCTACAAAAATCTAATATTTTAAGTAAAACTTTAATCAAATTATTCGACTGCGAACTGCCGCTAACAAAAAATTGATAGACAATGATGCACGAGGCACTTCATAGTAACTATCTCTCCATTAAGTGTATTATAAATATATAACAAATACTTTTTAGTCTTAAGGAAAATTTTTCTTTTTACTGAAAGCAGCGGACCTTTATAGACATGAATTCGAAGTGTTGTTAGTTTAATTTACCTGCATTTTTGCCTTAAAAGAAAATACAATAAAAGTAAAAGCTCAACTGGAAAAAAAGTCTTAAGTAAAAAAAATAATGACAACTAGGACACCTCAATAAATATACGTCAACAAATGAAAACCGAAATGACTACATATGGATAAAAGATGGGACACACCTTCCCGCAAACTCGCCTTATTTAAATTTAAAATGGAAAGAAACCAGGATTACCTTACCACTCAGCAGCCAGAGGGAAATATAATGTAAGACTAACTTTAACGCTCCTTTTCTCAGAAACAATGAAAATACTTGAAGAATTTCTTTCTTATAACATATAGAAAAGCTACAAAAATCTAATATTTTAAGTAAAACTTTAATCAAATTATTCGACTGCCAACAACCGCTAACAAAAAATTGATAGACGACGATGCACGAGGCTCTTCATAGTAACTATCTCTCCATTAAGTGTATTATAAATGTATAACAAATACTTTTTAGTCTTAAGGAAAATTTTTATTCCTACTGAAAGCAGCGGACCTTTATAGACATGAATTCGAAGTGTTGTTAGTTTAATTTACCTGCATTTTTGCATTAACAGGAAATACAATAAAAGTAAAAGCTCAACTGGAAAAAAAGTCTTAAGTAAAAAGAAAATAATGACAACTAGGACACCTCAATATATATATACGTCATCAAATAAAAACTGATATGACTACATATGGATAAAAGACAGGACACACCTTCCCGCAAACTCGCCTTATTTAAATTAAAAATGGAAAGAAACCAGGATTATCTTACCACTCAGCAGCCAGAGGGAACTATAATGTAAGACTAACATTAACGCTCCTGTTCTCAGAAACAATGAAAATACTTGAAGAATTTCTTTCTTATAACATATAGAAAAGCTACAAATATCTAATATTTTAAGTAAAACTTTAATCAAATTATTCGACTGCCAACAGCCGCTAACAAAAAATTGATAGACACCGATGCACGAGGCACTTCATAGTAACTATCTCTCCATTAAGTGTATTATAAATATATAACAAATACTTTTTAGTCTTAAGGAAAATTTTTCTTTTTACTGAAAGCAGCGCACCTTTATAGACATGAATTCGAAGTGTTGTTAGTTTAATTTACCTGCATTTTTGCCTTAAAGGAAAATACAATAAAAGTAAAAGCTCAACTGAAAAAAAGTCTTAAGTAAAAAAAATAATGACAACTAGGACACCTCAATAAATATAGGTCAACAAATAAAAACCGACATGACTTCATATGGATAAAAGACAGGACACACCTTCCCGCAAACGCGCCTTATTTAAATTTAAAATGGAAAAAAACCAGGATTATCTTACCACTCAGCAGCTAGAGGGAACTATAATGTAAGACTAACATTAACGCTCCTTTTCTCAGAAACAATGAAAATACTTGAAGAATTTCTTTCTTATAACATATAGAAAAGCTACAAATATCTAATATTTTAAGTAAAACTTTAATCAAATTATTCGACTGCCAACAGCCGCTAACAAAAAATTGATAGACGACGATGCACGAGGCACTTCACAGCCATTATCTCTCCATTAAGTGTATTATAAATATATAACAAATACTTTTTAGTCTTAAGGAAAATGTTTCTTCCTACTGAAAGCAGCGGACCTTTATAGACAAGAATTCGAAGTGTTGTTAGTTTAATTTACCTGCATTTTTGCCTTAAAAGAAAATACAATAAAAGTAAAAGCTCAACTGAAAAAAAGTCTTAAGTAAAAAAATAATGACAACTAGGACACCTCAATAAATATACCTCAACAAATAAAAACCGACATGACTTCATATGGATAAAAGACAGGACACACCTTCCCGCAAACTCGCCTTACTTAAATTAAAAATGGAAAGAAACCAGGATTATCTTACCACTCAGCAGCCAGAGGGAACTATAATGTAAGACTAACTTTAACGCTCCTTTTCTCAGAAACAATGAAAATACTTGAAGAATTTCTTTCTTATAACATATAGAAAAGCTACAAAAATCTAATATTTTAAGTAAAACTTTAATCAAATTATTCGACTGCGAACTGCCGCTAACAAAAAATTGATAGACAATGATGCACGAGGCACTTCATAGTAACTATCTCTCCATTAAGTGTATTATAAATATATAACTAATACTTTTTAGTCTTAAGGAAAATTTTTCTTTTTACTGAAAGCCGCGGACCTTTATAGACATGAATTCGAAGTGTTGTTAGTTTAATTTACCTGCATTTTTGCCTTAAAAGAAAATACAATAAAAGTAAAAGCTCAACTGGAAAAAAAGTCTTAAGTAAAAAAAATAATGACAACTAGGACACCTCAATAAATATACGTCAACAAATGAAAACCGAAATGACTACATATGGATAAAAGATGGGACACACCTTCCCGCAAACTCGCCTTATTTAAATTTAAAATGGAAAGAAACCAGGATTACCTTACCACTCAGCAGCCAGAGGGAAATATAATGTAAGACTAACTTTAACGCTCCTTTTCTCAGAAACAATGAAAATACTTGAAGAATTTCTTTCTTATAACATATAGAAAAGCTACAAAAATCTAATATTTTAAGTAAAACTTTAATCAAATTTTTCGACTGCCAACAACCGCTAACAAAAAATTGATAGACGACGATGCACGAGGCTCTTCATAGTAACTATCTCTCCATTAAGTGTATTATAAATGTATAACAAATACTTTTTAGTCTTAAGGAAAATTTTTATTCCTACTGAAAGCAGCGGACCTTTATAGACATGAATTCGAAGTGTTGTTAGTTTAATTTACCTGCATTTTTGCATTAACAGGAAATACAATAAAAGTAAAAGCTCAACTGAAAAAAAGTCTTAAGTAAAAAAAATAATGACAACTAGGACACCTCAATATATATACGTCATCAAATAAAAACTGATATGACTACATATGGATAAAAGACAGGACACACCTTCCCGCAAACTCGCCTTATTTAAATTAAAAATGGAAAGAAACCAGGATTATCTTACCACTCAGCAGCCAGAGGGAACTATAATGTAAGACTAACTTTAACGCTCTTTTTCTCAGAAACAATGAAAATACTTGAAGAATTTCTTTCTTATAACATATAGAAGAGCTACAAAAATCTAATATTTTAAGTAAAACTTTAATCAAATTATTCGACTGCGAACAGCCGCTAACAAAAAATTGATAGACACCGATGCACGAGGCACTTCATAGTAACTATCTCTCCATTAAGTGTATTATAAATATATAACAAATACTTTTTAGTCTTAAGGAAAATTTTTCTTTTTACTGAAAGCAGCGCACCTTTATAGACATGAATTCGAAGTGTTGTTAGTTTAATTTACCTGCATTTTTGCCTTAAAGGAAAATACAATAAAAGTAAAAGCTCAACTGAAAAAAAGTCTTAAGTAAAAAAAATAATGACAACTAGGACACCTCAATAAATATACGTCAACAAATAAATGACTACATATGGATAAAAGACAGGACACACCTTCCCGCAAACTCGCCTTATTTAAATTTAAAATGGAAAGAAACCAGGATTATCTTCCCACTCAGCAGCCAGAGGGAACTATAATGTAAGACTAACTTTAACGCTCCTTTTCTCAGAAATACTGAAAATACTTGACGAATTTCTTTCTTATAACATATAACATAGTAAAACTTTAATCAAATTATTCGACTGCCAACAGCCGCTAACAAAAAATTGATAGACGACGATGCACGAGGCACTTCATAGTAACTATCTCTCCATTATGTGTATTATAAATATAAAACAAATAGTTTTTAGTCTTAAGGAAATTTTTTCTTCCTACTGAAAGCTGCGCACCTTTATAGACATGAATTCAAAGTGTTGTTAGTTTAATTTACCTGCATTTTTGCCTTAAAGGAAAATACAATAAAAGTAAAAGCTCAACTGAAAAAAAGTCTTAAGTAAAAAAAATAATGACAACTAGGACACCTCAATAAATATATCTCAACAAGTAAAAACCGAAATGACTACATATGGATAAAAGACAGGACACATCTTCCCGCACACTCGCCTTATTTAAATTTAAAATGGAAAAAAACCAGGATTATCTTACCACTCAGCAGCTAGAGGGAACTATAATGTAAGACTAACATTAACGCTCCTTTTGCTCAGAAACAATGAAAATTCTTGAAGAATTTCTTTCTTATAACATATAGAAAAGCTGCAAATATCTAATATTTTAAGTAAAACTTTAATCCAATTATTCGACTGCCAACAGCCGCTAACAAAAAATTGATAGACGACGATGCACGAGGTACTTAATAGTAACTATCTCTCCATTAAGTGTATTATAAATATATAACAAATACTTTTTAGTCTTAAGGAAATTTTTTCTTCCTACTGAAAGCAGAGGATCTTTATAGACATGAATTCAAAGTGTTGTTAGTTTAATTTACCTGCATTTTTGCCTTAACAGAAAATACAATAAAAGTGAAAGCTCAACTGGAAAAAAAGTCTTAAGTAAAAAAAATAATGACAACTAGGACACCTCAATAAATCTACGTCAACAAATAAAAACCGAAATGACTACATATGGATAAAAGACAGGACACACCTTCCCGCAAACTCGCCTTATATAAATTAAAAATGGAAAGAAACCAGGATTATCTTGCCACTCAGCAGCCAAAGGGAACTATAATGTAAGACTAACTTTAACGCTCCTTTTCTCAGAAACAATGAAAATACTTGAAGAATTTCTTTCTTATAACATATAGAAAAGCTATAAAAATCTAATATTTTAAGTAAAACTTTAATCAAATTATTCGACTGCCAATACCCGCTAACAAAAAATTGATAGACGACGATGCACGAGGCACTTCATAGTAACTATCTCTCCATTAAGTGTATTATAAATATATAACAAATACTTTTTAGTCTTAAGGAAAATTTTTCTTTTTACTGAAAGCAGCGGACCTTTATAGACATGAATTCGAAGTGTTGTTAGTTTAATTTACCTGCATTTTTGCCTTAAAAGAAAATGCAATAAAAGTAAAAGCTCAACTGGAAAAAAAGTCTTAAGTAAAAAAGATAATGACAACTAGGACACCTCAATAAATATACGTCAACAAATGAAAACCGAAATGACTACATATGGATAAAAGACAGGACACACCTTCCCGCAAACGCGCCTTATTTAAATTTAAAATGGAAAAAAACCAGGATTATCTTACCACTCAGCAGCTAGAGGGAACTATAATGTAAGACTAACATTAACGCTCCTTTTCTCAGAAACAATGAAAATTCTTGAAGAATTTCTTTCTTATAACATATAGAAAACCTGCACATATCGAATATTTTAAGTAAAACTTTAATCAAATTATTCGACTGCCAACAGCCGCTAACAAAAAATTGATAGACGACGATGCACGAGGTACTTAATAGTAACTATCTCTCCATTAAGTGTATTATAAATGTATAACAAATACTTTTTAGTCTTAAGGAAATTTTTTCTTCCTACTGAAAGCAGCGCACCTTTATAGACATGACTTCAAAGTGTTGTTAGTTTAATTTACCTGCATTTTGCCTTAAAGGAAAATACAATAAAAGTAAAAGCTCAACTGAAAAAAAGTCTTAAGTAAAAAAAATAATGACAACTAGGACACCTCAATAAATATATCTCAACAAGTAAAAACCGAAATGACTACATATGGATAAAAGACAGGACACATCTTCCCGCAAACTCGCCTTATTTAAATTTAAAATGGAAAGAAACCAGGATTATCTTACCACTCATCAGCCAGAAGGAACTATAATGTAAGACTAATTTTTACGCTCCTTTTCTTAGAAACAATGAAAATACTTGAAGAATTTCTTTCTTATAACATATAGAAAAGCTACAAAAATCTAATATTTTAAGTAAAACTTTAGTCAAATTATTCGACTGCCAACAGCCGCTAACAAAAAATTGATAGTCGACGATGCACGAGGCACGAGGCACTTCATAGGAACTAGCTCTCCATTAAGTGTATTATAAATATATAACAAATACTTTCTTAGTCTTATGGAAAATTTCTTCCTACTGAAAGCAGCGGACCTTTATAGACATGAATTCGAAGTGTTGTTAGTTTAATTTACCTACATTTTTTCCTTAAAAGAAAATACAATAAAAGTAAAAGCTCAACTGGAAAAAAGTCTTAAGTAAAAAAAATAATGACAACTAGGACACCTCAATAAATATACGTCAACAAATAAAAACCGAAATGACTACATATGGATAAAAGACTGGACAAAAAAAAGACAGTACACCTGAAGGACCCTCAGAAAACCTCAAAAACCAGGAACATCTTACCGCTCAGCAGTTAGAGGGAACTATAATATGGTTACAAAATATACACTACTAAAACTTACCTTGTAGAAGTAATGGAAACACTGGCATAGGTATTCACTTACTTTAGTGCACACATCTAACCTGAACGCCGGCACACACCAAAATGAACTCGAGTGGTGGGATTAAGCATTGAAGGCATTGAACAATAATGGTTAAATATTATCATCTTAATCATTATTTTTTACGAGTCTTTGATTATAGTTTCCTTTGATTAGGCGAATTCATTCCATAACATTCTTATACCATAAGCAATGAGTACCTACCTGCTTAAACAATCAGCCATAGAAAAGATAAAACCAAACTCAAATTCTTTAAGTATTAATAAGTCAGTGTTAGCGATTGTGATTAACTCGCGAAAGCAGGGCTGGGAAGTTATGATTTACTTTGTAAAAAATGTATTCTAAGTAGCTATATATATTAAGATATACCTCTCCTGTATTGAACGACAAACTAAAACAAAATTAAAATTTCGTTTTAGTTTTATTTCATCAGCCCTTTATTTTTTGTAACGTGAAGGGAGCGACCAACAAAAACACGTCTAGAAGTGTAAAGTATTCTTGGAAATAAAATATCTGAGCCTCATAACAATATCCGGTGTAAGTTGTAAATTATATAACTTTATGAAAGTTTTATATTTAATATGTATTAAGAGCCTATAGTTTAAAATTAAAATCTATTTAAAATCAATACCTCACCTATACGTGTGGTACACTTTATTCTTTAAACATTTGTCTATTGAAAGAAGAAATACGTATTACTTAAAAATGTATGGGAAAATGAAAATTTGTTATGTAACTCTACTTAAGTCGGTAATAAAAATATTTACAGGCTCTTAAGAAGTAGTCAGTTTCAGAAAAACTCGAGAAAAAAAGAGATTGTCCCAGTAATTTGCATAGTCAGGTTAACACCAAACCATTGTAAAGAACACTAGCCTCTTAAAAAATTGATAAAAACTGATTAAGTGGGGACTTATAATGCTTCCATGCACAAATGATGCACATAGTGTGAAAATTTGAGATTTGGATGTCCATTATAAAGCACACCACCCTCTTGGAAAATGGGTTAAAACACCATTAACTGGGTATTTAATATTTATCCTCATCAGATTTAAAACAAATTTGGCACGAATTATGCTCTTGATATGTAACTGTTTAAATTTCAGATTATGATGTCCATTCTAAAGGACACTATTCGTTGGGAAAAATTAATAAACGCAAATTGACATGGTATTTATTCTCATCAGTTTTAAACCAATTTGGCACTAATAATGCACCAGCCCCTGAGCACACACTGTTAAATTTTGAGATTTAGGTGTCAATTCTAAAGAACCCAACCCTCTTGGAAAATTTAGAGAATTATAGAAAATTATATAAAACCGACAGTTTTATTTACGTTTATAACAATCTGGCGTCACTATTGTGTTGGGGTACTTATTGGGAGGGATGTTCTATTCCAACACTCAAGAGAGAATAGGTGCTGACTGGTACCTAGGTTCCTAGGTGGTAAGCTCAGTTTCTCACCAGAAGGATGCATTACTTAAAGCTCAACAGATTAAGACGACAGATAATTTTATAACTAATAATCTGGACTTTTTTTGGGGGTAATTAGAAGGGGTGCTCCCCTTCGTACCTCTCATACTTGCTAGAGCGAAGCCTGTTGATACTCTCAATAGAGCAAAGCCAACATTTTGTTATACTTTCATAATTAATTATAAAGTGGTCTTGCAGTGTAGCGGGTTTGGGAGAGGGTAGAATGAACCTTTAATATTTCATTTTTTTTTCGTTTTTCATTTTTATTTCAAAATTAATATTTTAAATCGTTGACGCACATAGGGGTATTTCAGCTCCAAAAGCGGACAAAAATCGAATAATTTAAATTTGTTCATCCAACGCAAAAATTTTGCTAAAGCATCTAAAGAATGTATGTAGTGTACAAAAAGTCGATTTAAATTGATACCGTACCAAATAAAAGAAGAAAAATTGAGGCAAACCTCGGCATGGCCATCAGCTCTCCAGCTCGTATTATAGGCATTCAAGTTTACCTCAAACTTTAAGATATTACAAGTAGTTGACATTAACTAATTCAGCAATATTTGTGTAGGATGTTATTGCTACGTTAGTGCTGCGTACATTTATCGACTTTGATCGGTTGTTACTCAAGATTAGCTACCTATATTACACCTTGTTTTGCCAAGCTTTCTGAATTTCAAAATTTTAAGAAAAATAATTTTACTTATGGTCATCTAGTACATTTTCAAGCAATATCAAAGTCTGATTTTAATTCTAAATTAAAGTTTGTAGTAGCCATTTCAATGTCCCATTTAAAAAAGTTGCGGATATTTGCGGTTTTCCTATGTCAAGCAACTTAGAGTTGCGTCTACAATACCCAGATATAGAGCGTAACGTTACTAAATGCGGACTAAATGATTACTTTGTGCTTTTTTAAGCATTCATTTAGTCCTCAATGCCTTGCTTTCTCTCAGAGTGTCTTATAAATAATCATGATCTCAAATTTGATCATACCATGTGTTCATTATAAAACTTTATCTAGTTGGCTGCAACATGTGAAAATGTCATGTCAAATAAATAGGATGGAGCAACCAAGATCAATCTATTAACGTATATGTCATCGTTTTATGTCAAAATGTCATAGCCTGCTAGATAAAGTTTTATAATGAACACCCTGTATAGGGTTTACCAAGGTTTGGTAACCAAATAAAGTGAGTGCCATGCGGGTTATCGAAACAAATATTAATATATAGTTGCACCAAGCAAATGTAGGTAAACCTAAAGTAATAATTCGGGTAGTAAATATAAGGGTTCGGTTGGTCCGTATATTATTTACGCAGTTCAGTTTCGCTATATATTAGCAAGTTTATTTAAAAGAGAAAGAGAAAAATTTAAATTTGTAGGATTTTTCGTAATTCGGCAGAAAATATTATCTAAAGAAACAAAACATGTTTTAGTAACATGGCAATGTTACTAACATTAATTTGTAGGTATTCATTTCATAATTTGATATTTTTTTTTTATTCTATAATATTTGACATTCAATGGTTCAGCCATTTTTGAATTATTTGAATTTAAAAATCTTCATTGCGCAATAATAAAATTCTCGTTAATGGAAATGAGGTTGTCATAGTTTCTTATAGTAAATATAATGATCTAGATTTTTAAATGCAAATAATTTTAAAACGGAAAAACCAAAAAATGTCAACCTTTTATATACATTTAGAATCAGAAAAAAATGATCTTTCAAGTTTTGAAAAAATGTACAGGGTGCTCCATTAACAATTAGCATCTTTGTATGTATTTCAATAAAATGTATAAAAAAAAGTTTTACATAAAGCTAGTAAGCTTTTTTAGACAAATTGTAACACTTTATCAAACCTACAGGATATCTAAAAAGGCGAGATAGTCTAAGCATTTGTTTTATATCATGGAATACCCTATATTATTCTGCGTCTTGCAGTAACATTTCAAAAACCTTCAAAATAATTATATAAAATTAAGGTTTCACGTATTTTTTTTTGCATTACACCCTAATTACTGATTTACTTAAATAGTAATAACAAGTGGTAATTAGTTACAAAAAATAGATGGACCTCCCTTGTTCCATACTATTTTTTTGACATGACATTTTCACATTTTGCAGCCAACAAGATGAAGTTTTATAATGAACACATGGTCTGATCAAATTTGAGTTCATGATTATTTATATAAGACACACACCCTGAGAGAAAGCAAAGCATTGAGGACTAAATTAATGCTTAAAAAAGCACAAAGTAATCATTTAGTCTGCGATTAGTAAAGTTACGCTCTATATCTGGATATTGTAGAAGCAACTTTTAAGTTGCTTGCCATAGAAAAACCGTAATTAGCCGCAACTTTTTTAAATGAGACATTGAAATGGATACTTCGAACTTTAATTTAGAATTAAAATCAGACTTTTGATATTCCTTGAAAAGGTACTAGAAGACCATAAGTAAAATAATCTTTTTTAAAATTTCCAAATACAGAAAGCCTCGCAAAACAAGGTCTAATATAGCTAGCTAATCTTGAGTAAAAACCAATCAAAGTCGACAAATGTACGCAACACGAACAAAGCAATAACATCTTGCACAAATACTGTTGAAATACTTAATGTCATCTACTTCGTAATATCTTAAAGTTTGAGGTAAACTTGAATGCCTATACGAGCTGGATAACTGATGGCCATGCCTAGGTTTAACTCAATTTTTCTTGTTTTATTTGGTATCGTATCAATTTAAATCGACTTTTTGTACATTATATACATTCTTTAGATGCTTTAGCAGAATTTTCGCGATGGATGATCAAATTTAAATTATTCGATTTTTGTCCGCTTTTGGAGCTGAAATACCCCTATGTGCGACGTTTCGATCATATATTTGATTTTTTTCAAGGCTATTTGAAGAGGCAAGGCAGCCTTGAAAAAGACCAAATATATGGTCGAAACGTCGGCGATTTTAAATATTAAAGGTGTTTGATTCTACCCTGTCCCAAACCCGCTACACTGCAAGACCACTTTACAACATTCGGGACGCAAACTACTAACCTTAATTATCTGTATTTTTTTTGATACCTCAAAGGAATGACATTCCGCTAGGCCCTCTGGAGAAATCGGATCTGAGATATCTGAACTTGTTTTTTTACTAAATTCTATCGTCAGTAGAGTGAATCCGACAATTTTTATTAATTTTATAAGTGTATCGGTCTATCTGGTATTCAAATAATTTTGGTGAATGAAAATCGTTTATATACAGGGTGGACCAGGTTTTTGGTGCCAAACTTTAAGGAGGTATTCTACGTCCAAAAATAACCCTAGTTTGCTATATAAACCATAGTCTAAAAATACTCCGTTACGGAAATACAGGGTGTTAAAGTTTTTTTTGAAAAACCAAAAAATTGATTTTTTTCTGAAACTGCCAGAGATATTTTTATGAAATTTTACAGGTGTCAATAGCGATGAAAGACTCAAGTTTTGCAATAGAAAAGGCCTTTTCAGCGTTACCAGTGGCGTGCACTGAGGCTCGTGACTGGCTATTTTTCAACAAAAAAGTGATACGCTACTGGTTTTTCTGAAGATAAAAAGTATATTTGAGGTCCTTGTTCAATTTGAAAGAAAAAAGGCCCCTTGACTTTTTTTCGTAGGGCACACCGTTTAATAATAATAAAATATTTTTAAATGTTTGTGTTTAAATGGGTTACCTAGCTATTTTTTAATTGCATACCACACTTTTAATAGATTATTAATTTTGTTACTTGCGTACCGCCAGATAATCAATATTTGCCACGCCTTGTTGGCGTAGCTATTCATGGCAACCTAAAACAGCCAAGCTTATTTTTTTTAACTGTGTTGTAACAATATTTATTTTCAGAATTAAAAACTAAAAGTAACTAAAACAATCATTGAAAACATAACAAAAACAGTTATAAAAATTGTTCAAAATGGGAACCATTATTTTCAATGCACAACTGGCATCGACGTATAATAGACCGATTTAAATGTACTAGATGTGGTAATATTTGATTGCAACCATATCTTATGCGGTTCATAAGTTCTTCTTCCGTATTGACAGGAGTCGCATAAACTTTCTCTTTTAAAAAACCCCACACAAAAAAGTCTAACACGGTAAGATCCGGAGACCGTGGTGGCCATGTAACTGGACCCCCTCTACCAATCCACCTATCCGGAAAATGATTGTCCAGCCAATTTCTGACATTTCTGCCAAAATGAGCGGGACAACCGTCAAGCTGAAACCATGCATTCTGTCTTAAAAGTATCGGTATTTCTTCCCACATATTCGGAGTTTCCGTTTCTAAAAACTCTAAGAAGTTTTCTGAGTTCAAACGTCGAGGTAAAAAGTAGGGTCCAAATAAATGGTTGTTGTAAACCCCTATCCACACATTTAAGCTAAATTCAACTTGAAAATTTCGAGGTCTAATGGCGTGAGGATTTTCATGGTCCCATACATGTTGATTATGCAAATTAACTACGCCGCGGCGGGTAAAGCAGCACTCGTCAGACCACTGTATGTTGTTCAAAAAATCCCTATTTTCTTGAACTGCGTAAAGGATCCACCTACAATAAGTAATTCTTTTTTCTTGGTCTCCTGGATGTAGCCCTTGAACAGGTTGTAGGTGAAATGGACGCCGATGATCTCGTCTAAGAGTACGAAGTATATTGGATTTTGAGGTGCGAAGAATACGAGAAGCAATACGGGAACTCGTTGTTGGATTTCTGTCAAATTCATTTAATATCTGTTGAGAAATTCTTCTTTGTTGTTGGTTTTGGTTTGCATCTCGATCCTCATGCGAATTCCTTAAACCTTTCTCCATTAATTGCTGATGGACTTTTGCGAACATTTTACGACTAGGATGCGTTCTTTGCGGATATCTCCTTCTGTATTCTCTGGCGGCCGCCCTTGAGTTTCCGTTAGCAAATCCGTACACAAAATGGATATCCGCTATTTCTCTATTTGAAAATCTAAACGGCATTTTGACACTAATGAACCTTACAGAAATTAGTTATGTTAAATTTGTCAAATATTGTCATGGAAACTGCCGCTAACATCATCAAGGTGGTATGCAATTAAGAAATAGCTAGGTAATCCATTTAAACACAAACATTTAAAAATATTTTATTATTATTAAACGGTGTGCTCTACGAAAAAAAGCCAAGGGGCCTTTTTTCTTTCAAATTGAACAGGTACCTCAAATATACTTTTTATCTTCAGAAAAACCAGTAGCGTACCACTTTTTTGTTGAAAAATAGCCAGTCACGAGCCGCAGTGCACGCCACTGGTAAAGCTGAAAAGGCCTTTTGTATTGCAAAACTTAAGTCTTTCATCGCTATTGACACCTGTAAAATTTCATAAAAATATCTCTGGCAGTTTCAGAAAAAAATCAATTTTTTGGTTTTTCAAAAAAAACTTTAACACCCTGTATTTCCGTAACGGAGTATTTTTAGACTATGGTTTATATAGCAAACTAGGGTTATTTTTGGACGTAGAATACCTCCTTAAAGTTTGGCACCAAAAACCTGGTCCACCCTGTATATGCGCCACCATGACAGTAGCGATGACTTTTGACTTTCCTTTTACTGCCTAGCACTTTTTTGCTACTTTTTTGGTCTCAAGATTAGAACGTCCACTTTAGGTGTGCGTATGGAGAAAACAAATTTTCAACGTACTTTTATTCCGCTTGAAAAAAAAGTGTTTTTTGATAGTGGCATTGAGTAGTTTTGGTTTAACGCTAAAAAAACACGTTACGTCGCAAGGTAATTTTACGAGTTTTGATAATATTTTTACTTTTAAGAGTCGGTGTAATTTAAAGATTGATTTAGCGGCATTTGTGCTAGAAATAGTTGGCCCAAGCCTTAATCTTTTATCCAAAGCTTAAGGAGTTTCAAAGAGGTGGAAACGGCTGAAGCGCAACATTACTTATTCTTGTACAAGCACGAAAAGTGGCCATTACCGATCTCGAGAAGGTAACCTGGTAAAGGCGTTTGTTTCCCGAATTTATAAGGGATTAAAGCATACTGGGTGAATCATTGAACATACTGGTTGAGTCTTTAAAGAGTCCCTTTTAATACTTTTTCATTTCCGACTTAGCTGGTACCACTGTTATGGAAATAGTTGATTTAAAGCACCTTACACTTTTTTATATGAACGGGTATCTCCACTCTTGTCGATCAGTTTTGACAAAAAATAGAGCTTCACGAGACCGAGACTTACATACTCTCAATCTCGGTCTCGAATTTATAATTGAGTCTCGGTCTCGGTCTCGGTCTCGGTCTTGTGCATCGAGACCGAGACCGAGACTCGCGTAATCTCGGTCTTGGTCTCGTAGTAACCACTCGAGTCTAGGTCTCGGTCTCGAAAAGAAGGTAGTATCTCAAAAAATCTTATTATGTTTGAATTGCATATTCAATTTTCTTCTGAATTATTGAGTTATAACGCACAGTTGACTTCTGTTGGTGGGAGGTAAAAGAGGACATCAAGAAGAACAAAAAAACAGGTGTATTCATTCCCATCGGTGCACTTGTTCTAAAATTACAGACGGTCAAACTTGAAAATTTAAAAAAAAGTCGTTATAGCCTATGGTCAAGTTCAAAAAAATTTCAGAAAATTTTTTGCTGTATTTGATTTGAATGGCACGTCTGCAATTCACTAGAAAGGTAACAAACTCAATTCTAATGTAATTAACAATTAAAGTAATTTTTTAAAAAATTGGCCAAAAACTCGATTTTAAAAGTGCCTAAAAATCGACCACCGAAAGAGTCTAACTCCGAAAATGTTGCACCTTTGGGACTTTTGTTAGCGGGAGGTGAACAGGGACATCCAGAAGAGCAAACAGTTGGATTCACTCCAATCGGTGCACTCGTTCTAAAGTTACAGGGAGTCATAGTTGAAAATTGAGAAAAAAGACGTAACAACACATCCGCTTGTGTCAATTAAAAAAAAATTGGATTTTTTTTTGCTGTTTTTGATCGGAATGGTATGTCTGTAATTCCCTAAGAACGTAACAAACTCCATTCGAATGAAGTTAACTCTTGAAGTAGTTTTTTTTTAAATTGGCCAAAAACTCGAATTAAAAGTGTCTAAAAATCGGCCACCGAAGGGGCCTAACTCCAAAAATGTTGCACCTACGGGCCTTCTGCTGACGATAGGTTATTAATCATTAATATGTTTTGTGTTATTTTTTTTATATTTGCTCGTACGTTTTTTCATAGAGCTTCCAGTTAGTTCCTTCGCATATCTTCACGTCTTTAAGTCTCTTTTTCAAAAATAATATTTTTTTTGCGCTTTTTTTTTTGTAAAATTTATTCAGAAGTGAAAAGAAAACTGTGACATTGCTACCATCGTTCATCATTGAATAAACTTGATTAAGACACAATCTTAAAATGCCTGCTGACGGCAGGTGAAAGGGGACATCGAGAAGAGTAAAAAACAGGTGGATTCCCTCCAAACGGTCTACTCGTTCTAAAGTGACAAGGCGTCAAAGTTGAAAATTGAGAAAAAGTCGTAATGCCCACTCTTTGGTCAAGTTCAAGAAAAAATCGGAAATTTTTCATTACTGTTGTTTATCAGAATGGCACGTCTACAATTCCCAAGAATGTAACAAACTCAATTCGATTGAAATTAACCTCTGAAGTATATTTTTTAAATTGGCCAAAAACTCGATTTAAAAGTGCCTAAAAATCGGTCACCGAAGGGGCCTAACTCCGAAAATATACTTACGGGACTTCTGTTGGCGACAGGTGAAAGGGGACATCAAGAAGAGTAAAAAGCAGGTGGATTCACTACAAACGGTCCAGTCGTTCTAAAGTTACAGGGAGTCAAATTTGAAAATTCAAAAAAAAAGTCGAAACATCTCTTCGGTCAATTTAAAAAAAGAATTAGACTTTTTTTGCTGTTTTTGATCGGAATGGCACGTCTGCGAATCCCTAAGAACGTAACTCAATTCAAATGAAATTTACCCTTAAAATACTTTTTCTTTAAATTGGCCAAAAAATCGATTTTAAAAGTAAATGAAAATAGCCCAAGAAAAGGTGGCCTCTCAGAAAATGTGGCCTCTACGGGACTTCTGTTGGCGGGAGGTGAAAGGAGACATTAAGAAGAGCAAACAAAAAACAGTTGGATTCACTCTTATCGGTGCACTCGTTTTAAAGTTACAGACGGTCAAACTTGAAAATTGAGAAAAAAGACGTACTACCCCCCCCCCCCCTCCCTTAGAGCCGTTCAAGAAAATTTCGGAAATTTTTCTTTGCTGTTTTTGATCGGAAGGCACGTCTGCAATTCCCTAAGAATGTAACAAACTCAATTCGAATGAAATTAACGAATGAAATTGAAATAGTTTTTTTTTTAAATTTGCCATAAACTAGATTTAAAAGTGCCTAAAAATCGGCCACCTAAGGGGCCTAACTCCGAAAATATTGCACCTACGGGACTTCTGTTGAAGGAAAGGGGACATCAAGAAGAGTAAAAAAACAGGTGGATACACTCCAAACGGTCCACTCGTCCTAAAGTTACAGGGAGTCCAAGTTGAAAATTGAAATAAAAAGTCGTAACACCCCCCCCCTTTTGGTCCAATTAAAAAAAATTGGGACATTTTTTTGGTATTTTTCATCGGAATGGCACGTTTGCAATTCCCAAAGAATGTAAAAAACTCAATTCGAATGAACTTTACCCTTAAAGTAGTTTTTTTTAAATTAACCAAAAGCTCGATTTTAAAACTGCCCAAAAATCGCCCACCGAAGGGTCGTCTCTCCGAAAATGTTGCATCTACGGGACTTGTATTGGCAGGAGGTAAAAAGAGGACATCAAGAAGAGAAAAAAACAGGTGGATTCACTCCCATCGGTGCACTCGTTCTAAATTCCCATCATCCAGCAGTATGCGGACGGGGCAGTATTTGCAACGTTGCCGCATATAAAATGCAAAATTCTTTGAATCAAATATTTCTGCGGCTCATAGGGTATATTCGTAATAATCGTATATAAATAATAAAGTTTCGTTCATTTATCAATTGTTTTAATTGATAAGTGATGTAAGAAAAAAAAAATAGCCATTACATTAATTTATATACTTTTATGTGATTTTGTCAATTTTCGAGAATTAATGTAGATATCTACTGAACCACGTGTAACTTTGATCCTGAAACAAGCAAAACAAGTTATGTAGTTATGGATTGGTCGTTGTCTTAAGGCCTAACCCATTCCTAGCGTCCATGTAAGGGAATTATTTGCTGCAAATGAAGTACCTACCTAAGTGATACCACACTTTAAGGACTATGTTATATTCCTTAAACTGTGGTAATACTCTACGCATGAATCTATGCTTCATCATTATAGATATTTAAGGATACCTATAATCTATATTGCATTTTCATGTTTCCTTTCATGTGGTTAAAATTATCAGTTAGAAGTTCTAAATGCGTTTCTTCGGCCATAGAATTAATAATAGAATAAAATGAATAGAGGACAAATCGTTATAATTATTCTTTATCTACTTTGGTTTTTGTTATGCCCTTTGCGCGCGGTTGATTAAAAATATATATCACATTGGCAACCTTGCACTGAAGGCTGTCCTTCAATTTACTATGATAGTAAAGATACGATGTTGATGAAATTTTAAGGTTAGTTTGTTTTTGTTAGTATTTTTGCCAGATTTTGTACCATATAGTGTCTATTCTTTTATGAATATTGGAACAAAAAAGTAGAATTCTTATCAACCAATTAAGAAAATAGACACAGGTTCCCAGCTAGTATAGTGCCATGTCTATTTAGTTTGATTCTCGATCAGTCTTGCCGCTTGCAATTCTTCATCAGTCCTGATGATTTTGTTCATGCACACTTTACTTAGCTTACCCCTATTTGCACTAAACAAATGTAGGTAAACCTAAAGTTAAGGATCCCTAAGCCATAGCTATTAGCATGAGGAAGCATGGTAGTAAGGAAAGCCTTAACTAGGTGTACTTGAAAATTGAGTGGTGCAAATGGCGGTTAGTTTCATCATATATAAGTGAATTAAGTTAAGAGGCACTAGAATAGGTATATACCTACATATATTTGCTGATCTTGGACAATAAAATTTTAATTACTCAAAAATGCAACACTTATGCATATTGGAGAATAACCCTACCGATAAATATACACTCAGCAACTGGTAACACTTTAAATTGTTGAAAGCCCACTCTTTATGCAATAAGCCTTACAATTCATCATCATTCTTATATATAAAGTGAGCTTTAGCTTTCTTGAAATGAACTTACTGCTGTGTGTAAAAGCCCTTTTTGGAAAACACAATTGAAATCACTGGATGTTAAATCAATAACAAAATTCACACTTTCATGTGTTCAAGTAAATAGACTTTTATTCTTTCATTTTTTTCTTTTGTCGTTTCGGATACTACTTTATTACGTACTTATGTTGATTGCTAAGCTAAGATAAGGGAATAAATAAATATATACATAACATAATTGTACATATATTATTTATCTTGTAAGGTAGGTAGACACATAACTATTAGTAACAATTTAAATATAAGATTTGTTGAAAGATGTAACAATTTTTTTCATGGAGAAACAGATGGTATCACTAACACTTAAATAGGCAGTCACATATTACCAATAAGCATATTATTCTTAACTAGTTGAATACTTTATTATAATAATATATATTGAATAATATATACTAAATATTATTATCTAATTATCTAAACATGTGACACTGTAGCAAAAGGTATGTATTTCTTGCGATGATAAGATGATTCAAATTCAAAAACCTATTTGTAGGTAAAAATATGTGCCTAAAATAGGCTCTACTATGCAATATAGGCCATCGGAAAAATGTATGCCTCACAGCTAGTTCTCAAGATATCTGACTGTCTCAAGTTAAAAAGTCCATTCTTTATACAATACCTATCTTTAATGTAATATAGTTAACTTTATTTAAAAATGTATTTAATAAATATCAATTTTGAGGTTCTTTATACCTACCTTGGGGTGTAAGGGGTAGGCAGAACAATGTAAAAGCCTAACCAACTGACAACCTCACCTGCACGTGGTGCACCCTGCTAGACAACTAACGAGGCTCTGTCGACCGAGTGATTACCGGTATAAGTAATCCCCTCTTGTCAGCCAACAGCTTCGGGTGGATGAGCCGACAAGAGTAAGGGCACCCTATTGTCCTGGGGTTGAGAAATCGGCTTCAAAGGCGGATGAATTACAATCAAGTAATCAACGACATAAGGATGAGGAAGAATTTTGGACAAACCACCTCATTAAAGATCCAGAATGGATAAGTCCTAGTAAAAATCATCATGGCAAGGCTCACAACAAAAGAAGTCCGGAATAGTTCCTCGATCGGATCTCCGGGAGGAAATGTTTTGAGCAGTGTAATGAAAGTGAACAGGGAGATAAGGATTGGTACTTGGAATGTTAAAACGATGGCACAAGCTGGAAATATCAACAACGCAACAAAAGAAATGAGAAGAATGAAAGTAAACATCATGGGAATTAGTGAGATGAGGTGGCCGGGAGTGGGTTCGGTGGATGTGGACGAACACAGAGTGTACTATGCAGGAACACAAGATGGTAAGTTTCTGAATGGGGTAGGCATTGTTGTCACCAAGGAGATAGCGCAGAGTGTCATAAACTTTGTCCCATTCTCAGAAAGAGCCCTTCTAATACAGATTAACGCCCGACCAGTGAATCTAAACATCATCCAGATTTATGCCCCCACTGCAGATAAAGATGAAGGGGAAGTTGAAGAATTATACAGGAATGTCGCCCAAATACTCGAGAGGCTACCCAAAAAAGAAGTTAACATCATCATGGGGGACTTTAACGCAAAGTTGGGAGCTGGAGAAAAAACCGAGCTCATCGGGTCTTTCGGTTTGGGAAAGAGGAATGAGAGAGGAGATATGCTCGAAAAATTTACAGACGAACACGGCCTTGTAGTCCTCAACACACAGTTCAAACAACCACCGAGGCGTTTATACACATGGAGATCGCCCCTTGATAAACCTGGGAGAATAGTCAGGAATCAAATAGACTACGTACTAGTCAACAAGCGGTACAGAAACAGCTGCTTAAGTATGAGAACCTTCCCGGGAGCAGATATGCGAACCGACCACGTGCCAGTTATCGGAAGATTCAAAGTGGTTATGAAGAAGATAAAGAAAGCTGCTCCATTAAAAGTTAACCTAAGACAGCTGAAAAACGGGAAGATCAAAGAATGTGTAGAGAAAGAGCTGAATGCAGCAATGGCAGAAACAACAGAAGATAGCTCAGTAGAAAAACACTTGAATCACCTGAAAAGTAAAGTGGAACACATTAAGAACACTATTCTAAAGGAAAACGGACAAAGAGTAAGGAAGAAAACCTGGATGACAGATTACATATTAAACCTAATGGAAGAGAGAAGATTGAACAAGAATAACACCATAGAATACAAAAGGATAAACAACATCATAAGGAACGAAATACGAATGGCTAAAGAAAAGGAACAGAAAGAGAACTGTGAGGAGATAGAGGCACTGCAGTTGAAATATGACTACTTTAACGTCCACCGGAAGGTGAAAGAAGTCACTGGACAAAGAAGGAATACAAACTTAGGGAAACTAGTTGACGCTAATGGAAACATCATTGTAGACATGGAAGAGAAGAAGAAGATGTGGACTAGGTACGTAGAGCACCTCTTTGAGGATAATAGAGAGAGCCCCCCAGATCCCCGGAGTAATGCACAGAGTGGGCCAGAAATAATGGAATCAGAAGTGAGGGCAGCTATAGAGCAGAGCAAAGAAGGAAAAGCAGCAGGACCTGACAACATCCAGACAGAGTTCCTGAAACTTCTAGACGAAAATGGATTAAAGAAGATCACCAAACTTTTCAACAACATCTACAAATCAGGTAAAATACCACAAGAATGGCTAGTCTCAGAGTTCATTGCACTGCCAAAGAAACAAGGCGCAAAACGATGTGAAGAATATCGAACGATAAGTCTGATGAGCCACCTGCTGAAAACCTTTCTCAAAGTCATCCATAAAAGAATATACAATCGATGCGAGAACCTAATCTCTCGAAACCAGTTCGGGTTCGTCAATGCGATGGGAACCAGAGAAGCACTCTTTGCTGTCCAAGTCCTTGTCCAGAGATGCAGAGGCGTTAACCTTGACGTTTACTGTTGTTTAATTGACTACGCCAAAGCATTTGACCGGGTTCAACATGGCAAAATGATGGAAATATTAAAGAAGACAGGGATCGATACCAATGACCTGAATATCATAAGTAGCTTGTACTGGGGCCAGTCGGCAACAATAAGAGTCGACGGAGAAACAACTGAGGCCGTCAAAATAATGCGAGGAGTGAGGCAGGGCTGTGTACTCTCACCCCTGCTATTTAACATCTACTCCGAGCAGATTTTTAAAGAAGCGCTCGACGACGAAGAAGAGGAGGGCATCTCAATAAATGGGAAGAAATTGAGTAATATAAGATACGCGGACGACACCATCGTGTTCGCAGATAGCCCACAAGCACTACAACAACTTATCAACAAAATAGCAAGAGTTAGTAAGGAATATGGTTTGGACATAAACATACAAAAGACCAAAATTATGGTCATTAGCAAAAACAAGATCGACAACATCCAGTTATCCATCAACAACCAACCAATAGAGAGAGTACCACACATCACGTACCTGGGAACACGTATAAACGAGAACTGGGACGCAACTCAAGAAATCAAATCACGAATCGCCAAAGCCACAGCCGCCTACAATAAAATGAGCAAACTCTTCAGAAGCCATGATCTTACACTGGAAACAAAAATGAGACTTCTCAGATGTTACATCTTTTCTATCCTCTTATACGGGACGGAATCTTGGACACTCAATGAAAACACATCCAAGAAAATAGAAGCCTTCGAAATGCGACTCTATCGAAGAATGATGAGGATATCATGGACCGAACATATCACTAATGAAGAGGTACTAAGAAGGATGAATAAACAAAAAGAAATTATGAACACCATCAAGATCCGAAAACTGCAATATCTGGGCCACATCATGAGAAACGACTCCAGGTACTCCTTACTCCAGACAATCATCCAGGGAAAAATCGATGGAAGAAGAGGTCCAGGAAGGAGAAGAATATCTTGGCTGCATAACCTCAGGAAGTGGACCGGAAAAACATCAACCGAACTCTTCCGCATTGCCGTAAACAAAGTTAGGCTCGCCATGCTGATTGCCAACATCCGTAACGGATAGGAACCACAAGAAGAAGATACCTACCTTTTTTTAATAGACCCTTTTACATTTGCATATTGAAGAACTGTGTGGGATCCTATCTTAGTCCTCCTCTTGTCTTCTTATAGACAAAAAAGCTTGCTAAATATGTTTGTCCCTTCTACCCTTTTATGCAGAAAGTGAACACGAACGTAGGTAGTAAAAAAGTTCTTCTCACTATCGCGTTTAGTTCCTCGTCTTTCAGCTCTTCCAGGCCCTGTTATAAATCTTTTGATTCGGATAGTCCACTTTAGCCCACCATTTCTTTTCATTTCATAATAGGTATGTCTGATGATTTTTATTTCTCTGTTACCATGCACATCATAGAACTATTAACTATTTAACTTAAAAAATGCTTTTTAATAAATAATTATTTAAAAGAAGATTTTAAAATAACTATCAATGGAATAAAATCAATTGGATGAGCGACTGAGCGATCAGCTGATATTGTTTACATCCTGTCCCCTGTCCTGATTGGCCAGTAGTTATGAATGAACACTACGTTGATTTTATGAATGAAGTATGCCCGATGCCCATACTGCCATGTGTGGTACTCCCACAAATTCAATCGTAATTATATTAACCCTGAAAGTAAAGTTTTTAAAAATTGGCCAAAAACTCGATTTTAAAAGATGACATCAAGTAGAGCAAAAAACAGTTAGATTCACTCCCATCGGTAAACTCGTTTTAAAGTTGCAGGCAGTCAAACTTGAAAATTGAGGAAAAAGTCATTCAAGCCTCCCCCCTCTTTGGTCAAGTTCAAATAAATTTCAGATTTTTTTTTGCTGTTTTTGATGGGAATGGCAGGTCTGCAATTCACTAAGAACGTAACAAACTCAATTATATTGAAATTAACTCTTAAAGTTATTTTTCCAAAAATTGGCGAAAAACTCGATGTTATAAGCCTAAAAATCGTCCACCGAAGGGGTCTGATTTTTAAGATTTAATATCGGACCATCTTTTAAGAACCTTTTCACACACATCCCTTTTAGCCTTTTTCTGCATTTTTACGCATCTATCTTTTCTCAATATTGTTCTTTTCCAAGTTCTTTTTTTCATTTTTCCTTTTTTGGTTTTTCATACATCTTTTCACCGTTTACACATCTGTTGTTTTATATTTATTCATAAAGCTCCACTTCTTTTAATTCTCGCACTGCTTTTGACCTGCTTTGTTCTTTGTATAATTAATTTGTACTGTTTCTAATCCGTGATATTTTTCATATTCATAAGACATTTGCTTCATTTACAATTTTTTTTAATAGTCATTTTACGTTTTCTATAAATTGAAGAAATTTTTTGAATCATTTTTCAGCCAGTTTCCTTTTGATATTTTTTTATTATTTCAACTCATTTTCTGTTCCCAATTACATTCTGTAATACTTTCTGTTTTTTTATAATTGTGGTTCAATTGCTCCCCTTTTTAATTCCTGCAACTTTGATGATCAATTTTTCTCATTATAATTTTCTGCCAATAAAGTTCCCTTCTTCGTTTTTGTTTTTTTTTGTTAAATTTCTTCTCTCTAGTTGGTTTACGTCTATTCTTCCATTCGCAAAATTTTTACTCTTTTCTATTTTAGATCATTTACTATTTTTATATTACTTCTTACTTTGTTTTTGAGCGTACTATACTGATTTGTTTGAATAAATTTCTGCTATTCTTTAAATTTCTAAATTTTAGCTCATTTGCTTTTTCTCTCAATTGCCGTTTTTTTATGTTCTTAAATTTAATTGGTTCTTTTTCGGTTTTTCAAGCACCTATTCAGCATTTGTAATATCCACAATTTTTTCTTTACTTTTATATCCTCTACTTCTTTCCATACTCCCTTTGACCTACTTTTTCTCCTTTCCCTAAATTTAATATTTTTTTTTAATTTTTCTTTCTGTTTTATCTTCAGTGTGAATCGGTTTGCTACCTGTCTTACTTGATAATATTTACCAGATATTCTTCTAACTTATTTCATACTAATTGTGAAATTTCTAGACTGATGCTTTATTTAACAGTTTTTCCATATATACCAGTTTATGTTGTTTTTTTTTTTATTTTGTAAAGCTTTATTCTCTTTTTTGCTTGTTACTGCTTCAAAATGTTCTGGTTAATATTCTTTGTATATTATTTTATTTTTTTATTTTTCTGTTTTGTTATTTTACACGTTTTTATATTATTTCCTGATTTTTAGTATCGGACTATTTCTTATAGAGTTCACGAGACCGAGACTTACATACTCACTGTGTCGGTCTCAAATTTATAATTGAGTCTCGGTCTCGGTCTTGGTCTTGTAGTAGCATCTCGAAAAAAAGTTAGTATCTCAAAAAATCTTATTATGTTTCAATTGCATATTCAATTTTCTTCTGAATTATTGGGTTATAACGCACAGTTTTCAAAGAAATGTCCTTTTTTGTGTATAAATGTTTACTTAAAATCAAGCTTTGAAATTATTGAGGGTTCCAATTTCCAATGTAGAATCAGGTTGGTTCAGGTTAGTTTAATGTAAAACTGCATTAAACTTGCTCGTAGGTTGCCACTGATGCTACTAAACATATTTTTTTATAAATAATATGCGTCTTGTCTTAACTATCGACACATCTACAAAATTTCATTGAAAATATGGGAATATTTCAAATCAGGTTTTATATTATGAATTCGAAAATGCATGTCGAAAAAGTGCACATACTGTGGTAGAATGAAGTAATTTAAACCAACTTAAAAACTACCCTTAAAAATTACTCTGTATAGAAATAATAAAATACTTTTGCAAACACAAAAATTTCATTATCATATTGTTAACTGGCAGGCTAGTCACACTCAGGAATCCATAGAACTTATTTATGATAGTTGATAGTTATTTATAAATATAAAGGGCGGAAAGTAACACTTTACACTTGTCTTCGTTTTTGGTTCTTACTCGCTTTGAGTCGATTTCATTCGTGATGAAACTACTTTGGAAGCAAACAAGATCTCGTTTTTCTATAAAATGAGGAAAATAGAAAACTCAGGTAAGTATGTACTAGACTACTTCTCTAGCAAGTACTTAAAGTAAAGTATTTTTTCGTACTAAGAACAACTATACGCAGCGCACTATTATAAGGACCCCACGCCTGATTCAGATTATATAATGCCTAATATCTTGCAAACGATGATATTTTTCGAGACCGAGACTCTCGGTCTCGATCTCGTACGAGACCGAGACTTATCTCGTGGTCTCGTGAAGCTCTAGACGAAAAGCAGAGGTAGCCAAATGTATTGATTACACATTAAGATATAGGCTAGAGTAGGGCAATATGTATTCGGCCGCCATTGAACAAAATACATTTTTTTCAAAAGTACGTCAAAACAGTAGGAAAAAAGTCCTAGGCAGTAAAAGTAAAGTGAAAAGTCACCGCTGCTGTCGTGGTGGCGTAGTTGTATATAAACCATTGTCAATATTGTAATTTACGAAAACTTTTAAGCACTAGATACTAGATGGCATTACAGCTGTTGAATAAAAAGAGTAATCAGAGCTCTTGGTGCGAAGGTGCATCCATCCTATGTTTCAGTTTTTGACGCAAATTCTTAGTTGATTTCGCGGATTTCGACTGGTTAGTAGTTGCAGGTTTTAGTTTTGTAATATATAAGGTGTTTGATTAATTAAAACTTTGTTTATCACAACAATCAAAATAAAAATGTTGTTTTTCAGTATTATGTTTTAACGTTTTACTGATGAAGATGCTAAACATCATTAAACTACTACATTTTTTTTTCAAGCGGACCAAAAGTACGTCATTTGTTTTCGCCATACGCACACCTAAAGTGGGCTTTCTAATCCTGAGACCAAAAAAGTAGCAAAAAAGTCCTAGGCAGTAAAAGTCAAAAGTCACCGCTACTGTCATGGTCGCGCATTTTGAGCCTGAGTGTATTGCCATCTTTACATTTTTATTAAAAAACCAAAATATAGGAATACTCTCAAAGCGCTCGAGAGGACCACCCAAAACAGTTATTAATCGAAATCAAATAGGATCTCAAATTCTGAAATCGTCTGTTAAATGTCATGCGCGTCATTATATTTATTTGTCAATGTGATTTTTATTAATTTAGTATTGATAATAATGCTACAAATTTTTAGTTTACCATAACCATTGGTTATGATTTAATGCCATTAAAACCATTGAACATTGAAAACCACCATTCTAACACATTCTATTTATTTTACAAATAATATACACCACTAATTGGGTAAGTACCTAGACCCGCTTAAAGGGGATCAGAGAAAATCGCAAAACTGAATCACTCTGAAATAGACTTCTCATTTCCAGCATGTTTGATACAAAAATAGTATATGTTACTCGGAGCAAAAGGTCTTTTTGTGCTTCGCCCAGTTGCAGGCCTCAGCTTCGCTTCGGCCGTCAATCTCTGGGCTCAGCAACACCCACTTTTACTCCTAGTGACATAATCTACTATTTTTACAATTAAAGAAAGAAAATTGTTTCTTTTTCCCAACATATCAAGGGACCACAACTCAAGTACTCACCCCCTCATAACAAAAAAGAAACTTAACTTGGGTCTGCCATGGTTATATGTATATAACACACTGTACATATTGACAAAAATTCATATCTATTTCTAAATAATTCTATAAAACTCTATACAACTTGCATTGAACATTTTTATCTAAAATGATAAATACAAAAATAAAAGTATATTAACATACTGATGAATCACCCTGTATAATATATGTAACACGGAGTAAAAGTTTTTTTGTGCTTTGCACAGTTGCAGGCCTCAGCTTCGCTTCAGCAGTCAATCTCGGTACTGAGCACAAAAAGACCGACTTTTACTCCTAGTTACATAATCTACTATTTCGACGGGACTTTAAATTAGTTTAGACTTTTGCACATTGCTACTGCCTATTAAAAAATTGCAACCAGTAAAAAAGTGACGAAAAGAAGGAAGTTCAAGTCAAGGCTTGTCAATAAAACTACGCCTGGAGGTTGCTAAAAAAACCATTAAGCCTTTTTCACAAAGTGACGGGAAGTCCTTGTAGCATTGTTATACAAACCTTTCAACCCGAGAAGTTTAAGATTGAAAACAAGCGGTATTTGATTGGGCCCCTTTAGCATGAGTTAAGGCCGATTCTGAGTTCCGTAACGGTAAGAGGTATGAGGTAAGAGTAAGCGGTAACGTCGTAGCACCGTTAAGAGGTAAGGAAGTGCAGTATTCAAAGTTCCGTATGGTTTTACAGAGCAAGCATGCGCAGTTAGGTTGGCAAATTTTAGGCCGTTGCCAAACTTACACCTAATTAATTAGTTTTCTTATTTTTTTCAGTGTTGAATCTTGTGTTCAAAGATATTTTATATTGTGGGTCTGTGATTGTGTGTTACAAAAAATGGATTTGGATATTGATGACAAGAAAATTATAGAAGGTTGTACTATGTTGTTGTATGTGAACTTTCAAAACTTGTTTAATTAATAGAGAAAGGTACAGGTTAGGATTTTATAATGAATATTTTAAACCCATGAAAAAGAGTGACCAGGAACAGTTTTTTAAATTCACTAGAATGTTTGTAAAATCTTTTGATAATCTGTTGGAAATGTTAACACCTTTATTAAGAAAACGTGAGTTGCCAAATATGATATACCCAGAACAAAGATTAGCTATGACTTTACAGTAAGTAAACACAATGAAAAAATTATACATACTTAACTAATATAATATAATATTATTTTAGTTAAGTATATACAAGCCTAATGACAACTAACATCTGGCAACAATGCACATAGCTGTTCAAATATTTTCTACAAAACACGTGATAAACGACGGTCGAAGGCACACGATTGGTAGCGATAGCACCCGATTCCGTATGCGGTAGCGTTAAGAAATGAAATAATTCATTTGTTACCTCATACCTCATACCTCTTAGGTCTTACGGAAAAACTATGAATAACCCCATTGAATTTTAAAGGTTTATTTTTCTTCTTACTCTTACCTCATACCTCTTACCGTTACGGAACTCTGAATAGGCCTTTAGGAACCGTATGGCAGAGTTTAGAAGTAAATGCTACAGTTTTTAATGCGACACTTTTTGTAACCCGGAATCGACCATTCCAATTGTTAATGTTATTTGTTAATGCTATAGATCCTATACAAAAATGGAGGCTGAATTTTGTGCCAGAGAAATGTGTCAAGGTAAGATCTTATTAATATCTCTGTACAGGCCTTGCTCTGGCTCTGTGGACGACTTTTTGGAGCCTTTGGACTTCTGCAAAGATTTTATAGCAGATTTAATGATATAGTTGTTGTTGGGGATTTCAACATAAACTTTCTGGAGATGTCGGCGAACCTTCCTGATCTTATCACGATCAAGAATGGTTTTGGCATGAGGCTATTAATATCTGAGTTCACTAAAGTTACTGACAGGTCATCTAGTTGCATAGATAATGTAGAAACAAATATGCATGCCAACTGTATTGTTTCTGGCATTATTGATCCGTGCCTTCCGGATCACTATGGGCAATTTATTAACTTAAAAAGTTACGACAACTAGAAGTCGAAATGAATGTCATAGATTATCCAAATAGATGAAAGACTGACATAAGGGGCTCTGAAGGAGGAAATTTGACATTTCAAAAAAAGCTCCCAAGCCCCCACCCCATCTAAAAAGTGCCGGTGTTGGCCGATTTCGGCGATTTCTACGCGTAAACAGCCGAAATGCCGAACTCGATTCGATTTGTTTGTATCGCAAAAATGGCGTCGTTTTTGTATTTATGAATATTATAATCTTTTAGTTTATTTCTGGTTTTAAATATAAATTTAATACAAAATTTTCGGGTGTATCACGTTATTAAGTGGTTTGGTGTGATATGTGGGTAATGGTGATGTTCCTACCTAGAAAATAAGAGGGGCAGACAGTGGCTTATCAACCATACCGCCGAGCCCCGCGACGGCGGGGGGCTCGCTATACAGTCGATAAGGGGCCCTAAGCGAAGCCGTTACTTGGTTGATTAAAACATTGATTTTAACAAGGCACAAAAATCAAATTTGGCGAGGGATCCCGCCACAGTAACCCAGATCCTCCTTAAGAATTAAAAAAACGTCAAAGCAATGTCCAGTGTAGCAATGTAAGTAGGTTTGAAGTAGTAACCACTAAAGCTAATCTCGTGCATAATAGTATGCATAATTGTAATTTGAAAAAACAGTTTTGTTTTGTGTAGGTATTGGTGATTGTGATTCAAAGAACTACTTCTATGGAAGCAAGAAGGGACTGCAAAGCTATAATTAACATGGATTGATAAGTCAATAGCAAACAGAATAGTCCACTTTAAAATTTGATTGTCTCTGCCCTGCTGTTTCTCAAAGGGTTGAACTGTTCACAAAAATCCAGATACAAGATTAAAGTAAGTGCAATCCATAATTTTTTTTCTTTTAGTAACTGCAACTTTATATCATATTAATGGGAAATTTCTACTTACTTTCCATGCAATTTGTCGGAGAATTTGGTTACTTTGGGTTAGTAGTTTTGTGGTAGGCTGAGTCTATAGTCTATAAAGTTATTAAAAAGATGCTTGAAAAAAGGTCCACAGTTTGAATGCAAATGTGGAGATTTAAATTTGCTATAACTTTGTCATTGACTCTGTCTCTATAATAAGTTGTGTCTTCTTCATTAGGCTTTACATGTATAAGGCAAAGTATATTACTCCAATGTCCTGTTTAATAAATGTGAGTTGCCTCTGCCCCAAGAGTTAACTAGGAGGCAGCTGTATTTTCTCCCTATATTTTTTTTAAGACTTGGGACAGAGTCACTTCTAAATAATTATAATTATAGAACATAAAGATGACTTTCTATATACAGTACATAACTATAACAGCCACAGCTATTATAGCTTTTTCAATTATTAGATACCCTATTGCAAAACTAGAGCAATTTTTATGTCTGATGATTGGTAACATTTGTGCAGTTTGGTATGTTTTATTGGAAAAGTGATGCAGTGAGTTTTGCACAGTGCAACATTTTCAGCATGATCTCTAGTAGCTATTTTTTTTTAGTTTAATCCTAGTGCAATCTCATGTTTTAATGAGAATGTACTGGGGCTATTATTTGAAGAGACTGGAAGTGCACTGTTGTTGTTTCAGTGCAACACTCATTTTTCTAATCAAAATTGCTATTAAAAATTATGTCATAATACTGTAAAATTCGCAAAAAAATCAGTTCGTTTTAATGAAAAATAACAAAGGTCAAATATGTTTAGGTACATACGTAGGAAACCTCTTTTTTGTGTCCCAACCTCAAGTACAGGGGCAAATTTTATTAAAAAACAGAAAAATTTCCTACTCTTTAAAATTGTTCCCACATGTATGGGATGTTCAATATAAAACTTCATCTAGCAAGCTTTAAAATTTTTACAGAAAATGATGATGTACCTAATCAAAACAGGTCTACCATTTGCAACCTCGGTTATGATTAGCTGTTCTGTTATTTATGGTAATCCTGTGAATCCTGAAAAACCAGTTATATATGGAATGGTGCTTCTGAAAATGGTACGTCAAGAGTGTCTCTGAAGCTACCAAACAGGTTTTCTCAGTTAATCACACAATGTTGACATTGTGTGTTTTTTTAACGGTTTATGAAATTTGGATTGTTTTTCATGGTTTATTAGGTATCAGGTCTCAAATATAAAAATAGTAAACCCAAGAGTAAACCATTTGTTGCTGAAAAGAGAACCCTGTATCCCGTTTTCTTTCTTTTTCTTTAAGATTGTATGACAGCTGGTCACTGATCGTAGTGGTGATAATTAATTCTGTTCCGAAAATAACCAGGTTTTCAGGAACCTTCGTATATCAAACGTCAAATCAGTTATTTACAAGGTGGTTAACCAGGTTTGGAAACAGTATAAACATGCCCAAAGTATATGGACTTCTGTTAGATGTCTAATTTCTGTTTCTCCTGCTTTGTTAAATTTTTAAAAGGCCACGCTTCAATGTCAAGTTCGAAAATATTACATCGTTTCTTCCTCAATTTACTTTATTACTTTATTACCTATGTTACTACAGCAGTAGTGAGCAGTCATCATATGGCCCAACAGCTATACAATGCCTATTTTTCTGTTCATTCATCCAATGTTCCATTATGCACAATATGTCCATGGGACTTTCTGCAAGGAAGGACCTGATATAATTTTGTTTATCCCCAGCAATTTGACGCTGAATGTGCAGAGTTTTCAAAGTGGAGCTCCTGACTGATGAAGATTTCAATCCCCCTAAAGAGTTTTGGGTCTCGCTACCCTGTTTGAGTCTGTACCCTTGTACAGCTCTGGAGGTGCAGAATATGGTTAAACCATATCTCACCATGGGCTATACTCGCGTGTGTTGTTGACTTGTCTAATACTTAAATTTTCTTTCGTTTAACTTTATTTTACTTTCAGTTTACCCTTGAGATGTAAAAGTGATTCTTAATGGCTGTAGAACACTCTACTTCTACTTTAACTTAAGGACCAACATATCTTTATTTGTTATTACTTAAACTTTTAAAAAATGGACCGACTACTTGTAATCTAGATACACAAATTATTTCAAATAATTTTATCTTTTCTTGATGAATCCATCATAACAAAAAGTTACGATTTTTTGACACAACTTTTTGTTAACTAAGGGCATAGACAGAATTAAAAACTTACGTAATAAGTTTTATGCATTTTTCCTCATTCAGTTGGTCAAGAACAATATTTTGGCCATTCAGTTTAAGAAAACCCTTAAAACATAAAACCTATTGCTTAAGTTTTTAATTGTGTCTGTGTCCTTTATGTTACTTACAAATAATGCTTTATGGGCCATTTGCACCAAGCAATTTTTAAGTGCATCTAGTTAAGGCTTCCTTTATTGGCCCCCCTTAAGGCCCTACCCTGGTTACTCATGCTTATAACTATGGTTTAGGGGCCCTTAACTCTAGGTTAACCTAAATTTGCTTGGTATAAACATAGTTAAACGCCATTTGCACACCTTTTCTTAAAAAATTTGATAAGAGACAGATCGAGTGACATCAATGCATTTTATATGGGAAATTTTAAGTTCCACCTTAGATCAACATTTTGGGGAAGGTGTGCAAATGGCCCTAAATGGAACATTTTACTGTGAAGTTTAAGCATTTTGATAATAAAAATGATTCCTCAAAATTTGAATCTCACGCACTCAATAGATTTTTCGATGTCCGCAGCATCTTGGGGGAAAGCAAAGCACTCCCCAATATTCTCCAATAAATGGCTGAACTTTCATTACAGAAAATTGATAAACACTTCTTGACTTTGCCCGTTACACTAGATAATTTTCAACTAAAAGTCAAACAACATCTACTCATTTTATTTTTTGCGATATGGAAACACATTGTGTAACTACCAAGTCAAGTGTTAGATGCGTAAAACTATTAGTATCACAAAATCACAATATTTTATATTTATTTCTTCTTAATGTGTATGTTTCTTTTTTTAGAAAAGCCCAAAAAGAAAACACTTTGTTCCTGATAATTCAGTCGGACACAGAGAATAATTTTAGAAGGTGTTATTTTTAGATGTTTATGTGTTTATTTGCTGATAATACAATTGAAATAGATCTTTTTTCCCTTTTAAGTTATATGAAAACGTAAGTTGTATATAATAAGGCCTCAATGTTCGTGTATTTTAATGTTTTAATATAGGGTTGTCGTACATAACAGTTTATTCTTTTAATAGAGCAGGTAAGTAAGTGGTTTTTGAAATTAAGGCCATTTCAAATTGATATTCATCTAGCTGGCTGGAAAATTATGTAATATTCACACAGTCTACTAGATGAATATTTATTTGATATAGTAGACATTACCTGTGGATAAAAAAAAACATATGTATGGACAATTGTTACGATTAGGGTGGGTAAATGATTAAGTTGATCGCTAATTGAAATGCAATGCGAATGCGCTGTGTCACTTGTCACCTGTGGCAGCTTTGGTTTGGGAGCAAAATTTGCCCTGTCATAATCGTCACTTCAGTTGATTGACTTTGACACTTACATCTATTTGGGTAATCTATGATGAATGTGCTGTTAGACGTATTTCCGAAAGGGGTGTAGAAAGCATGGTCCGAGGACTTTTTGCCTTGGACTGTTGGACTGGGACGCTTTCTATTGATCTAACGATGGGTAGTATATGGCGAGATAGAAAATTGTCATAAGATAGTATTAGAGAATTTTCCTCTAAATAAAATTGTATCTAACAATGCCCCCCCCCCCCCCCCAGTCGGTGGTTCAGTTCTGAACTACTATAAATCTGTGAAATTACGTGGAGTGAACAACACGTTGTTCTTTATAAGTCGTCAAGAAAGGATTATAGGCGCTCCATATCTGAAGTTAAAAGAAGAGCTTATGACAATTTTATCAGCGGTTCTGGAAAAACAATTAAAGAAATCACAACAAAAATAGAGACATTAGTGAGAGCGTCCATGGCGACAGAGTTTAATGATTTCTTCTTGAGCATAGCTTCTAGCTTGGTCCAAAATCTACCAGTCGACGAAGCGACGCAGCGGGGGCTCATTGGCGCCATTCCGCAAACACAGGGTTCATTTGTTTTTCTCCCGGTTACTGCGATGGATGTATTGGATGCTTTTTTTTCTCTGAAGAGAACCTTTCAGCAGATGTTTTCACGATGAACCGTGCCTTGTTGTGTCGGATTGGCGGAGTGCTGATTGAGCCCTTAACATTCCTATTTAACGCCTGCATTGAACAGGGGATCTTTCCAAAGCCGCTTAAGCTTTCTCGGGTGGTGCCCGATTTTAAAAAGACTGATAATTGATATTTCCTAACTTTTGACTGTGGATATTTTCTTAGTCGGTGGTTATGTTTCTGCACTGAAAATAACCCCGCGTATCTGACTAGGTTGTTCGATTAACAACCTCACAGCCTTTTGCGAAATGAAAAGAAAAAGACAATAGTTCTGGTCTTGAAATCACTGCTTTTATCCAACAAAGTAACTAGAAAACGTTTACACTTCTCTTGGCAAAGGGGCAACGCTGATATGCTAAATAGTATTCCCTAAATTTACGCAAGACACATTTTGTGAACGACACGAACGCTGAATATGCGTCCTCGCTTAACCCTAGAACGCGAATCCTGTTGCCAAGCGAACTCATTATTATTGAACGCGGCGCGACGGCGTCCCTTGCCCCACTTCACTCCTTTAACGTCTATTGACCCCATCAGCTGATCCTTCTTGTTGCTGAGAGTGCGCACAACACCAACGCTTTTATCGTTTATTTCTGGATATTGCGAGTAGGTATATCGAGTTAGTTTATGAAAATAGAAAATTGCCATAAAGGGTTTTGGTATTGTCGTAAACAGTCGGTGATCCGATTTGAATAAATTTTTTACGAAATTGTAGCTCTGTTCTTGGACAAAATCCAAGTTATGAGATAAGCAAAAAAAATGAACATATTGTACAGGGTGTTTAAACCGTATTATATTATGATTTCTTCGTCAAAATTTGTCATTCTGCGGGCGAAATCGAGTAGATCAGATAGAAAATAAAGATACGGTGTTATTGCCCCATGTCTTCTGATTAATTTGGATCTTTAATCGTCTTTTTATCGTGAGCCTTTCGAGAGATATTCAGTTTTTTATAACCGGTCACATTTTTGCAAGAAATTTTTAAAAACTTTTTTAATTTTCAAAGAAGGCCGTGCAAACAACATTTTATTAAAAGTTGAGAGCTCTGTTTGTTTTGTCACGTATATTAGTTCCCTTAAAATTACCATTGAAAATGGCTCAAAAACGTACGTGTTGCCAGAAATCTCCCCAATGTGCCGCTGCTTTAGCACTTATGGAAGTAGGGTACTCACAAGTTCAGGTGGCCATACGATTTGGAGTTTCACAATCGGCGATCTCCAGAGTACTGGTGCGATATCGAGAAACCGGAAGGAACGACCGAAGAATTGGTCAGGGGCGACAAAAAGTGACAACAAATAACCAGGATTGTTTTTTACGAATACAAGCGTTGCGAACTCGATTCACCACAAGCACCGCACTCCAACAGGAATTTTCTCGGCGATACCATTTCAGAATTAGTCAACACACTTTAAGAAGAAGATTGGCAGAAAACTACATTACACTACGTAGATCTATCTGCAACTGGTCTCTTACTAAGAGTAGCTCATCGAAGACAACGACTTCAGTTTGCTCAGGTGCATCAAAATTGGGGAGAACGAGAATGGAGAAATGTCATGTTTTCAGACTAGTCGAGGTTTTGCCTTTTCAGTGATGATCGCCCAAGGAGGATGTTAGCGATATGGAGGTGGTGTGGGGAGGCCTCAGTATGGGTGCTCGTGCTGGTTTAGTTGTGATAAGGAACGGGCGTCTGACAGCTGACCAATAAATAAGAAACATTTTGGAACCGCATGTGTTGTCATATGCCCGATTTATAGGGGAAGAAATGTTAATTTATGCAGGATATTGCAGGTCCAAATGTAGCGAGACTAGTACAAAATTACCTCCAACAAGTCGAAATTAGAATTTTGGAATGGCCACCAAGAAGTCCTGACCAGAACCCCATAGAACACTTATGGGACTACATGGGTCGACAGGTTAGGTCTTTGCAGCATCCACCTGAAAATCTTAATAAACTTTCATTAAGGCTTACAGAAATATGGAATCAATTTAATCAAAACTTGATTAGAAATTTGATTTCAAGGATGCCAAGAAGATGTGCCGCGGTAATCCAGGCAAGAGAAGGTAATACACATTATTAATTTAATTTCTCTTCATTATGTTTTTAATGTTTTTGCCTTCACAAGAATAAGGTATTTTTGATTTCACGTCCTAGGATATTGCTTTTAATTTTGTTATAACTCTTTATGGAGTTTCTTTATGACAAAATAAACAGATTTATTTCAACATGTAATGAAATTTTGTTTGCACAGCCTCCAGTCAAAAAAATTAAAAAAAAATCGTATGACAAATGTGACCGGTCATAAAAAACTTAATATCTCTCGAACAGCTCAAGGTAAAAAAGACTATAACACGGTATATTTATTTTCTGTCTGAGCGACCCGATATTGCCCGCAGAATGATTTAAACTTTGACTAAAAAAACATGACACTATTTGAACACCCTGTACAATACGCTTATTTAATTTCTTTTTGCTTGTCTGCTAACTTGAGTTTTGTCCAAGAATAGAGCTACGATTCCTTAAAAGAATTATTGAAATCGGATAACCGACTGAGAATATATCCACAGTCAAAAGTTAGGAAATATGTAACCTATGCGTTAATTTTGCCGCTCAGTATACCGGGTGTCCAGCAGAACCCTGGACATAGGAGATTAACATGGGAAATTGGTTTTTATTTTTTTGCGCCTCTACTGTTGATTTGATTGAAAAACTTTTGAGAGTAACGTTGTAGAGCTTATGGTCAGCTATCATCCTGTAATTTTTTTAATACCTCAAGTTTGGCTGTTTTATGGAAAAACGCCTCGAAAAGTGCACGAATTTGAATTTGGCGCGTCACCCCCGCCATGCACGTGCAGTGTCGCTAACCTAATAATTTCGTATGTCAGAGTCAGAGCCGATTTACTTTCTTATTTATTTTGAGGGACTATCATGTAGTAATTAACGTGATTATGCAGTGAAAATATGTTAGTTTAATTACCTATAGTAGATTAGATACTTGCAATTCAAGTGATCGTTTTCTGCAAATTTTATCCAGCTCATTTTGAGTCAAGAAGCATTTTGAAACAGAAGCAGAAAAATGCATTTTTTTCTTGTACTTCTTATGTAATCATGTGCTGCATGAAACCAATCAAAGATATACCCTTCTCTTTAATAAATAATATAAAAAAAACTAAGAAGATATAATATATCGTCGGTCCAATGCCAAAATCACGAATGTGCAGAATAATAGATATGCACATTCCTGGTTTTGGCATTGGACTGACGATATACCGAGTGTCCAGCAGATTTTCCTTAAGTAATTGGTTTCGTTTAAATGTGTCATTATTACGAAATCGATTTAAAACCTAGTTGACTAGTGCGAACATCCAAATGGTAGATAACAATTATTGTGTCAAAAGTTCTATTTTTAGCCCTTTAAACTCCAAACTTTAATAAAAAAAAAAATAAGAAAACTTTAAAGGTTTTTTTGAAATCAACACTTTTTTCAGTAACTACCTAGTTGTTTTAGTCAACTAGAAACTGAAAAAAAACTAGGTACTTATAAGCAAATAGTAATACTTATTACCCTCAAAAGTGCTGCTTTTGGTCCTTCCATTTAAAAGTTGACTAGTCCAAACAAATAGTGTATAATAATTATTCTATTTTTAGTCCTTTAAGCTCCAAACTTTTTGAAAAAAAAAATGAAGAAAACTGTGCGGATTTTTGAACTCACTTTTCAAACACTTTTCAGTACCTAGTTGTTTTATTCAATTAGGTACTTATAAGCAAATAGTAATACCTATTATCCTCAAAAGTGCTGCTTTTGGTCCTTCGAGCGTAAAGTTTAGGTTTAAGAAATAAAAAAAATCCAAACTTTTTTTTTTGTAAAAGTCAATTTCTAGATTTTCCTTCTGAAATTAAGTAATAATTTTTCTTGAGTGCTAATCCAAACAAATCGTAGACTCAAAAGTTCTATTGTAAGCCTTTTCACTCGAAAACTTTTATTTAAAAATAAAAAAAACGTCAAAATATTTTTGGATAAAACTCGTCACATCAATTTATAGATTTTTCCTTCACTTCCGTTCCAGTGAGTAATTATTTAGAAAAAAATTTTTTTTGTTCCTTGGAGCTCACAATTTTTGATACAAAAGTTGAAAAAACGATGAACCTTCCAGAAATAGGTTTGGAAACTAATTTTTTTCCAGGATCTAGTTGACTGAAAATCCGAACAATAGTAATAATTATTATTCTCGAAAGTTGTTTTTGGTCCTTCGGGCTCGCAGTTCTGGTTTAAGAAGTAAAGACAATTTCTAATTTTTTTTTTGAAAAAATTCTGTTTTTAGATTTTCCTTTAGTAATTAAGAAATAATTAATTTTCCTTAGCTAATTGGTTCCGTTTAAACAAATAATTTTTTAAAAAAGTCAATTTTAGTACCTAGTTGACTACTCCAAACAAATGGTAGGTAATAATTATTGCTCTCAGAAGTTCCATTGTCAGTCCTTTGAGCTCCAAACTTTCATTTAAGAAATGAAGAAATCTTCAAATTATTTTTGGATAAAAATTCTCAAATCAATTTCTAGTAATTATAAAAAAAAAATTATTTTTTTCCTTCAAACTCACAATTTTTAATACAAAACTTGAAAAAAACGTTCTAGAAATAATTTTTTTTGCAGTACGTTGAATTTAGAAAACTTTAAAGTATTTTTGAACTCAACATTTTTTTCAGTACCTAGTTGTTTTATTTAATTAGGTACTGAAAAAAACTAGGTACTTATAAGCAAATAGTAATACTTATTACCATCAAAAGTGCTGCTTTTGGTCCTTCGAGCGCAAAGTTCAGGTTTAAGAAATATATAAAGAAAATTAAACTTTTTTTTGTATAAAAATCAACTTCAAGAGTTTCCTTTGGAAACAAAGTAATAATTAATTTTCCTTAATTAGTAGTAATAAGAAGTTATTTAAAAAAAAATGATTTTTTATCCTTCGAGCTCACCTTGCCACAACCCAAAACATGATTTCATGTAATTGCCAAAATTAAAAATCTGTATAAATCAACATTAGCAAGCTTAAAATATGTACATCTAATTTTGTATCATTCTGTACATTAAAAAGAATATTTTTCATCCTTCGAGCTTAGAGTTTTCAATACAAAAATTGAAAAAACCTTAAGCATTCTACAAGTCTGGACACCCAACTTTTTTTTTAAGTACCTAGTTGACTAAAAATCTATCAGAATAGAATGAGATGAGAAGAGTAAAGTTGTAGAGCTTATGGTCAGCTATCATCCTGTAATTGTTTCAATACTTCAGTTTTGGCCGTTTTTTGGAAATACGCCTCGAAAAGTGCAAAAATTTGAATTTGGCGCGTCACCCCCGCCATGCACGTGCACTGTCGCCAACCTAATAATTTCGTATGTCAGAGTCAGAGTCGATTTTACTTTCTGATTTATTTTGAGGGACTATCATGTAGTAATTAACGTGATTATGCAGTAAAAATATGTTGGCGACACTGCACATGCACGGCGGGGGTGACGCGCCAAATTCAAATTTTTGCACTTTTCGAGGGGTTTTACCAAAAAACGGCCAAAACTGGGGTATTAAAAAAATTACTGGATGATAGCTGACCGTACGCTCTACAACTTTACTCTTAAAAGTTTTTCAATCAAATCAACCGTACAGGCGCAAAAAAAATAAAAACCGATTTTCCATGTTAATCTCCTATGTCCAGGGTTGTGCTGGATACCCGGTATATCCATTATTCCTACATTTGGTAAGATTTTTGACGTACTTGTAAAAAATTATTTGAGTAACTACTTCTAGTCCCAGCACTTGTTGAATGTGTCGCAGTACGGTTTTCAGGAGAAACGGTCGACCGTTGACCCTGTTGTCCAGATAGTGCAGGATGTAGTTGGGGGCATCGAGGGTAAGCAGCGTGTGGGCCTGGTCTTTTGTGGCTTGAGTAAGGCTTTCGATTGTGTCTCATTCGACCTCCTTCTTCAAAAACTGTCTAGGAGTGGGGTTAGGCGTGTTTCCCATCGACGATTGTGTTCATATCTCTCACTTAGAAAGCAGTGTGTTCTTATCGGGGATTATATAGGTCGAGTGTTGGGGTGGTAGGGAGTGGTGTTCCTCAGGGCACTATTCTGGGTCCCCTGCTTTTTGTGGTGTACATCAACGACCTCTTTGGCTATCTCTCCCCCATAAAGTGTGTGTGTATGTTATGCAAATGATACTTCACTGATGAGCCACTGTCGCGAATTTGATGGTCTTGACGCTGAAAGTTACCAACTTGTTTCAGCTGCGAACCTTTGGTTTGCAAACCCTTGACAACTTAATGAAGACACATTTTCGGCCGGTCTGCTCTTGAAGAATCGGCGGGAGTGTGCCGATGCCGGGTATTACGTTGGACAATGTGCTTAACTAGTCCGAACACATCAATAATTTGAGTAAAAAACTCTTCATTGTTTCTCAGGAGGAAGCTGAAGAGACTTTTGAACGACGACGCTTTGCGTGACTGTTATTACTTTCTGTTTTACTGCCATTTTCTCCTATGGAGTGCTGCTTAGGGAGGATCGCCGACATCCGTGAAAATATTTAGGCTGCAAAAGAGTATCGTCCGGGTGATTACTGGGGTGGGTCGTCTGGAGCATTGCAGGCCAATTTTTAGGAGGTTGAATATTCTTACCTTACCATCTCTATATATTTTGTACCATTTAATGGAAATTTGGAGAAAAAAGGAGTTTCAATGTAACGGTGATGTACATAATTATGGTACAAGATCGGCGAATTTAATAAGAACAGATAAGTTTAAATAAGATGTTTAAATAAGCTGTTTCGTTTAATTATACACTAAACTTCATCAGGGCTGTTAATAACAATAATAGGGAGTATGAAAATTGAAAGAAAATTTATTTTTCATATTCCAATATTGAAAGCAAATAAGTTTTCAATTTCCAATTAGTAAATATGCCTTTTTGCATATTTTAAACGAGAGCTAAAAGCTAAAAATTTCTATCACTAATAATAGGGATATTAGAGCTGGTATTGGAGTATTTGAGTGGCATACAAACCTCGAGATTTTCAGGTACATTGCTCGTATTCATAGATGAACATTTAGAGAGCAATTTAGGCATTAGCCATCGATAAGTGGTATAAAAGTGACTTCACTCATCACACAATAAAATCATATATCACTTGTTCTTAAGTACTTAATTAAAATCCAAATAAATTAAAATTCGTTTAGTACCTGTTGCCCAATTGGAAGTTTAAACTGGTATTTTTGTAATATAACTACATACCTAGGAAGCCTCAGATAACCTCTTGAAATGAACTTGAGTAATGTAAATGTAAAGTTATAAGTAATCCTATATTAATGCCAAGTAATTTATTTCTAACTATTTTTAGTTTTTTTTTGTAAGCAAACGTTGAATATTGAATTCATTGAGAAACGTTGATTGGGTTGTATTAAATGGGGCCTCAAATTCCTCTTTCATTTGCTTGATGCAGTAGTCGGTTGTGGCTGGCTATTGCTGGTTTGCATCAGTAGTATTCTCCAATATCCTTTAAAGAGTGGTGCACTAACAGACTACCACAAGAAGTGAGTATATGTGGTATAGTGCACTGGGCTTCCTCTTTCATCTTCGCTGGAGACACCGAGCTCAGCCCACTGCCGTTGCGGGATCTCCCACCTACCAATCCTATCATTGGGCCGGCCAGCATTGAAGATGACCCCGCCTCACTCCTATGAACCTGATACCTTTGCGCATGCATTTGTTGATCACACAATGGGGATTAAAAGCAAAATTAAAATAGTAAAATTATTGTGTGATATAGCGTCCTCCGTAAGGTAATGCCTGCTGATACCTTTGCGTCGCACTTGTTTATCACACCATCGGGATTAAAAGCAAACTTAAAATAGTAAAATGATTGTGTGATATAACGTCATCCGTAAATTAATTTGCAGGGTATCTAACAGGTAGTACAGAACTCAAACGAAAAGATACTTCTATTCTTTCGCGGAAATTTTGCCGACGTTTATTATTGACGTCTTTATCAAGGCCCTTGGGGCGTCCATCCCCAAAGTAATCGCGCAAAGTTTACCACCACCTGTGGTTTTTTCGATTATTATTTATTATAATCCCGACGACAATGCAGATTATGATAACGGAGGTTGTTATCCTAACCTGAACACAGAATGTTATGTAATGTATTTCCAATGCTTTGCTTGCAGGCTCATTTCTATCTAATTTTTTTTATTGACATTCATCAAACTTTGGAATAATTCCGTGGCTGTTTGTTCTGATTCGTGTTACCCTTGATGACCCCTGGTATTGGCGTATCTCGACATAGTCAGTTTTACCGTAACGGGGTATCCAGCGGATGGACAATGAAGCGATGGCGATAAAGTTTCTGTTTGTCTTGGCGTGAGCATTGATCTTTTGTCTTGATGAGCATTTTGTCTTTGTTCAATTTTTCTTTTTTCGACTATGTCGCTTCTATCGGATTTTGTACGATGCCCATATAGTGAGGTATAGTTTTTGTGTATCCTTCTTTAATGACTCCTCAACTCGTAAGTCGTAACAGCGATACTACTTGGTATAAGTTTCCTATTCCAAGTTGAACATTTAGTATTTTTGTATACAAGTGCACGACTTCTTGAACCATTGGGCCGGCTAGCATTGAAGGTGACCCCGCCTCACCGCTGTGAGCCTTTGCACCACACTTGTTGATCACACTATGGGCATTAAAAGGAAACTTAAAATAGTAAAATGATTTCCGTTCTCCGCTACTGTCATAATTATTGTTAATAGGTGAATTTGATAAGCATTTTATCTTCGTTCAATTCTTTTTTTTTTTCGACTATGTCGCTTCCATCGGTTTTTGTACGATGCCCATATACTGAGGTAGTTTTTGTGTAGCCTTCTTTAATGATTCTTCAACTTGTAACGGTGATATTACTTGGTATAAGTTTCCTATACCAAGGTGAACATTTAGTATTTTTTTACGAGGGTTGTTCTTGAGACTAAATAGTCTCAAATCCATTCTAGCGAAATAAAAAAAGAAGTTGTAGTTTTGTACAGCTTATAGAAATTTTGAATACAGTTTCAAGATACACTTCCACTCTAACATTTTACTTTCTTTAAACACTATTAATTTTTTTTTTTTTAATAATTTGGGCTGGATTTTTTAGTGATCAAATGTGCCTGGTTAGCAGCACAACACATGACACTTTAAAATGTGTTGGTTTAAGACGCAGAGAAAAATTTTAGATACAAGTTTTTTTTACTCTTACTTGATTAGTCGATATATTTTCGACTAGAATGCGAAATGTAAATAAAAAAGTGCAGATTTTATTTAATTTTATAACGCCTTCAATAGTTATTAATTAAAATCTATTGGAAAAATATTTGAGTAAACTATAATTATTACATTTTTAATTTCATAAGGGCATACAGCCTTTTTTCCTAAATTTTTCATCTCAAAACAGAAGCCAAATAAATGTGACGATGAAGGTGTTATAAATGCATAAACAGAAGTAATTACCAATTTTCTATCGCATTGGTTAATACAGGTAATAATAAGAAAACTGTAAATTTTTAATGAAACCATAATTTGTAAGTACAAGGTTTAAAGTGATGTTATTAAATATAAAAATCAAAACAAATCTAATTAAATGTTAGCTGAAATGATAAAAAAAATCTAATAGTGAAGTTGCCGGCAACCCAGCATTCAATTTGTACTTTTATGTACATACATCCAATGGATGTACATTTGTCGCTCGATCGAACATCTAATGGACTTCCATTATGTACATCCATTCATATACTACTGATATCCGTTGTATATCCAATGACACCACTGGACATTCAGTGGACGTACACTTGTGTTGCCGTTACATCCATTGGCTGTTCAAAAAAATACTACTGATATCCATTGTACATCCAATGGATATACATCCAATGATACCACCGAACATTCAGTGAACATCCAATGGATGTCCATGAAAATTTGGAACTGGACAGTGGCTTCATTTTAGTTCTGCTATATTAATGATTAAAATAAATTATACACTTTGATTGGAGTATGCTATCATTGAATTATAATATCACATTTAAAAAAAAAATAACAAAAATTCTGTCTCCTAGGGTTGTGCTAGCAAAATTAGGCATTTTTTCAATCAATAATTTTTGTTTCTTTTGATGATGTTGAGGTTGAGTTCTTGCTCTAAAAGTGTAATCAGTACGTTTTGCTACATTATTGCTATCAAGAAAAGACATATTTCGGTTAAAGTAGCCTTCTATTGAACATTTAGGGCATCAATATTAACACGTTGAAAATTTAATTTTCAACATCAAGGACTTTGCTGGAAAATCACATATCAACATTTAAACATTAAAATCAACAGAAGATTCATTAGAGCATATTCGTTTATTTAACTGCTGACACTCAGTTACAGAATCCACTACAAGAACATCAGAATTATCTGGTTTTTCATATCCGTGATAGATTCCTATCAAAAAACTAAATTTTCTACTTTTTTTATTGACTTAATACAACCTAAAAGTGCCCAAAACAGACTACCAGAGCTTATAGGCAAACCTTATCGATTGCTAAATTGATTGAATCAGAATCTGTAATTAATATTTTATATTTTATGTTTTTTCAACAGATAAAATATGGTTGACTTTGCACCAAAGTAAACAAAATTATTTGATGTTTTGTACAGTACAAAAAATGCAAGTTTGGAGTTTTTGAAAAATAGATTAAGATTAGGGCGAAAATTGGTTGAACATGACTCAAAGCGTCTAAAAATGCAAGTTTTCATGTTATTGAAGAAATTCAATTTTATGACAAAATCAGGAAAAACTGATAAAATCTTCTAGTTTGTTGTTTTTGGTAAAATTATATTTAGGTCCAAATTAAGTGAAATTTGACTGAAAACGTCTCAAAATGCAAGTCTGGTGGTTTTTTGAAAGACTCGGGTAAGAATTAGGGTCATAAATCTCTTAGAAATGTCTTTAGAAAAATTTAAAAAAAATGCAAATTTTGAGTTTTTGAAAAAAAAAGATTAAGATTAGTTCGAAAATTGGTTAAAAATTTTTCCTGTTTTTGAAAAATTTCCATTTTATTATTTAATTGTATGACAAAATCAGGCAAAACTGATTAAATCTTTTAATTTGTAGTTTTTGGTCCAATATAAGTGAAATTTTATTGAAAACGTCTCAAAATGCAAGTTTGGTGTTTTTCGAAATAGTCAGGTAGGTAAGAATTATGGCTAAAAATCAGTTAAAAACGACTTAAGACTACAAAAAATGCAAATTTGCAGTTTTTGTTAAGATTAGGGCAAAAATTGGTTAAAAATTACTCAAAGCGTCTAAAAATGCAAGTCTTCATGTTTTTGCAGAAATTTAATGTTATGACAAAATTAGGCAAAACTGATTAAAACCCTTCTATTTTTTTGTTTTTGGCAAAGTTACATTTTTGGTCGAAAATAATTGAAATTTGACTGAAGACAAACGACAATTTTGAAGCCTTTGGAAAAAATCAGATTAGAATTAGGCTAAAATTAGTGAAAAATTATCTACATTGTTTGTTAGTCTTCTGTCTTTATTATCAGTCATAGGATACGTACATGTCAAAGGAACGTCAACGCGTCATTCGCGAGAAATCTAATAAATGTCGCTAGTCAATAGCGGCTATTTATATCCTGCCGCTAAAGACGAATAAAATATAATTTGAAATAATAATAATAATAAATAGTATACTTAAAGAAGTGTAAGCAAAAATAGCGATCAGTTGAATGGCTGGAGTTAAACCCAACATATCAATAAAATATGCCAAATGGAATTAATCGAAGATGCACATTCTAGCACTTCTAGCTGATGCAAGCAATTCAAGATAACTTTTTATTTAAATTTTCAAGTATAAAAACTTTCCACAATTTTTATTATAAAAAAATCGGTTAATTACACCTATTATACATTGTCCAGTCCTGGATATTGATAAGATGTCCATTGAACATCCACCAGAGAGGCAATTCCGCTCTGGTGGATGCTGCATGGATATCCAATGGACCTCCCAAGACGATATTCTCTTTGGGATATCCACTGGATATACAATGGATATCGAATATCCATTGAATGCTATATGGGTACTTCCAATGGAATATTAATACGGCACAACTTTGAATAATTTAAAAACATACATAAGCCATGAAATCAAATTAAAACCTATGAACGGCATACAGATGGACAAAAAAACAGGCAAGGTGACCGTCCATCGCACACTACTGGGGTAGGAAAGCCGGAATGTTGGATGTTTATACTTTTTTTTTTCTAATGTGTTGGTATTAAAAATCTAAAGGTTGAATTCCATTGAGTAGAAGTACTAAAGCAAGAATTTGTAACTAAAGTAAGAATAACAAATGTTGAACGTCTTGTCATCTTTGTAGCTCTCAGGAAGTTCAAGTAAATAAGACGAAACCTCAACTTAGAAGTTGTTCTATTATTGCTGACTTCGGAGCCGATGCGCACTCAATTAAATTCTTATGACTCAATTTCTGATTTCATTAAACATAAAGTGACTAACTTTTTTCACTAAATTCCAAAATACCAAACTTTTCTCCCATTTAATCGCAATCCTATCTCTTACCTTATTCGAAATCCCCATAGTGACCCTTCTTATCTCGGACACATTGTATACAGGATGAAAAGAAAACTATATGATTTTATTTTATATCTAAATTCTACGTGGAATTCTAGATCTAATCTAATGAAAAACGATTTCAATATTTAACATTTTCACGAAGTTTAAAGGTGGGTTTATGTTTTTTTAGTATTTATTGATATTAAGTTTTGTATTAAATACACATTAAAGACAAATTTATAGGTATAATATAAGAATAAAATAATTGTGGAAGGTACTTGTTTCTCCAGTTCATAAGAAAATTGACGTAAAATAAAAATAAGAATTAGCTATAAAAATTGATTAACTCTAAACTTTTATATTATTTTTATAGTTGCATATTTGACAACTGTATGGAAACACATCAGAATTATTTGGTTAGTTATATTTTGATTTTTAAACTTTTATTTAGCAAATATTTGTTGATTATAAGTCAGCTGGATATTTTTCATTAACATTGTCAATAATTTTTCTGGTATTGGGGTCTGCTGATATTTTCAGCAAATTATTTTTACTTTCAATGAACTTATAAAGCTATTCGAAATTTTTACTTCGCAAAATTAATAAACCCATCTTAACTGAATGAAAATAAATCTATTCTGTTTTCACACATACACCTACTTGTATGTATATAGGGGTGTTCAAAAAGTCATCTAGTAGGCTGTGAAATGTCAAAAGGAAAAAATTAAGGAAACAAATGTCCATTTACTTTTCTATCTAAAATGCATAGGTTTCTAGATGGCTTTTCTAATATATATTTTATATTATTCAACCGTCCAGAAAATCAGAAGAATTTTTGAAATTTATACGAGATGTTGTGATGACCCGCAGGGAGGTCATAATATTATTTAAGATTTATGTGAAAATATTAAATTCTAGAGATGACTAAAAAATATATATATCTATAAATATTTTCTTTTTTCCTAGGAAGGAGATCGGGGAGCGATCTGGTGTGTTGGTTGGCCAGACCAATGAATAACATCCCAACATCGCGTCCCATCATTGGTCGGGCGCACATTGTTCTAACGGTCAATATTATTTATTTTAGTCAACTCCTGAAGAAGTCCATAAGCGTGGACGAAATATTGAGTTTTAAGGATAAATGAGTTTCATTTAAAATCAACACACCAGACCGCCCCCCGATACCAGTAATTGTTTAAGTGTAATTCGTTGAAAAATAATTTTACAACCACTGTTCACTACACAGAACTTTTGGAAACTTCTGCACACACAAAATTTAAAACGAATAAAAACATTTTCAAAAGTAATTAACACCAACATTTTCAAGAATAAGTAATTTTGGAGCTGTTAACCGTACCTAGTGGAAGTATTAAACTGATCTTTCCGATCCAGATCAAGAACTAATTTAATTTCTGTTAGTTCCAAATTTGGGAAGGAGTCAAATATGGGCGACACATCTGGTTGAGGAAAAGATGCGCTGAAAGATGCTCTCGAAAACGGTAGGTGGAAAAATATCTCCCACCTTGTTAAATTTCCGAGAAACCAAAATCTGTTCATTAACATTATCAAAAGTTGGGAGATGGAATCTAGATTTCGGTATGAAAATAAAGTAGAGAAAGAATGATGCGCCAGTATTAAGATCTTGGAAGAGGAAAATAATCGACAGAGAGCAATTCTTAGAAAATAGCCCAAGAAAATAACCCCGAAGCAGTATTAGAGAACATTGGGGGGGGGGGTGGGGGGGGCGAAGCATTGCGACTAGGCCTTAAAGGCCCTTTTTACAGTCCCCCGATCCACCCATCACTGTTTCGCTTTGGCCCTCATTCCTCCATGAGGAGTCGACCCGTCCCTCTAATGAAGGAGAGTATCCCGTTTCATCTCAGAGTCGGAAGTTCCTCTCGATGGAGGTAGGCGGCTTCCACTGTCCTGTGGCGCACCTATAGCACACTCCCAGAAAGTGGTATATCCCGTGGTAGGGAAAAAAAACTTTATAAATTAGGGTCACAGAAATGAGTACAGCAGTAGGGGGTGTTCACTTGCAAACGCCATCTATCTGGCTGTGAAATGTCTAAAGAAAAGGGCGAAGGAACACATTTGCTTTGATTATGTCATAATTTTCAGTCAAAAACTCATAGCCTTCTAGATGACTTTTTCTACTAAACATGGGCTACTAATCAACCTGAAATAACTAAGTACGTATTATCTATTCACAAAAGTGTGCCTTATAAATTTGACTATGACGTTGTTTGCCAATTTTCTTGACTTGAGGAAAGGGAGACTTGAAAAAAATTTCATGGCTCCTAAGTGCCAACAAAATTCCGAATGTAAGTCAGTAAGTAAGAGAGTAAGTGACTTGCAATATAAGTGAAAGTTACAATATAAGTGAAATTTTACTGAAAACGTCTCAAAATGCAAGTTTGGTGTTTTTCGAAATAGTCAGGTAGGTAAGAATTATGGCCAAAAATCAGTTAAAAACGACTTAGGACTACAAAAAATGCAAATTTGGAGTTTTTTTTTAACAAAACAGATTAAAACTAGGCCAAAAATTGGTTTTTGAAGAAATTCAATATTATGACAAAATTAGGCAAAACTGATTAAAACTCTTCTATTTTGTTATTTTTGGCAAAGTTGCATTTTTGGTCCAAAATAAGTGAAATTTGACTGAAGACAAACGACAATTTTGAAGCCTTTGGAAAAAATCAGATTAGAATTAGTGCTAAAATTAGTGAAAAATTATCCACATTGTTTGTTAGTCTTCTGTCTTTATTATCATTAGTCACATGTCAAAAGGAATGACAGCGTGTCATTCGCGCGAATTCTAATAAAATATAATTTGAAATAAGTAATTTTGGAGCTGTTGACCGTACCTAGTAGAAGTATTAAACTGATCTTTCCGATCCAGATCAAGACCTAATTTAATTTCTGTTAGTTCCAAATTTGGGAAGGAGTCAAATATGGGCGACACATCGGGTTGAAGAAGAAATGCGCTGAAAACTACCCGACAACGGTAAGTGGAACAATATGTCCCACCTCGTTAAATTTCCGAGAAACCAAAATCTATTCATTTTTTCCCTCTTAACATAATCTGGGTTGGGAGATGGAACCTAGATTTCGGCAGGAAATTAAAGTGGAGAAGGAATGATACGCGAATATCGGGATCTTGGAAGAGGAAAATGATCGACAGAGAGCAATTCTTAGAAAATAGCCCAAAAAACTAACCCCGAGGTAGAAGTAGTAGTAGTAGTAGAGGACACAAGGGGAGACCGAAGTCTTGCGACTAGGCCTTAAAGGGCCTTTTCACAGTCCCCCGATCCACCCATTCCTACTCCGCCCGGGCCTCATTCCCTCCACGACTCGAGACCCGTCCCTCTAATGAAGGAGAGTCTAATCAAGGATGGGATATCCCATCTCAGGGTCGGAAGCTCCTCTCGATGGAGGAAGGCGGCTCCCAGTGCCCTGTGGTGCAGTCGCGCCCACCTATAGCACACTCCCAGAAAGTGGTAAACCCCGAGGTAGAAAGGAAAAAAACTCTATAAATTAGGTTCACAGAAATGGATACAGTAGTAGAGGGCGTTCACTAGTAGCCTGTGAAATATCAAAAGAAAGGGATGAAAGATCAAAAGTCCATTTACTTTGATTATGTCATCCTTTCCTGTCAAAAACTCATAGCCTTCTAGATGCCTTTTTCAACTAAACATGGGCTAATAATTAACCTGAAATAACTAAGTACGAATTACCTATTCACAAAAGTGTGCCTTATAAGTTTGACTTTGACGTTGTTTGCCAATTTCCTTGACTTGAGGAAAGGGAGACTTGAAAAAAATTTCATGGCTCCTAAGTGCCAACAAAGTCCTGAATGTAAGTCAGTAAGTAAGAGAGTAAGTGACTTACTGACTGACTGACTGATGCTGACAGAGTCAGTATAGTTAGTATTTTTTTTTGAGTATCCTTATTAGTGACCGGTTTTAACGAACGGGACTCTTTAGGTTTTCCAATTTTGCTTTATATTGTTGCTTAGTTATGACAGTTCAGTTAATTTTTATTTTAATACCGACTTTAGGTACTTGGAAGTTATTTGGATTATTTTTGTCATAATTTGTGACAATATGTTTAGTGAGAATTTATTCTGTTGTTGTTCAAAAGGGTCTTAGAATCTGATATGGCCAAGTGATTAAATTTACAGCTCTCTTTCGAAAACAATTAATTATTAGAGCTCTCAATAGGTTTTGGTAAGAAAAAACGAAAATATTAAACTAAGTGCCCTTGCAAAGAACAGGAAGGGAACCAGGTCAGTAGTTGTGGTAAGACCAACTTGTTTTATGACTAATAGTAATAGGGATCTACGTTTCATTTCAATGTTGGTATAGGAAACACCGAGCAAAACAACAATATCAAATATTGAACCCCAAAAAACGACGTTCTAGCGTTTCAACTTTTCTATGAATACACAATCAAATCGTTTATTAGAAAATTCCGAATATTTTAAAATCATATTTATAACAACAATTATTACAGAAAATCCAGAAATATCAATTGGGGATTGCGCTTTAAGTAGGTATAGTAATTGTTACTGATATTGAAATTGGCGATAATTGTTCATAGAAATTGAAATTGAAATCGAAAAATCAACATTGAAATTGGAGAAAAATTGTTCAATCCTATATAGTACCGCATAGAGATGGTAAACAGTTTTGACAGCTGTCATCCCAAAATTAAAAAAAAATAAAATTTGCATTTATTCATACTTTGTGAAATATATTATAAAACATAATATAAAACAATAGGAAAAATTATTGATCGCCGGTGAATTTCTGTCTGAAATTAAAAGATTTGTTTCTATTTTTTCTACAATCATTGTGTCCCAGTAAGTGTGTAGTAAATTGGCGGATTGGAATAAGAAGTCAAAAAACTATATGAACTCATTGCCGACGTTTCGTTGTTTTAATGGTTTTAATGCCGTTTAAATATTTTAATTGTGCAAACTATATCTAAAGTCACCCACTTATATTTAATGCTTTTTCTAATTTTAATTTCGGCGTAACTCGAGCCCTGATTTAGTTTATATTGAATTAAACGAAACATCGGCGATGAGTTCGTAGTTTTTGACGTGTTGCTCAAAATGATTAATAAAAATTAAAAAAAAAATTAATGAATATTCCTAAAAGCAATTGAAGTCCAAAAATTTTCAATCCCTATAATAATAATAATAATAACTTCTATAAGACTAAATGTATCGCTCCTTTTCTCAGAAACGATGAAAATATTTTCAAAAAGTTTTTTTTTAAATATCTCTTTGCTCGCAAAATTCTAATTATTTAGTTAAAATTTTAATCGAATTATTCGACCGCTAAAAAATTGTATGACGATGCGCCAAGCATTTCATGGTAACTATGTTTCATTAAATGTAACTTGTACAACAAGTACTTTTTAGTCTTAAGCAAAATTGTGCTTTCTACTGAAAGCAGCGGACTTTGCGGACATGAATTCAAAATGTTGTTAGCTTAATTTACCTACATTTTTGCCTTAAAAAAAAATTGAAAAAAACAAACGCACATCTAAAAAAAGTCATGCAAAAAAAGTCTTAAGAAAAAAAATGACAACTAGAACACCTCAATATATACGTCAATAAATAAAAACGGAAATGACTACATATGGATAAAAGGCAGGACGCCTTCCCGCAAACTCGCCTTATTTAAATTTAAAATGGAAAGAAAGCAGGACAATCTTACCACTCAGCGACAGAGGGAACTATAATGTAAGACTAACTTTAACGCTCCTTTTCTTAGAAACAATGAAAATACTTGAAGAATTTCTTTGTTATAACACAGAAATAGTTACAAAAATCTAATATTTTAAGTAAAACTTTAATCAAATTATTCGACTGCCAACAACCGCTAACAAAAAATTGATAGACGACGATGCACGAGGCACTTCATAGTAACTATCTCTCCATTAAGTGTATTATATAACAAATACTTTTGAGTCTTAAGGAAAATTTTTCTTCCTACTGAAAGTAGCGGACCTTTCTAGACATGAATTCAAAGTGTTGTTAGTTTAATTAAAAACTGCATTAAACTTGCATCTTTGCCTTAAAAGAGAATACAATAAAAGTAAAAGCTCAACTGGAAAAAATCGTTCAAAGAAAGTTTTGTTAAAAAAAAACAATTAGTACACCTCAAGGACTCTCAGGAAACCTCAAAAACCAGGAACATTTTACCGCCCAGCAGTCACAGGGAACTCTAATATGGTTACAAAATATGCACTACTAAAACTTACCCTATAGCAGTAATGGAAACAATGGCATAGGTAGTGACTTACTTTAGTGCACACACCTAACCCGAACGCTGGCACACACCAAAATGAATTCGAGTGGTGGGACTGTGTGGTGGTGAGTAAAGGCGTTGAAAAATAATAGTTAAACATTGTCGTATTGTACATTATTTTTTACGAGTTTTTGATAATCGTTTCCTTTCATTAGGCGAATTCATTGCTTCTTATACCATAAGCAATGAATACCTATCTGCTCAAAAACAATTACCCATAGAAAAGATAAAACCAAACTTAAATTCTTTAGGTATTAATAAGTCCGTGTTAGCAATTGCGAATAACTAGCGAAAGCAGGGCTGGGAACTTATGATTCACTTTGTAAAAAATGTGTTTATAAGTGGCAAATAATATAGGGTGTATTACATAGGTACCTATACTTCTCCCGTGTTGAAGGACAAACTAAAACAAAATTAAAGTTTTGTTTTAGTTTTGTTCCGCGGAGCCCTTTATCTCATGTAACATGAAGGGAACAAAAAACTCGTATTATTGGAAATAAAATATCTGAGCCTCATACCAATATCCGGTATAAGTTGTAAAATATATAACTTTGTAAAAGTTATATATTATCTCTCTATTTATATCATATATTTTAATATGCATTAAGAGCATCTAGTTTAAAATTAAAATCTATTTAAAATCATCAACACCTCACCTAGGTATATGTCTGGTATACTATGAAAGGAAAAATAGGTATTACTTAAAAATGTATTGGAAAATGAAAATTTGTTATGTAAAGCTACTTAAGTAGATAATAAAAATATTTACAGGCTCTTAAGAAGTACCAAATTTATGAATTGATTAAAGAACTACCTAATTTATTGGCCAGAAAAAAAATGTCCAAGTATTTTGCATATAGTCAGGTTTACAGCAAACCATTCCAAAGAACACTACTCTCTTGAAAAATTTGATGCGAGGACTTATCCTCAAAAGATTTAAACCAAACTTAACACAGATAATGCTTCCATGCACAAATGCTGCACATAGTGTGAAATTTTTAGATTTGGATGTCCATTCTAAAGGACACCACCCTCTTCGAAAATGTGTTAAAAAAACCATTGACTGGGTATTTATCCTCATCAGATTTATAACAAATTTGATACGAATTATGTCCTGATATGATTTACATACTGTTTAAATTTGAAATTTTGAGGTCAATTCCAAAGGACACTATTCGTTGGGAAAAATTAATAAAGGCAAATTGACATGGAATTTTCTCATCACTTTGAAATCAAACTGGGCACTAGTGTTGCACCTGACCCGGAGCATACAATGTTAAATTTTAAGATTTAGATGTCAACTTTAAAGAACCCAACCCTCTTGGCAAATTTAGAGAATTATAAAGAGTTATACAGTGCGAGTTTCTAAAATGGAACAAATTCCGTAAAAAAAACCGTTTTATTTTTTAGAAAAACGCTGGACCCGTCGATTTATATTTTAGATTGACTTCTTTTTTGTAAAATAAACCATTATACAGGTTGTCCCAATTTGGAGATATGACGTCATCAATTGTTTTTTTAAATGACAACTGATATTTTTTGTCAGCTATTTTCATAGTGTACATCAAGTTATACATAGTAGCCAATTTTCAAATTTTTATACAGTGCCAGTCGCAAGATAATTAACAAAATTTATTTTATTTCAATCATCTATTCATATTAGTCATTTACGTACTGAATTTACCGCAAGCTACCTTCTTTCTGGTAACGATAATTTTTACCAGCATTAGGTACGTTTCATTAATGTGAATATCGAATGTACAATTGACAGCGTTTTACTTTTCTTAAATATCTTTGCTTAAATACTTGATAATAATAACTTAATAACTCGTTCAACGTAATGTCACAAGATTGAAATTTTAATGATGATTGGATACGGAGATAGAACACGAACACAAAATGAAGTAGTTCAATTATTCAGAGACAAGCATCGTGATTTGCCACTGTTATCTCGAAGTACAGTAAGTAAGATAGAAAAACGGTCTCGGGAAAACGGACATGTAAGGAAAACATTAATTCATCGAAAGAGTGCACTAAGGGAGGATGTCAAAGTTAATGTACTATTATCTGTTCAACAAAACCCCAATATTTCCACCAGGCATCTAGCTAATGAACATGAAATTAGCCTTCAGCAGTAAAAATTCTCAAAGCCCAAAAGTTGCATCCTTACAAACTAAATGATTGTTGACTAAATTGACCGAAGATGATCCTGATAGAAGACTTCAGTTTTGCCAGCAAATGATGAAAATGGTGAGGTAAACCGACAAAATGTTCGTTATTGGGCAGACGAGAATTCCCACTGGATGAGAGAAGGTCACAATCAACTCCCAGAAAAAGTCAATGTTTGGGAATGTTTGGGCAGGAATTGTCGATAATCGAGTTATAGGACCAATCTTTTTTGAAGAAAATGTCAACGGAGCGAGATATTTAGAATTTTTGGAAGAGGAACTAATTCTATAGACGAATAACGAAAATAGACGAATAACTATAGAAGAAGCTGTCCTCAACAGAAATATCTGGTTTCGACAAGATGGTGTTCCTTCCCATTTTGCCAGACCTGTTCGCCAATATCTGGATGAAGTATTTCCAGACCGATGGATTGGTAGAAGAGGCCCCATTGAATTTCCACCCAGGTCACCAGACCTGACTCCATTGGATTTTTTTTGTGGGGTTATTTAAAAAGCAAAGTTTACCAAACGAAACCTAAAAATGTTCAGGAGTTGAAAGCACGAATAAGGCATGAGTGCAGACTAATTTCCCCCGAAGTAATTGCAAACGTGCAAAACGAGTTTCAGTTACGTTTAGGGTATAGCCAACTAGTGAATGGACTTATTTGGATCATTTTAAGCATTTATCGTAGAATATTTATTAATATGAATTGATGTTTGAAATAAAATAAATTTTGTTAATTATCTTGCGACTGGCAGTTTATAAAAATTTGACAATTGGAAACTATGTATAACTTGTGTACACTATGAAAATAGCTGACAAAAAATAGCAGTTGTCATTTAAAAAAACAATTGATGACGTCATATCTTGAATTTGGGACAACCTGTATAATAGTTTATTTTACAAAAAAGACGGCAATCTAAAATCTAAATCGACGGGTCCGAGCGTTTTTCCAAAAAATAAACGTTTTTTTTTTACAGAATTTGTTCCATTTTAGAAACTCACACTATATAAAACCGACAGTTTTATTTACGTTTACGAACTAACCTGAACTAACCTGAAATATCTGGCGTTATTATTTTGTTGGGGTACTTATTGGGAGGGATGACATTCTATTCCGACACTCAAAAGAAAAAAGGTGCTGAGAGGTACCTAGGTACCTACGTGGTAAGCTCTGTTTCTCACTAGAAGGATGCACTACTTAAAGATGTCCTCAACAGATTAAGACGACAGATTATTTTATAACTAATGATCTGGACTTTTTTTGGGGGTAATTAGAAGGGGTGGATTTCAACCGCGATCCTTTAAAGGGAAGTCTCGGGTAAACTTTCGTACTTGCTAGAACTCTCGTACTAGCGAAGGCGGTTGATACTCTCAAGAGAGGAAAGCCGACATTTTGTTATAATTTTATAATTAATCATCTGTAACTTTTTTTGCTATCTGCAAGGCCCTCTGGAGAGATACTAACGGATCTGAGGTACCTGAAATCATTTTTTTTACTAAATGCTGTCATCAATAGAGTGAATCCGACGATTTTCTTTAATTTTATAAGTGTATGGAGTTTATATTAGTTTTTGCGATACTTGGGGGGTCGCATCTTACTAAGAGCACTGAAGCAAAATTGACGAGTCTGGGATAACCTGCTGTACCTATTAGGAAAGTGAGACTATACAAAAGGGGCAGCCACCCTCGGTTTAAACATCGAGATTGTTCATTTATTAGATCATGAGTGGTTATGGTTTTTTTTTTCTTTTAGTTTGAAATGGGTTGAACTTTAAGGACTTGGATTTCGGATCGGGGTGATTATTCTTGTTGCTTGTTAGTCACATTACCACATCTTAACTGTATTATTCACAATATTAAAAAAATAAGAATTATTCGGGACGCATCGAAACAATAGACCGATTTTGTATATGACTATTATAGCAATCTCTTTATGGATAAATTCACCCTAACATTATATGTTTAGTTAATTTATGGGTTTTGTTCTTGTCGTCAATGTTGCGTGTAAAGCGCTTCATTTGTGTCGACGTTTGGTTTGAATCTGAAGAAGTTAAGTACCCGATCAATCGGTTTTTATATGTGTGTGCACCCTGTTAGGGTAGTCCCTGAAAATGATAAATAAGCAGAGTTTTTTTTTCAGGTATAAAAAAGGGTTTTTTGATAGTGGCATTGAATGGTTTTGGATTGACGCTAAAAAAGCACGTTACACCGCAGAGTAATGTTTCGAGTGATGATAATATTTTTACGAGTTTTTACGACACTTTTAAGAGTCGGGGTGATTTAAAAATTTAATCAGTGGTATTTGTGCTAGACGCAATAGTCGGCTCAAGCTGTTTTTCTGTCTCAATCTTTTATCAAAGGCTTAAGGGGTTTCAAAGAGGTTGAAAAGTCTGAAGCGCAATAATACTTATTCTTGTACAAGCACGGAAAGTGGTCCTTACAGATCTCGAGAAGATAACTTGGTAAAGGCGTTTCGTTTCCTGAATTTGCCTACTGGGTTGGTCATTGCGCATACTGGTTGAGTCTATAAAGAGCCCTTTTCCATTGTCTATATACATCTAGTCAGAAAATCTAACGCTCCCAAATTCTCTACGCTTAAACCACTCAGAATACGTATGCGACATCTGGTATCTGCGACGGTACTTAAAACAGAGGTATGCCAGTTCAGATTTGAAAATTTTGGGAAGGAATCTGTAATCCCGCCTTGGCCGTATCGATTTTTCTGTAGTTCGTTAAAACATCCTAAATCCCATTTTTAGCCCGAGTTAGAAAATATGTAAATATGGTACCTACATATCATTATTCGAATGGTTGAACCAGGGATGTACTTACTTTAGAGATCTACCATAAGTGTTATTCGAAAAAGAAAAGACTTATTTGTCTTAAAATAACGTGAATTATATTTCCAATTTTTCTTTTTTTATAATTTTATCTTATTAGCGTCAATGGAAAAAATAAATCCTCAAACAAACAACTCAATCTACCTAAACTCGTCTACTTTTTAATTACTGAGATTATGAGTTTTTTTTTTTGGCTTAATCCAGGGACCTAATATCATCTATTTTTCTACAAACAGTGAAAAAAATATCATAACAGTGTGTAAAGTCATGAATTAAAATCGAGATTACAATATTTGACCATCGCGGCCGAGCTAATTATAATATTAGAAAACGAATTCAAAAGTGAAGTAATAAGGTGAAAATATGAGATTTTTTTAATGTTTTTTTTTCAAACAATAATCACGAAAATATTTTTGGTATTACATATAAAAAATTAGAATTTCAAATTTTGATATAGTTAATTAGGCATTATTTCTATATTTAGGGAAACTACTGCAAACTGAACTCTTTTAGTGTAACCATAGGTGTTACAAAAGGCTAAGTAAAATGGTTTGCAGAAGATATCTTAATTATATTAAAAAGTTCCCACATAGCAAATTGATATCCACTGGATATTCAATGGACATACAGTTGTGGACATGGATATCCTCAATGATATCCAATGAATATCCATTGGACAACCACCCGATATATATTGTGCATCCAATTTGTCGCCCGATCCAACATCCAATGGACTTCCATTATGTAGATCCATTGGATTTTCAAAAAAATACTACTGATATCCATTGTACATCCAACTAACATCATTGTACATCCAATCCAACTAACCTGAACTAACCTGAACATTCAGTAGACATCCATTGGACGTCCATGAAAATAGGGAACTAGACATTCGCTTTTTTTAGTTCTGCTATATTAATGGTTAAAATCAATTATACACTTTGATTGGGATATGCTATCTTTGAATTAGAATATAGTACCACATTAAAAAAAAATCTGTATCTCATAGTCTTGTGCTAGAAAAATTAAGAAATTTTTCAATCAATGTGTTTTGTTTCTTTTGATGATGTTCAGGTTGAGTTCTTGCTCTAAAAGAGCAATCAGTACGTTTTGCTACATTATTGCAATCAAGAAAAGACATAGTTCGGTTAAAGTTGTCTTCTATTGCACGTTGGATATTTAATTCAAAAACAAGGGATAAAAACCAGATCGAAAATAAGGACTTTGCTGGAAAATCTCATATCAACATTTAAACAATAAAATCTACAGAAATTTCATTAAAGGAAATTCGGATATTTAACTGTTGACAGTCCGTTATAAAAATCCACTAAAAGAACATCAGAATTATCTGGTTTTTCAAATCCGTGGTAGATTCCTATCAAAAAACCTCATTTTCTACTTGTTTATTGACTTTATACAACATAAAAGTAGACGAAACTGACTACCAGAGCTTTTGCTTAGAGGCAAACCATCAATATTGATTGCTAAATTGATTGAATCAGAATCTGTAATTAATATTTTATGTTTTTTGAACAGGTAAAAAATGTTTGATTTTCCACCAAAGTAAACAAATTTATTTGATGTTTTGTAGAGTAAAAAAAATGCAAATTTTGAGTTTTTGAAACCAAAATAGATTAATGATAGGGCGAAAATTGGTTAAAAGTCCAAGTTTTCATATTTCTGCAGAAATTCAATTTTCTGACAAAATCAGGCAAAAGTGATAAAAATTTGTTGTTTTTGTTTTGGTAGTTACATTTTTGGACCAAAATAGGTAAAATTTGAATAAAAGCGTCCCAAAATGCATGTTTGGTGTTTTTCGAAAAAGTCAGGTAAGAATTATAGGTAGGGCCAAAAATCACAAACCACTTAAAACTACAAAAAGATGCAATTTTGGAGTCTTTGAAAAAAATATATTAAGATTACAGCGAAAATTGGCAAAAAATAACTCAAAGCGTCCAAAAATGTAAATTTTCATATGTTTTTGAACAAATTCAATTTTATGACAAAATAAGTCTGATTTGATCTGTGCCCATATTTATAGTCATGACCTAACTCCAAGTAAGCCTCAAGTCTGGCTTTGACATTTAGTTTCCATTTCAAATAAACTAAGAATCAATTGAAACGATACACCCCAAATTTTGAATTAATTTTAAAACTATCTACCTCTAAAGCCACTCAACCGATTTTCGTTGGCGATGCCATTTTGGTAAGATCCATGTATGTATAGACTGCTTTAATTGGTTATGTACTCGGTTATATGTTTTGCAGGTTTCCTAATACAGGGTTCAACAAAACTTGATGTATTTTTGTAAAAACTTTTTGAGCAGATAACTTTGCGGAAAAAAAATTCAAAACATTTCTTGCTACGGGAGTATGTGGAGACGCGTCATACCTCGGGACGTATTTGAGGTTTTTTGGATATTTTGCCTAGTTCCATAGATATTTCGTTTTTTCTATAAAATAGGTATCATTTAACACTGGGGCTCCAATTTGCCCCATAATACAAATATTAATAAAAATTTCATATGGAATATAAACACTATACACAGGGCAAGCTAGACGTACAGGCGTAATGGCTATAAAGTTTGACACATCTACAGTAGCGAACAGAAAGTAAAATTTTTTCAAATATCCAAGTGATAATTGAATGTCCACAATTAAGTGGTGTGGAACAAATTTGGAATTCCGCTTCCTGTTTATTGCAGCTATTAGTGATACCTCGAGACCTTTTTCTGTCCTTCTTTATATCTTCATTAGTTTAAACAAAAATAGGTTTTATCTAAAAGTGTAGCATTTCAAGACCATAACAAGAACAAATCTCCTATTCAATGAGCATTACAACAATTTGAAATTGGACGTAGTCATCTTGAGAACCAGAGCTATGCCTTTATATCGATTGTTGGTTGTTGGCGAGTCTCTAGAGCTTGTGATTGGCCTGAAAACACATTAAGAAGCGTACTCTCTAAAACCAAACCGGAAAATTCAAATCAGCAAAAAGATTGAATATATCAGATCCCGTGTGAGTGTGGCATGTCGTACATAGGAGAAACCAAGCGACCTTTGCATGTAAGAGTTCAGGAACACAGAACTCATACGAAAAGAGGAGAAACATCAAAATCGGGAATTGCAGAGCATGGTTTGTCCGAACATCATAATATTAAGTAGTCGGAAGCCAAAATTGTGCATAGGGAACAGCACTGGAAGAAACGAAAGTTTAAGGAAGCAGTCTTCATTGGAAGCAATGAGGGCGTCTTTAGTAAACCAAGTTGCGACTTCTCTTCGGTGTGGCATCCGTTGATACGCCGGACATGTGCTGGTCGCTTGACGCGCGACAGTGGCGACGATGCGGCCAATAGGAACGGTGGACGTGGTTAGCTCTGTTAGTATACAAGCAAGTAGCCTCGAGCTTAATGTTCAGTTTCACTTCAAAACAAGCAGAGCACTGCTCGAACGAAAAAACTCAATAAAGACAATGGAAGTCCAAGATGTTTCACTTAATAGTACATCATTGTCTACCACCAACAAACGATATAATTACACCACTTCTTCAGCGAGATTGAGGACATTCATGGATACAAAAGCAAGCAAAAGAGTTGTATTTTTTTTGAAATGCAGTTGTCGTTAATGAAGTGTTCCATCTCTTTATAAAATAAAATATAATTCATCCAACCGGAGGGTGAAGATAGCTTTATCGATTCAGGAGGAGCTCCAGATATGTGTTCCACAGGAGGTGTCAGGAGTTTTATTATTCTGTTATATTCTAGTAATCTGTTTAGTACTTCGGGTAGAAATGGTAGGAATAGTTGGACAAAATGGTGACGTTTTTTGTTGGTTTCTGTAGTAGCGCAGGAGGAAGCGCCGTTTTGCTAGCGAAATTTATAAGGAAATAGATCTGACATGGATAAAGAATGAAGTGAGTTTAAATTAGAAAGTTCGATTGGTATTTGCAAATTTATGAACGCCTAGGAGAGTATGAGCTGTCACCGTAACTGACTTATCTACCACGCTATAAAGTTATTAAATTTGGATATAGAGGTTTACCTGTTCGACTGGCGGCAACAGTCCTAAGAGCAGCAGTCCTCTCGACTTGACGTTCTCAACCACTAAAAATTAATATATAGAGAAAAACGTAACCTTTCTCCAGTACAAAATTCCTCTGGCCTCGACTGGGCCTCCTTGAAAGGAAGAGTATTTGTTGTTTGCACGAGGGCTTATCGCGTGCTAACTAGATTCAACGTTTAGACTATGTCCTGAAGCAAAATCATTGGACATCATGGCTGGCATTTGTTCGGTCAGGCTCTAATTTTTTTGAACCTGATCGATTGTTAACTTTATGATTTTTTTTATTCTTTGTAACGTAATGAAGTTGTACCTGTACGCCTCGTTGAATCTGAGGAGCAAGTTGTTTCTGGTTTGGTTCTTCCAAGCCAGCTGCGGCAACCTGTTGCCCAATTGGAAGTTCAACTGGTTTTTTTTGTATTGAAAGGAAGGTAATAAGGAAGCCACAGATAACCTCTTGGAATGAACTTGAGGCTTGATGCTCTCATGTTGAATGTTTGAGATAGCACCGCTTGGTAAAGTCGCCGCTAAGGACGCCATGCCGCGAGTTTTATAATTATTTGTTGTAACCTTAGTAGTTGGGGAAATGGGAGGTATAGTTGTGGAGAAAATGGTGATGTTTTTGTTTGGTTCCTGTAGTACCGTAGGAGAAAGCACAGTTTTGCCAGCTAAACTTTGAGAAGAATGAAAACTGGTTAAATTAGGAGTATAGGGAGATACATTTGGCATGGATAAAGAATGAAGTGATTTTAAGTTAGAATTTCCGCACGCTCGTAGGAAAAAATGCTAAATGTTCAACGTGGAATAGGAAACTTATACCAAGTAATATCGCCGTTACAAGTTGAAGAATCATTAAAGAAGGCATCGTACAAATCCGATAGAAGCGACATAGTCGAAAAAAATAGAATTGAACGAAGACAAAATGCTCATCAAGACAAAAGATCATTCCTCACGCCAACACAAACAGAAACGTTACTCGTGTAAAAAATTTCGTTTGGTTTTTTGCGAATTCATGAGAACCTAGAGGCTGTGAGCTCTCTCGTAAACTGAGTTACCTACTACACTATAAAATTATTATATTTGGCTGGAGAGGTTGACCTGTTCGACTTGCAACTGCATACCTGCGGAATAGAAATTCCCGCCCCGACTTTTCAACAGCTAAAACTTAATATACACTGAAAAATGTAACCTTTCCCCAATTCATCGGCGGATCCAGTGGGGGGCGGGAGGGTCAATCACCCCACTTTTTTTCGACTCCTTTTAGATTTCTTTGAGATTTTTCTTTGACTGACTGATAAACGCAAACGCACAACTGAAAAGATTCATTTTGACGACTTTTGCCAGATACAAATCTGAAGTTGTTACTAACTTTCTCAGTCAAAATGATTAGTATAGGTAACAGCGGAAATTAACCGTTGTCTACACAACGTGGAATTTTTTTACCACGTAGGAAGGTACCTAAACTGCCTACTTAAAGCCTATACTTAAAACCTGCACTACTTAAAGCAGTCCTCAACAGATTAAGATGGCAGATAATTTATAAAACTACCTGTCATCCGTAACTGTCATCCTAAAAATAACAGAACTAACCTGCACTGGACTTTTTTTGGAGGGAATTCAACTGCGATATTTTAAAGGGAAGTCTCGTGCAACCTCTCGTACTTGCTAGAGCAAAGGCGGTTGAGACTCTCAATAGAGCAAAGCAGATATTTTGTTATAACTTTGTAATTAATTATCTGGAGCTTTTTTTTTGATACCTAAATTAGAAATGTCGATTGGTATTTGCAAATTCATGAGCAGCTAAAGATGTGTGAGTTGCCACGTGAACTGAATTACTTACTACACTATGAAGTTGGACAAATAGGTATTTGGCCAAATATTTAGCTTTAGGACTAATTGGGTCGAACAGGACTAACCTGTTCGACTTGCAACTGCAGTCCTGAGGCACAGAGTAGCAGACTTCCCGCCTCGACCTTTTCAACAGCTGAAAATTAATTTATACTGCAAGATGTAACCTTCCCCCAATTTAAACACAAATAGGTAACCACACAAGTCTGGTTTAACCTAAAACTTGTTCAGACAACGCTTTTTAACAGTACCTAATTAAAGGCATATCAGACGTGGCCACATAACGAAAAAATACCGTAAAACTAATATATAAATGTTTCAAATTTTGAAATTATTTGTAACGTTCGAAAATTGATTTTTAAAAGTACTGCTTTTGTAAATTTAGGAATATCTAATCCTAAGGCGCCTTGATCGGATCGAGCTGACGCAGATCTCACCTGTTCTATCGATAGAACCACCATCGCGTTTTATTGCTAAATTGTTTATTTTACAAACAATTGCTGAGACCAGTACCTCTTTTGTTCAAGCTGTTTTTGTTTTGAATAACACAAACTTGCTGGACCTATACCAATATTATTATTTTTTAGATATATTTTAACAACTCTGTTACATCTAACTTGAATATATGTCATTATTAAATACTTATGTGAGTGACTGAATGCCTTGCATTGTCGTTAGTAGAATTATGTATTTAAATGTAAAGTTATAAGTACTATAATAATGCCTAGTGCCTACTAATTTATTTATACCTATTTTTAGTTGTAAGGAAGCGTTAGTTGAAAGACGTTGACTGGTTTGTATTGAGTGGGATCTCAAATTCCTCTTTCATTTACTTGATTCAGTAGTGGCTTGTGGCTGGCTAATTAATGCTGGTTTGCAATCTATTCGTCGATATCCTTTGAATAGTGGTTCACTAATAGGCTAGCATAAGGATTGATTAGTGTACTGGGCTTCCTCTCCGCTGGGGAACCGAGCTCAGACCACCGCCGTTGGGGTATCTCCCACCTACCAATACTACTATTGGGCCGGCCAGTATTGAAGGCGACCCCGCCTCACTGCTGTGAGCCTGATACCTTTGCGCTTGCTAGGTATCACACAATGGTGATACCGTGCATGCAAGGTTGATCACACAATGGGGATTAAAAGCAAACTTAAAATAGTAAAATGATTGTGTGATCCGTAAAGTAACGTGCAAGGTATCCAACAGGTACAGGACTCAAATGAAAAGAAACTTCTACTCTTTCGCAGATATTTTGCCGATGTTTATTTGACGTCTTTATCAGGGCCCTTGGGGCGTCAATCCCCAAAGTAGTCTCGCAAGGTTGACTACCACCTGTGGTTCTTTGGATTATTATTATAATCCCCACGCCAATGCAGATGATATCTGTTGTTATCCCAACCTGAACACAGAATGGTGCGTAGTGGTTTTCCAATGCTTTGCTTATAGGCTCATTTCCATCTGCTTTCTGTGATTGACGTTCAGCAAACTTTAGAATGCTTCCATGGCTGTTTCATCTGATTGGTTTTGCCCTTCTGGCGTTGGCGTGGCTCTTGACATACCCATGTTTACCGCAACGGGGTATCCAGCCATATGAATCGGTGTATCCAGCGATATGAATCGCTGTATCCAGCGATATGAATCGCTGTATCTAGCGATCACGGGTAACGTTTCTGTTTGTGTTGGCGTGAGGAATAATATTTTGTCTTGATGAGCATTTTGTCTTCATTCAATTCTACTTTTTTCGACTATGTCGTTTCTATAGGTTTTTGTAGCGTGCCCATATACTGAGGTACTTTTTTGTAGCCTTCTTTAACGATTCTTTAACTTGTAAAGGCGATATTACTTGGTTTAAGTTTCCTCTTCCAAGTTGGACATTTCCTATTTTTGTATACAAGTGTAAGACTTCTTGAACCGTTGGGCCGGCCCAATGGTTGGCATTAAAGATGTTAATCCCCATGGTGTGATCAACAAGTGCGGTGCAAAGGTATCAGGCTCACAGGATTGAGGCAGGGTCACCTTCAATGCTGGCCGGCCTAATGGTTCAAGAAGTCGTGCATTTGTATACAAAAATACTAAATATTCAAATTGGAATAGGAAACTTATACCAAGTAATACCGCCACACGTGTGTCAGGTACCTAATTAATAGTGCTAAATGTCCTCTGAATCCTAAAGCATTCAAATAAGTATAGAAAAACGCAATCAATTTATTTCAACTCACCAAAAAACAACACAAAAACAATAAAAATGATGCAAAAAAACAACTAAAATTAATAAAGCTTCAAATTGTATGTAATTTGGCTTTGCGTGCGGTATAGTGGTACTTTCCGCACGCTCGTACGATAAAATATTAAATGTTCAACTTGGAATAGGAAACCTATACCTTATACCAAGTAAAATCATCGTTGCAAGTTGAAGCATCATTAAAGAAGGCTGCACAAAATCTACATCAGTATATGGGCATCGTACAAAATCCGATAGAAGGGACATAGTCAAAAAAAAAGAATTGAACGAATTACGTCATAAGCGTTGTAAGAAGCTTAGCCCCCTTTTAATAAATAGGGTTACCCGGCCCCACTCCTGTGAGCCTGATAGCTTTGCACCACACTTGTTGATCACACTATGGGGATCAAAAGCAAACTTAAAATAGTAAAATGATTTCCGTTCTCCGCCACGGTCATGATTATTAATAGCTGAAGTTGATGAGCATTTTGTCAACCGCACACGTGCGGTAAAAACTTTTACACGCACGCCTGTCAACGTCATGGAATTATTTAAAAGTGTTAGTCATTTTACAATAAGCCACTGGACACAACCTTACCTATTTGATGCATCTTAAATTTCGTCTGATAAGACCATTCAAATTATATGTTTTGAAGGTTTTTGTCCCTACTTTCTATTTTGTCACCAAAACTGACATTTTTCAAATTGTAATTAATCCGAACTTATTTTGGTTTAACACATGAGAATAAAACAAATGCATGGTGTAGTCGTTAAAGCTCCTATTTTGTGAACATGGGGTCGTGTGTTCGAATACCGTTGAGGACAAAGTTTTTTTTTTATTCCTCGGCGTGGATAGTTATTATCCGAGCGCATTTCCTAAAGCATTGAAATAAGTATTGAAAAACGCAATCAATTTATTTCAACTCACCAAAAAATAACATCACAAGAACAATAAAATGATGCAAACGTAACTCTCAGATTAATGAAGCTTCAAATTGTATGTAATTTGGCTTTGCGTGCGGTGAAGTGCTACTGTCCGCACGCTCGTAGGAAAAAATAGTAAATGCTCAACTTGGAATAGGAAACTTTTACCAAGTAATATCGCCGTTACAAGTTGAAGAATCATTAAGGAAGGCTGCACAAAAACTACCTCAGTATATGGGCATCGTACAAAATCCGATAGAAGCGACATAGTCGAAAAAAAAATAATTGAACGAATTACGTAATAAGGGTTGTAAGAAGCTTATTACGTACGAAAAGAAAGTTTGCGCACGACGCCGCGCAGCGGCGAGTGCGTATTGCTTATATAATGCGTATTGCTTATATAACGTAAATGCTTTATAACCCGCATTTCGTACCATACTTTATCCACGACGCTCACAGACATCCAGTCCATAAATTTTTGATATGTACATTCATATCTTTCTTTTGATTTAATAGGGAGGAGCGAGCTGATGGCGGTCTCTGCTACTTTTAAAATATCTGGAGGCGTTATAAAATTTCACTCTCAATATCGCTAGGAATAGACATTTTGAAACTATTACAAATAAATGTTAACAAATCAGAAAATTGATGAAAGTTTAATTTGACAGCTAGCCGCCATTAAAAATACGAATTAGAGGGGAGTGGACTGTTGCTAGGCGACGCGTGAATGAGGCCTCCCTGCTGAGGGCCTTGCAGGTACGTTTGGTTGAGCGTGCGTAAGGAGCTCCTTACTAGTGAAGTGAAACGTGTGTTATTTGCTATTTACTTAGTAGTCGTAGATAAAAGTTTTTACCGCACGCAAATTTAAAGAACTAAACTAGCGAAGACGAACAAGTTTAAGAGAAATTGCCTCGTAGGAAAAATTTTCTACTTAACACGTGCGGGAAGTGCAATGCCGCTACGCGTCGTTCGGTCATTCCAATCAGCGTGCGGTCAAACATCACTTCCCGAACTTGTTAAGTAAATAACTATTGAATAGAAGTGCACGACTTCTTGAAACCTTGGACCGGCCAACATTAAAATTTCCCCTGCCTAAATCCTGTGAGCCTGACACCTTTGCACCGCACTGGTTGATCACATCATGGAAATTAAAAGCAAACTTAAAATAGTAAAATGATTTTCTGTTCTCCGCTACTGTCATGATTATTATTAATATATGTAATGGTTTTGCAGGTTTAGGACAAATAAAACTCCCTTGTCGTTTGAATAACGGCCAACGTTTCGACGTTTAATTTATGTCTTCTTCAGGGCTAGAAGCAAATACAAAAAACACAATAAACAATTGAATTATTATTAATAGGTCACCCCACCTCACATCTGTGAGCCTGATACTTTTGCACCGCACTGGTTGAGCACATCACGGGGATTCAAACAAAATAGTAAAATGATTTTCGCTTTTCGCTACTGTCATGATTATTGTTAACGTGTGAAGTTGGTGAGCATTTTATCTTCGTTCAATTCTTTTTTTTTTTCGACTATGTCGTTTCTGTCGGGTTTTGTATATATATTTTTTTAATGATTCTTCAACTTGTAAAGGTGATATTACTCATGATCAGTGTAATAGCGTCCTTATGTAAATTAACTGGATGGTATAGCAGGTAAAGGACAAAAAACTCTCTATCTTCTATTGAAGAATGACGACGTTTTGACCAAAATTTAGTCTTCTTCAAGGCTAAAAACACATGGGAAGATGCTTCAACTTACATAATTACATTAACATGTGTTATTAGGGTATTTTTCAGGCGATATTACTTGGTATAAGTTCCCTATTCCAAGTTGAACATTTAGTATTTTTGTTTACAAGTGCACGACTTCTTGAACCATTGGGCCGTCCAGCATTGAAGGTGACCCCGCCTCACTCCTGTGAGCCTTATACCTTTGCACCGCACAGGTTGATCACATCACGGGGATTAAAAGCAAAGTCAAAATAGTAAAATGATTTCCGTTCTCCGCTAATGTCATGATTATTGTTAATAGGTAAAGTTGGTGAACATTTTGTCTTCGTTCAATTCTTTTTTTTTTTGACTACGTCGCTTCTATCGAAAGTTTCTTCTTCCAAGTTGGACATTTCTTCTTGAACCATTGGGCCAGCCAGCATTGAAGCCTCTTTCCTGTGAGCCTGATACCTTTGTACCGCACTGCTTGATCACATCATGGGTATTAAAAGCAAAATTAAAATAAAATGATTTCCTTTCTTCGCTACTGTCATGATTATTGTTAATAGGTGAAGTTGGTGAGCATTTTATCTTCGTTCGATTCTTTTTTTTTTGACTATGTCGCTTCTATCGGATTTGGTACCTTGCCCATATACTGAGGTAGTTTTGGTGTAGACTTTTTTAATGATTCTTTTATTTTTAACGGCGATATTACTTGGTTTAAGCACAGTATAAGGAATAATACATTATATCAGTAACGTCAGTCGGTCGAAAAATTGAAACTCCCCTCCCCTTGCCCCGTCCGCCCGGCCGCCGGCGGTGCACCACCAAACTGGTTTTGGCAATGTTTTGGCAGTGCATCGTTGGTGTTTGAGCGTATACAAGTCCCTCGTAACTACTCGAGAAAATTGCCAGGTGCAGGTGCGCGCGGCACACTTTAGCTTTGGAAATATCAAAAGTGCCGACACGAACTGACGATACTGATATAATGTATTATTCCTTATGCTGTGGTTTAAGTCCCCTATTCCAAGTTGAACATTTAGCATTTTTGTATACGAGTGCACGACTATTTGAAGGAAGAGGCCGGCACTCATTGAGCGTTACCTCGCTCCACGACTGTGAGCTTGACACTTTTGCACCGCACTTGTTGATCACACCATGGGTATTAAAAGCAAACTTAAAATAGTAAAATGAGTTCCGTTCTCCGATACTGTCATGATTATTGTTAATAGGTAAAGTTGGTGAACTTTTTGTCTTCGTTCAAATCTTTTTTTTTTTCGACTACGTCGCTTATATCGAAAGTTTCCTGTTCCAAGTTGGACATTTAGTATTTTTTACACACAAGTGCACGACTTCTTGAACCATTGGGCCGGCCAACATTGAAGGTCACCCCGCCTCCTTCCTGTGAGCCTGATACTTTGCACCGCACTGCTTAATCACATCATGGGTAAAAGCAAACTTAAAATAAAATTATTTCCATCCTCCGCTACTGTCATGATTATTGTTAATAGGTGAAGCACATAATTGACCGTTTCAGATAATGGGACTCGCGGTCAAGTATCCTAACGTTATCAAAATCAAAGTTATGACCCATTGAAAAATGATGTTGGGCCAAAGATGTTTTTTCTTGCTTTGTTCTGTTGGTTTCTCGACAATCATATTGATGTTGGTATATTCTGTTTTTCAAATACTGTCGCGTCATTCCTATGTAACACTTGTTGTCACACTGTATGCACGGAATCTTATAGACCAACTCAGAACAAATAGCATTAAGCAACTTTGATTTTAATTGGAAAAAAACCTGACGCACCGTGGTGGTATTATAAAAAGCCAATCTTATGTTAGGGTTCTTTTTAGATAATCGATCATGTATCCTTTCTGAGAGTCCCTTAACATAGGGAAATCTGTAATAAGTAACCTGAGAAGGCTCCCGCTCACCGGACGCAATTACGATATGATCTTTATATGTATTCCATACGGAGCTAACAAGGCTTGTCGGGTAGTTATTGGCCTTTAAGATGTCCTTACACTACTGATGTTAGCGTTATGAAAAACTGGGCTGCTAAGTTTGATAGCTCTATAAAACAGATTTTTAATTATAGCAATTTTTTGACTGGTAGCGTGTGCTGACAAATAATTAACAACTCTTCCCGATGCCGCCAGCTTGACATACCAATCCGTTTGGAGATCCCCGCTTTCACGTCTTACAACCAAGATGTCCAAAAAAGGTAGTTTGTTGTTAAGTTCTGATTCCATGGTGAACTGAATTTTGGGATGATAACCATTAAAAAACTGCAGAAGTTGTGGTTTTCTGTTAGATGGACATGCCAAGATAGTGGTGTCAACGTACAATTTAATAAACGGTATCTCGAAAGCCACTAACTTTAGAACATCTTGTATCAAGTCATTCATCACCAAATTGGCAAGGACCGGACTTGCCGGATTTCCCATTGCTGAACCATCAAGTTGTTTGAAAAAGCTACCATCATGGGGCTAACATCATGGGGATTAAAAGCAAACTTAAAATAGTAAAATGATTTCCGTTCTCCGCTACTGTCATGATAATGTTAATAGGTAAAGTTGGTGAACATTTTGTCTTCGTTCAATTCTTCTTTTTTTCGACTACCGCTTCTATCGAAAGTTTCCTCTTCCAAGTTGGACATTTAGTATTTTCTACACACAAGTGCACGACTTCTTGAACCATTGGGCCGGCCAAGATTGAAGGTCACCCCGCCTCTTTCCTGTGAGCCTGATACTTTGCACCGCACTGCTTGATCACATCATGGGGTAAAAGCAAACTTAAAATAAAATGATTTCCTTCCTCCGCTACTGTCATGATTATTGTTCATAGGTGAAGTTGGTGAGCATTTTGCCTTCGTTCCATTCTTTTTTTTTCGACGATGTCGCTTTTATCGGATTTTGTACGTTGCCCAGATACTGAGGTAGTCTTTGTGTAGACTTTTTTTAATGATTCTTCAACTTGTAACGGCGATATTACTTGGTATAAGTCCCCTATTCCAAGTCGAACATTTAGCATTTTTGTATACAAGTGCACGACTTCGTGAACCAAGAGGCCGGCACTCATTGAGCGTTACCCCGCTTCGATACCTTTGCACTGCACTTGTTGAACACAACATGGGTATTAAAAGCAAACTTAAAATAGTAAAATGATTTCCATTCTCCGCTACTGTCATGATTATTGTTAACAGGTGAAGTTGGTGAACATTTTGTCTTCGCTCAATTCTTTTTTTTTTCGACTACGTCGCTTCTATCGGAAGTTTCCTCTTTCAAGTTGGACATTTAGTATTTTTTACACACAAGTGCACGACGTCTTGAATCATTGGGCCGGCCAGCATTGAAGGTCACCCCGCCTCAATCCTGTGAGCCTGATACCTTTGCACCGCACTGGTTAATCACATCATGGGATTTAAAAGCAAACTTAAAATAGTAAAATGATTTCCGTTCTCCGCTACTGTCATGATTATTGTTAATAGGTGCAGCATTTTGTCTTCGTTAAATTCTTTTTTTTTGACTATGTTGCATTTCTCGGATCTTGTACGTTGGCATATTCTGAGGTAGTTTTTGTGTAGTCTTTTTTTAATGATTTTTCAACTTGGAACGGCGATATTACTTGGTTTAAGTTCCCTTTTCCAAGCTGAACATTTAGTATTTTTGTATACAAGTGCACGACTTCTTGAACCATTGGGCCGGCCAGCATTGAAGATCACCCCGCCTCTTTCCTGTGAGCCTAATACCTTTGCACCGCACTGCTTGATCACATCATGGGGATTAGAAGTAAACTTAAAATAAAATGATTTCCTTTCTCCGCTACTGTCTTGATTATTGCTAATAGGTGAAGTTGGTGAGCATTTTGTCTTCGTTCGATTCTTTTTTTTCCGACTATGTGCATTCTATCGGATTTTGTATGTTGCCCATATACTGAGGTAGTTTCTGTGTAGACTTTTTTAATGATTCTTCAACTTGTAGCCGCGATATTTCTTGGTATAAGTCCCCTATTCCAAGTTGAACATTTAGCATTTTTGTATACAAGTGCACGCGGCCCTCATTGATGGTGACCCCCCCCCCCTCACTCCTGTGAGCCTTATACCTTTGCACCGCACTTGTTGATCACACTATGGGCATTAAAATCAAACTTAAAATAGTAAAATGATTTTCGTTCTTCGCTACGGTCATGATTATTGCTAATAGGCGAAGTTGATGAGCATTTTTTTTTCGATTATGTCGCTTCTATTGGATTTTGTACGATGTCCATATACTGAGCTAGTTTTTGTGTAGCCTTCTTTAATGATTCTTCAACTTATAACGGCGATATTATTTGGTATAAGTTTTCTATTCCAAGTTGAACATTTAGTATTTTTGTATAGAAGTGCACGATTTCTTGAACCATTGGGCCGGCCAACGTTGAAGGTGACCCTGCCTGCCTCAATCCTGTGAGCCTAATACCTTTGCACCGCACTTGTTCATTACACCATGGGGATTAAAAGCAAACTTAAAATAGTGAAATGATTTCCGTTCTCCGCTACTGTAAATTGTCAATGGGTTCTAATCTCGTTTGCGTAAAATTAGCCATAAACATCCAGCCATAAACTTTTTAAATATCGTAGTGATGGCCTAGTAAAGTTATAGACTGTAGTTCAGATAATGATGAAAGTAATTTATATCAATATCAGTCATTAGTTTCGGTATTAAATTGGTAATGCTTGATTAAGGTAGTTCAGAGATGTTAACCTACCGATACTATAGAATGTTTTACTATTCGAGGGGATAAAAAAAAAGACTGTCTATAAGGCCCTATATCTACCTTAATTAAGAGTGTCAAGACACGTTTATTTTTGGAGTTACATCATACACAACTCATAGAATGCTTCACCGTCTGAGGGGTTGAAAAAATTTAAAACTATTTACAAGATGCTAGTGCTATCGCACTTCGAAGTGTCCTGGACGCTTTTAGTTTCCGCGTTCCAAAACTAAACATCTATACTTTCATTAGGGGAGAATTGAGGAATGTTTTAGTACCCACCCCATAGATTGCGGTTGAAAAAAAATTAAAACTAGAAATAAGATGCTGAGGTATGTACTAAAATGATGAGGTGTATACTAAAACATCTCTTAATCCTCCCCAAATGGAACTGTAGATGTTTAGTTTTGGAACGCGGACACTAAAAGTGTCCAGGACGCCCTCAAGTGCGATAACACTAGAATCTTATTTATAGTTTTTAATTTTTTTCAACCCCTCAGACGGTGAAGCATTCTATGGGATGTGTACTAAAACATCCTTCAATCCTTCCCAAATGGAACTGTAGATGTTTAGTTTAGGAACGCGGACAATTTGTGATCGCCTCAATAAGTTCTTCCTGCATTTTCCTAGTTACGAAAAAAGGCACGCACGCACACGCAATCTGTGTCTCGAACACTGAGCGACGCAAGTTTTGTTTTGACGCAAACGTGGCTTGCGCTGCGTTGTGGGCTACATGATACAAAAACCTTGCGTGGACTGCGTCGCATGTGTCTCAATGTGGGCCTTGCCTTAATACGCTTTTCACAAATTTCGGGATATAATGGCGAATGCAATTTTCTCTCCTTTCATAGTTAAGTATGAAGTATGGCAACACAACACACCCTGTCCCTGTACAATTAAAATTGCATACATTCTAAGATATAATCATTTAATTTTTTGTACCTTTTTCCTTTAATTTTATGCTTTGTTATGCCTTGCCTCATCCTCACGGAATATTCGATAGTGTCTACCTACATAATACCGAGTATGGATAAATAAGTTAAAAATCAAGGAAGTGTCTAATTTATTGATCAGAAAAAAACCGATTGACTGGGTATTTATTCTGATCAGGTTTGCACCAAACTTTTTACAAATGATGCTTCTAACCCGGGGCATACACTGATAAAATTTCAGATTCGGAAGTCCATTCTACAGGACACTACCCTCTAGAAACATTTGATAAAAACCGATTGACTGGGTATTTATTTTAATCAGATTTACACCAAACGTGGTACAAATCATGCTCCTGACCCGGGGCATACACCGTTAAAATTTCAGATTCAGATGTCCATTCTAAAGGACACTACCCTCTAGAAAAATTTGATAAAAACCGATTGACTGGGTATTTACTCTAATCAGATTTACATCAAACTTGGTACAAATAATGCTTCTGACCCGGGTCATACACTGTTAAAATTTCAGATTCGAATGTTCACTGTAAAGGACAGTACCCTCTAGAAAAATTTGATAAAAATCGATTGATTGGGTATTTATTCTGATCAGATTTGCACCAAACTTTGTACAAATGATGCTTCTAACCCGGGGCATACAGTTTAAAATTTCAGGTTCAGATGTCCATTCTAACCCGGGGCATACAGTTTAAAATTTCAGGTTCAGATGTCCATTCTAAAGGACACTACCCTCTAGAAAAAAATTGATAAAAACCCATTGACTGGGTATTTATTCTGATCAGATTAGCACCAAACTTTGTACAAATGATGCTTCTAACTCGGGGCATACACTGATAAAATTTCAGATTCGGATGTCCATTCTAAAGGACACTACCCTATAGAAAAATTTAATAAAAACCGATTGACTGGATATTTACTCTAATCAGATTTACACCACACTTGCTACAAATGATGCTTCTGACCCGGGTCAGAAGCATCATTTGTGCCAATTTCGGTTTAATCTGATTAGAATAAATACCTAGTCAATCGGTTTTTATCAAATTTTTCTAGAGGGTAGTGTCCTTTAGAATGGACATCTGAATCTGAAATTTTAACAGTGTATGCCCCGGGTCAGAGGCATCATTTGGACCAAGTTTGGTGTAAATCTGATTAGAATAAATACCCAGTCAATCGGTTTTTTTTTCCGGTCAATAAATTAGACACCAAAAATCAAGAATTATCATAAAATAATACAACTTAGAATATATGTATTTCTTTAATTTTTAATTGCTTATTCTGATGATAAAGAAATAACTTATTGTTTGTTACAGGGGTCTAAAACAGGGGTCTAAAACAGGGGTCTAAAAACATATGTATTTGGCCTGCAGTACAAAAAGTCTCCGGTGACATCATGTGCAAAGAGGACGAAATTGATACCACGATGTATCATACCTTGTTTCTTTTTATACCTTGCTGTCTCCGATGTCCAAATGATGAAAGAAACCGAGAAATTTGATGCTAGTGCCACGGCATCGGTGTCATAATATCAAAATATTTTGATACGCGACACTAGTGCTAACGACACCACCCCATCGTGACACTCAATAGGTCAGACGATGACACTGTTGAGACATTTAAGTGCCGCTACAGTAGTGTCAAGCTTTAATGTCACCATGTGAAATAGCTTTTAATATCCTCATCGCCGGCCAGGTGAAACTCCAAGCCCACAACCACAGGCATATAAGATATAGCACGATGTCGAGGGGTCTGGGTCCACTTGTGGAATTTGTGAGAAGTGATTATTTCATCTGGGGACCAGCGCCCAAAAGTTACTGCACCGCCCTTTTATTTACTTACATTAAGATCTTTAAGTAATTTCTAGTTCTCCATAGAGTCGTGAATATTAAATCTGGTTTGAAGATAATTTTTCTGTTCCCTTATCACAACAGAACTAACTTGATTTGACAACCGCTGATAACTTTCCCACTTTTGTGCCGTTCTATTCGACTTATACTTTGAGAGCAGTGAGAGTACCCTGTCCCTGTGAGACATCAAGAGTCTAACATCAGGAGTCGCCAAGGAATATTTTTCTTTGTAATATGGACAGTTCGCCTTGGGGCAGGTCTATCAAAAATGATAAAATACGTTATCAAGGTGACTTGATCGAAGGTCGAGCTCAAAGAGATCTCTGTTAAAGTGGCGAAAATCTCTACATGTCAAAAAAAAGGCTTAGGTTTTAAATGTTTTAGTTTGAAGGTACAGATACTATAGAGTGGTCTGAAACATCTAATGTATGGTCTACATATGCGTTAATAATAAGACTTTCATCATAACAAATGAATGGATCCAAGAGCGAGGGTGGACCGTTACCATGCCGCGTTGGCTCACTGACAAGCTTCTTAAGGTCATACAATTCAAGAATGGGCGAGAAACGCTGGACAGAGACAAGATTTAGCAAATTCAAATTAATATCCTCCAGACACACCAGGTTGTCATAATTGGTCAAAAAAACACGAAATATTTGTCTTCAATTTCATCAAAAGTCTGAGTGGAATGTGGTCTATAGATAACCCCAAAAACAGTTTTAAACTGGTTAGTTTTAATTGTAAACCAAACTTGATCGGCATGATCGGATAAGAAACTACTAACTTTTTATGTATGTGTACTTGCCTTTATATAAATCAAAATTCCCCCACCGCGCCCCTCACAACGGTCCTAATAATACCTCACTAATTGTTGGTATTCACTAACACCAACAAAATCAAGATTTTTTTAACTATATAATCTCTGATGACATAAAATTTAGGTAAGAATGATCGATCATTTATGTAACCTATTACAATATTATTGTTTACAGTTAAAGCCATTGAAGCTCGCAATTTATTATTTTAATTACAGATAAATAAACTTTATTATTAGACTGTGAAGGCTTTCACGGCCGGTCATAATACTATCTAAAGTGTTTTCCGGGCTATGAAGCCGTGGTCCAATGGAATTGCTTCCTGACGTTTCATCTACTACTGCCTTCCAGTCTGCATTTAGAAACGTAATTTCCTCCTTCCTGTTGAAATTGTTTTCGTGTTTAAATATCTCGATGGCTTCCCTCGTTAGTCTCGGATAGTAGCGCTGTGATTGATGTAGGATATCCACCTCATTAAAAAGGATGTTGTGACCTTCAGAGAGAGCGTGCTCTGCTACTGCTGACTTTTGCTTTGTCCCAACCTGCAACTCCTTTTGTGTTCTGTGATCCTCGTGTTGACACTGCGTTTTGTGGTGCCAATGTATACAGAGCCACAGATGCATGGAACTCTATACACTCCGGGTGCTGATAGGGGATCTCTGCGGTCTTTAGCAGATCTCAAGCTCTGTTGAATTGTACGAGTGGGTTTAAAGACAGTCTTAAGGTTGTGCTTTTCCAGTAGCCTGCCGATCCTGTCCGTGACTTTGTGGATGTATGGTCGAGTAGCCCAACCGCGCTTTTCTACATCATCTCCCGTTGTTGCTTCCTGTCGCTCTACATTCCTTGGGCGCACGGCTCTATCGAACTCCTGCTTGCTGTATCCATTCCAAACAAAGGCTCTCTCCAGATGCTTCATTTCCCGTTCCAATTCAGCTGGCTCACAAATTCTCTTGGCTCTCACAGACAGAGTTTTTATGGCTCCCCTTTTTTGCCTTGGATGATGGTTTGATCCGTTGTTGAGGTATCGATCAGTGTGTGTTGGTTTTCTATACACGGTATGTGCAAGCTTTCCATTCGGCCTCCTTGTGTTGGAGTTCACTTTGCAGTGGATGAACAGTAAAATCTTAATTTCCGGAGGCAAAGCCAAGCTTGGAGAACACTTTCTTAACCTCGTCGGTGCACCCTTCGCCGCCCTCCAATCCAACCTCTATTATATTAGTTGCGGGTTTTTCAACCTCATCTCTAACTGCAGTCTCCCTAACAGCGACCAGTTCCTTTTCCAATAAAGTCAGTCTGGTTTTTATGCTCTCCTGACCTTTCTTCAACTTCTGATTTTCGTGGGATATTTTTTTCAACATTTTTTGAATTTCATCCAGGCCGGTGTTGAAATTAATCGATGACTCCAGTTCGTCCAATCTCTTCATAACAACTGTTATTACATCCCTGTTGGATGGGTTGTGCTTACGCAGTTCCACATTTTTAGCTTTAGATTTAGGTTATGACCGCTTCTGAGAGGCCTCAATCTCCAGCCCCTCGCCCTCTGTGTCAGATCTTGAACAATCTATAGAACAAGGACTTAAATACTGCGAATTTATGAGAGGTACGGTACATACGGTTTCTCGATTTATTGGTGATAAGAAACTGTAATAAAATTGATTTCGAAATTTACAGGAAACCGTCCTCTACTGACAACATTATCCAATATAGCTCGTGTTCTCCGCACTTTCATAAGTTCGCAGTATTTAAGTCCCTGCTCTATAGATTGTTCAAGATACCTCTTGGTGATAAAGCCTTTCGCAAAGAATTATCCATAATCAGACCGTTGGCCTTTTCGAATGGTTTTCCCTTAAATTCAGTAATGAAAATATTTTACAAGTTCGCTAATAGTCATCTCCTTTCTTATAATGTCATCCTGGAAAGGGTGAATAAGAACAATTTTAGATGTATCACGTTCTTTGGAGACATATCTTTACAATTGTTCAAGTTCTTCAAGAACTGTAATGTTTCTATAGGTTACAGAATGGCTAATACGCTTAAAAGCCATTTGATTAGGTTAAAAGATCCAACTGACATATTCAGCAAATCCGGGGTGTATGAGCTTTCGTGCCAAGATTGTTCAAGCGTATATGTGGGTCAACCAGGAAGGCGGATTGAAACTAGGATTAATGAACATATCAAAGAATTCAATAAAAACAAAGATTCATAAATCACCGAATCAAAATCTGCCTTTGCGACACACTCTTTGACTGAAAACCACAATTGGTGTTCAGTCAATAAGTGTGCCCCACATATGATTTAAGATAAAACTGAAGTAAAAAAAGAGAAAGAAAAAGGAAATGACTAGAATTAAGATAATATAACAAACATTATAAATCGTCCATCTCGAATAATCCAAGTCAATATCGGATCCGTGACAAATCAGTTAGTTGTAGAACAGTCATTGTTTGATGTTTTATTTTCGAGTGGAATGTTATTATGTTATTCCTGGCTTGTGACAAATTCGCTTATTGAAAGAGGTATAAAAAGAATTCTATAACAACTAGGTAACTAATCGGATATTGACTGAAATTATTTGAACTGCACGATTTTTAATATTTGTTAAATTATGAAGAATGAAATCAAAAATTGATTTCCGGTTCTTGGCCCTAATATATATGTAAGAATGACACAGCACATCTAGCCTGTGTCCGGAGCAGGGCCTATATGCACCGAACACAGGCTAGATGTGCCGTGTCATTCTTACATTTGTTATATTGTGTTAATTCTAGTAATTTATTTTTTCTTTCTTTTTCTTCTCTTTGTTTTAGTTTAATTTCATCTTAAATAAAATTATTATCAATTCTGGTCATTTTGGAGCCAGAAAGAGGAAAGAGGTAAGAAAGGCGAAATTAAGCCATTATGTACTTGTTAGAACAAGTTATATCTATCTAGTTAGTTTTATTTGCTTTCAGTACTTTGATAAAGCCAAAAATTACAGTGAAATATCTCGCAAGAAAAAGTTTTCGAAACCGTTTTTAAGCAATAATGAGTGAGATAGAGAAAGACTTATGGAGAAGACTACGTTTAAAAGAGAGATGCATAGATATTTTTTTGCATTAGTGCGAAAGGTGGGTCCCTAAGGGCCCACCTTCACATAATTGTTAGAAAAAGTTATATCTAGTTAATTTAGGTTAGTTGCTTTCAGCTCTTTTGAAAAATCCAAAACTTACAGTAAGATAATCTCGCAAGAAAAAAAGTTTTTAAACCGTTTGCAAGTAATACTGAGTGGGACAGAGAAAGAGTTATGGAGAAGACAACGTTTTAAAGAGAGATACATAGATCATTTTTTTGCAATAGTGCAAATGACGGTTACGTAAAGGCGCACCTTTATAGGGTATAATTCTTAGAACAGGATAATAATAAATCTGATTCATTTAGGTTAGTTCAGGTTAGTTGCTTTCAGCTCTTTTAAATATCTCGCAAGAAAAAAAAGTTTTCGATACCGTTTTCAAGTAATCATGATTGGGATAGAGAAGGGCTTATCGAGAAGACAGCGTTTAAAAGAGAGATGCATAGATCTTTTTTTTTGCATTAGTGCGAAAGGTGGGCCCATAAGAGCCCACCTTTATATAATTTTTATATAATTGTTAGTTCTTAAGTTATATCTAATTAATTTAGTTTAGTTCAGGTTACTTAAATGATCATTATAAAATATATGCAAGGTGTGCAAAACAATCAGAAGAGTGTGGACTTTGCACACTCTTTCTGTATGGGAGCATCCGCAATGTGCACTTTGCGCACGCTGTTTGCAATATGCGATTTTAAACGGTAGTTAGTAGCGCGCATTTGTTCGTTTTCGAGGCATTCGTAGAAAAAAAAGATTTCAAAAACGTTTTCAAGTAACCATGAGTGGGATAGAGAAGGACTTATGGAGAAGACAACGTTTAAAAGAGAGAGGCATAGATATTTTTTTTACATTAGTGCAAAAGGCGGACCCGTAAGGGCCCACCTTTATATAATTCTTAGAATAGGATATATCTAGTTAATTTAGGATAGTGGCTTTCAGCTCTTTTAAAAAAAGAAAAAAATTACAGTGAAATATCTCGCAAGAAAAAAAAGTTTTTTAAACCGTTTTTAAGTAGTAATGAGTGGAATTGAGAAAGACTTATGGAGGAGACAGTGTTTAAAAGAGAGATGCATAGATCCTTTTTTGCATTAGAGCGAAAGGCGGGTCCCTAAGGGCCCACCTTTACATAATTGTTAGAACAAATTATATCTAGTTAATTTAGGTTGGTTGCTTTCAGCTCTTTTGAAAAAGCTAAAACTTACAGTAAAATAATCTCGCAAGAAAAAAAGTTCTTGAAACCGTTTATTGCAAGTAATACTGAGTTAGAATAGGATAGATAAAGACGTATGGAGAAGACAACGTTTAAAAGAGAGAACGTTTAAAAGACATAGATCATTTTTTTGCATTAGTGCAAATGGTGGATAAGTAAAAAAGTCTATCTTTATATAATTCTTAGAACAGGATATATCAAGTTAATTTAGGTTAGTTGCTTTCAGCTCCTTTAAATGTCTCGCAAGAAAAAAAGTTTTTGAAATCGTTTTCATGTAATCATGAGTGGGACAGAGGACATATGGAGAAGACAACATTTAAAAGAGAGATGCAGAGATCTTTTTTTGCATTAGTGCGAAAGGCGGGCCCTTACGGGTAATATAATTTTTATACAATTGTTAGAACAAGTTACATCTAGTTAATTTCGGTTAGTTCAGGTTAATTACTGTCAGCTCTTTTGAAAAAGCCAAAACTTACAATAAAATAATCTCGCAAGAAAAAAAGTTTTTGAAACCGTTTTCAAGTAATAATGAGTGGAATAGAGAAGACTTATGGAGATGACAGCGTTTAAAAGAGAGATGCATAGATCTTTTATTTTGCTTGATGCGAAAGGCGATTTCGTTAATCCGGGATGGTGGAGTTAAATCGAAATTTTCTAGCTCGAATCCACTTATATAATTTCTCAGGAAAAAACTTCTTTTAATTGCCATTCTTATTATAAATCTGGAAGAAATAAACACAATTAACGACTATGTCGATTGTTATAGAAAAACCTATTTCTGATGTCTGATAGAGCCAAAAAAAAGTTAAAGTGAAATATCTCGAGATGAATGAAACCATTTTAAGTAGTAATGAGTGGGACAGAGAAAGACTTATGGATAAGCCAGCCTTTAAAAAGAGAGAAGCATATAATAATAATAATAATAATAATAACATGTCTTTATTGCAATAGTTGGAACCTATTACAAAAGGCGAAGTTGAAGTTAAAAACTTCCTAGCTTAACCTAAAGGATAACAATACCATTTATGTAATATGTATTGTTTATGTAACTAGATATTCGGAATAGAGAAACATAGTGCAGGTAACTGTAATATATCAGAAAATATTACATAGTATACTAGACACAACATCACATTAGAGTACTGATTATTTGCCTTACTTGACACTTAAAGGAAGCAAGACTACACAACTTAATATGCAAGGGGATTCTATTATACAACCTTCCAACATAACAAGTGAATGAACGCTCAAAACCAACACTAATATGGGCAGGTGTGGATATTATGAATTTATGACGTAGATTCAAGGTATGGACTTCGGTTCTAAACTTTAACTTTTCAAAAAGGTATTCGGGAGTTTCAGAAGTAATTACTTTATGAAAGAACACCGCTGCATGTAGGATTCGTCTCTCGTCCCTTCTTAACCAGCCAATATCACGCAACTTCGCGGACACTCCCCGATCCCTACCTCGTATGTGGCCAATCAGTCGGACACAATGATTTTGAATTAACTGAATACGGTATTTGTCTCTAGCCAACAAGTAGGGTCCGTAAACCACGTCAGCAAAATTGACTTGCGATAACACCAACGAATCACATAGCATAATTTTTAAGTGTTCGGCCAAGAACATTCTCTGGGTGTATATAAGTTTTAAAGCAGCAAAGGATTTCCTTATGCAATCACTAATATGATCAGAAAATTTTAATTTAACATCCAATCTAAGTCCTAGGTTCCTTGCAGAATCAGTCAAGTTTATCCTTACACCGTTCACCATCAAGTCAATCTCCTCAGCCATCCAAGATGCCAACAACCTACTACCACTAAACAACAGGGCAGCAGATTTGGAGGGATTTATCTGAAGACAATGCCATTCTGAGAGGGTCACAATAGCTCGCAAATCACAGTTAATCCGCGCAACAGAATCGTTGACCCGGTCTGGCTGAAACGAAAGATATATTTGAGTATCGTCGGCGTAGAAATGGGCATTGCAGGCCTTGAGGCTTTTTACCAGCTGAGATGTATAAATTGAAAAAAGCAAAGGTCCCAAGATGGAACCCTGCGGTACACCAGATATGATGCCTCTTGTTCCAGAAAACTCATTCTGCAATTTCACTGCCTGGCGTCTGCACGTCAAATAATTCCCAAGCAACCCGAGGGCGGCACGACAAAATCCTAGATGCCCCAGCAAGGCCATCAGCATGGAGTGGTTCAGCGTGTCAAAAGCTTTTGAATAGTCTAATAGAACAAGCAGTGTCAGTTCCTGCCTCTCATTTGCCCGGAATATATCATCCGTCACCTTGAGGAGGGCCGAAGTGCAACTGTGACCCTGTCTAAAACCTGACTGGACAGTTGGAAGAATATTATTCTGAATAACATAGTCACGTATTTGATCATTCAATATTCGTTCCAGATCCTTTAGAGAGTGTCGGTAAAATACTAATTGGACGCAAATCATTAAGACCCGAAGAATATAAAGCTGTCTTAATATCCTCATCACCAGCTAGGTGAAACTCAAAGCCCGAAACCCCAGGCATGCGCTGATCAAGATAATAGCGCAATGTTGCGGGGTCAGGGTTCACCTGGGGAATTTGTAAGAAGTGTTTATTCACTTTATCTGGGGACCAGCGTCCAAACGTTACTGCACCGCCCTTTAATTTACCTAGATTAAGATTATTAAGTAATTTCCAGTTCCCCCTAGAGTCGTGAATATCAAATCTGGTTTGAAGATAATTTTTCTTTTCCCTTATCATAGCAGAACTAACCTGATTCCTCAGCCGCCGATAACTCTCCCAGTTTTGTGCCGTCCTATTCGACTTATACTTGGAGAGCGCCTTGTCCCTGTGAGACATTAAGAGTCTAACATCAGGAGTCAGCCAAGGAATCTTTGTCTTTGTAATACGGACAGTTCGCCTAGGGGCATGTCTATCGAAAATTTGCAAAAGAATGCCATTGAGCGCAGCAACCTTATCATTGATATTACGCAGATAAAATATGTTATCAAGGTGACTTGATCGAAGGTCAAGCTCAAAGACATCTTTCTTAAAGTGGCGAAAATCTCTATACGTGAAAAAAAAGGGCTTAGGTTTTAAATAATTTAGTTTGAAGGTACCGATTACTATAGAGTGGTCTGAAACATCTAATGTATAGTCTACATATGTGTCAATAATAAGACTTTCATCATAACAAATTAATGGATCCAAGAGCGAGGGAGGACCGTTACCATGCCGCGTTGGCTCACTGACAAGCTGCCTAAGGTCATATGACTCAAGAATGGACGAGAAACGCTGGACATTATCAGAGGCAAGATTTAATAAATTCAAATTTATATCCCCCAGACACACTAGGTTGTCATATTCGGTCAAAAAACGCGAGACATTTTCTTCAATTTCGTTAAAGAATAAGTTAGAAAAATTCTGAGTGGAAGGCGGTCTATAGATAACCCCAAAAACAGTTTTACACCGGTTAGTTTTGATCGTAAACCAAACTTGCTCGGCATGATTGGACAAGAAACTACCAACTAATTTATGTATGTGTACTTTATATAAATCAAAATTCCCCCACCACGCCCCTCACGACGGTCTTTCCTAATAATAGTGTACCCATTTATAAAGACAAGGTTATCAGAAATAGTTGAGGTTAGCCAAGATTCAGTAATACCAACAATATCAAGATTTTTTTCAATTATATAATCTCTGATGACATTAAATTTAGGTAAAAGCGATCGAACATTTATGTGACCTATTACGATGTTATTGTTTACATTTAAAGCCATTGGAGCCTGCAATTTATTATTTTAAACTAGCAGGTAATTAAACTTTATTTATTGTTGATTAATGAGTGAATTTGTGCCTCAGAAGAAATCCTCACCACGGGATCGCCATCGTTTTCTCTCGCAAGTACACGACCCATTTTACACCAGACATATCGGTACCCATGACTTTTTAACTTACGTGCTTCGGCAAGAAGTTTCCGGATGTGAAGAGGCAAATCATCGTTAACATATATTCGTCTATTACTGCCGTTCAAACCACACTCAGTAGATGACAAGTTGTAGTTTTTACGCTTTAAGAGTTCCATCAAGTTGGATTTTAATTGCTGTTTAGCAAACTTAACAAGGATAGGTTTTCTTTGCAATTCACTTCGCAGTGGGTGAACAATGTAATCTTCATTTCCGGAGGCAAAGCCGAGCTTGGAGAACACCTTCTCAACCCCTCGCCACCCTCCAATCCAACCACTATTATATTATTTGTGGTTTTTTCAACCTCATCCCTAACTGCAGCCTCCCTAACAGCGGCCAGTTCCTTTTCCAATAAAGTCAGTCTAGTTTTGACGCTCTCCTGATCTTTCTTCAACTTCTGATTTTCAGAGGATATTTTTTTCAGCATTTTTTGAACGTCATCCAGCAGGCCGTTGTTGAAATTAATCGATGACTCCAGTTCGTCCAATCTCTTCATAAGAACTGTTATTACATCCCTATTGGATGGGCTGTGCTTAGGCAGTTCCATATTTTTAGTTTTAGATTTAGGTAATGACCGCTTCTGAGAGACCGCAACCTCCAGTTCCTCGCCTTCTGTATCAGGTGATGAAGCCGTCGAATCTTCAACATCAAACTCGCTGCCATTTGGTTATTGCATATGAAGCAAATCCACTTGTCCAGTTTCTTTCGGTAGGTTTCATATTCTTTATGGCTTAGCTTGGTACAGTCTGTATGGTACCATCCCGCACAATCCCCATGACATAATATACTCTCTTGTGTCTTCGTGATGTTACCATTGCAATGTTTACATTTCACTATTTTGTGTTTGCTTTTATTCCCAATGATATAGTTAGCAAGTGGGCACTTGGCAAACGTGCATCAAGTAAACATACCGGAGTGAATCAAAACAACCGTTTTTGTACTGGAATTCCTTTAACACAATTACACCGATGGCTGATAGCACCTAGGATCACACCAAGTTTAATTGAGAACAAAATAGTTATTTTGCTTCTTAACGCAAAAAATCGTGGAAAACTGAACTATGCCCGTATTCCCCGGATTTCAGCGCATAGGTCGATATACAAATCAAGAAAAAATGTTGAGTTTTAGACTCAATATTTGCCGCTTTATCACACGAGCAAACAACACACGTGCGACGCGCTTTAACCGAGAATATATTTTATTTTGCATAGCCCTGAACCAAAACAAAACCTACCTTGTTGTGTTAAGTACTTGCAACTGATTATAGTTTTGCTTTATGTAAGTATATTTACATTTTAGCTCTAAGGAAAATCTCAATAAAAGTTGAAACGTTGGCAATTTCACAAACATGAAGTGTAATCCTACATTCCCTATTCACCTCTTATCGTAACATTTTTTTCAAGTAAAATTTCTCATATGTGGACGTAAAATAAATATTTTTGGCCGCCCGGTTTTTTTTGCACCACTTTGCCTATAGATTGGATCTCGGCCCCTATAGTAAATCGGGGTTCCGGTACTATATATACAAGGAAGCCCTAGTTACTAGACTTTACACACACGCGATGACACTATCAGTTTCACAACAGCGGGAGGTTGTCCACAGGGCGTAGTCCTTTCACCATTCCTGTAATCCCTACTAGTGGACAACCTCCTGGCTACTTTGGAACTATGGGGAGTCGAAGTTCAAGCTTACGTGGACGACATCGGTATCCTTACAAGAAACCACCATACCAACAAATCTCCAGCACGTTGCAAGAGGTGCTGGATGTTGTACACAGCTAGTGTTCAAAGGAAAACCTAGCAATAAACCCTAGGAAAACGGTGATTGTGCCATTTACCCGAAGGAAGAGGCTGGACTTCTTCAAAGCGCCATCTTTGTTCGGGACGACAATTCCGTTTAACAATGAAGTAAAATTTCTACGATTTATCCTGGACAAATCACTCACATGGACCCCACGTGACTCGTACCGATAGGAGGGCACACCTCTCCCTTTGGTCGTGCAAGCCCCTGTGAGGCAAATCATGGGGGATGGGACCCCAACAAACTATGTGGCTATGCGTGACGGTAATAAGACCGATAATCACGTATGGGGCTATTGGTATCGAAAGAGCAGACGGAGGTCTATCAAAGCTAAACTCTGCTCTCTGCAAAGACAAATATGTCTCTGCATCACGGGGGCAATGAGAACAACGGCCACGGCAGCCATGGAGCGCATGCTCGACCTGCTTCCACTTCCAATATTCCTGGAACGAGAGGCAATGAAGGCGACATACCGGCTGCAACAAGTGACGAACATAGCACCGCAGCCATTCGATGGTGGGACCGATAATGCTTGGAAGGCCTTGAGGTATTGAACATGGTCTCCGACCTAATGGCATCAAAACGTACATTGGACACTCGCTACGTCGTCAGGGTTCTCTCACGGGCAGACTGGGACGAACGAGGCGAAGATTTACAACTGGCAGAAAGGATCCTGGTACACGGACGGATCCAAAACCGACAAAGGGGCTGGCTCCGGAGTGTACGGGAAATCGGACGGCATCTGCATAGCAGAGAGCCTGGGCCGATTTACCACAGTGTTTCAGGCAGAGATACATGCCATTGAATTATGTGCCCGACACCTATTAGAAGAGGGATGACACAGTGGATCAAAAAGATCTGCTAGGATAGTCGGGCAGCGCTTCTAGCGCTTGTGTCTTCGCGCTGCAATTTCAAAACTGTTCAGAACTGCCACAGGACTCTGAACACCCTATCGCAGGAGAACAGCGTCGCACTGGTATGGATCCCGGGCCATCGTGGTCACGAAGGCAATGAAAGGGCCGACTCTCTAGCTAGAAGGGCGGCGGGCTATGCATTCGTAGGCCCGGAGCCGGCACTGGAAGTCTCATACTCTCTGGTCAAGGCTGAACTCCAGAAATGGAGCAATGCCAAGTCCCATGACAGATGGGAGAACCTATCACACTCCAAAAAATTTATCACGGGTACATAAAGGGCAAAAGCCCAGACATTCCTCAGATTAAATAGGAGACAAATCAGAGTGGCCACTGCATTGTGTGACACGGGACATAGCCACCTAAGATCTCACATGCACAGACTCGGATTGTCCGAAGAGACGGAGTCTCGGCTGTGCTTGGAGGACAACGAGACAGTTGAGCACGTCCTATGTGACTGCCCGGCTATTGCCAGATCGAGAACGTTCGGAAACATGATCATCAAGATGCAAACGCAGTGTCGCCCGAGAGACTCATCAGATTCGTTGAGGGTCTGGGCATAACGGGTGACAACTAGTGGAGCTAGCAGGGGCAAACCTTGCTGGTAACACTTCCAGTGGCCCACAATAGACCGCAGGTCGCGGTGGAGAACTGTCAAAAAGTCCATTCACATTGAATACAATACATTACAATACACACACACACCCTAGTAAATGTTTATTTACCTTTGCAGGTTAACGGAACATTAACACACTGTCGCTGAAAACACTTACCCTCGTTTAAGGTGGTAACCGAGAGTCGCGCCACTGTCAACCCTACTACCCGTAGAAAAAACTTTTCCCACCGAGTGGTGTAATTTTTGTTAGTGTAGACTAACTATTGTACGCGAAGTATGGTACTTTTAATAACACTCAAACGCAAAATGTTATCCACAACATTACAGTGTGGTATGCGCGCCAGGTTTAAACTTATGAACCAACATAAAAGCAAACTGTAAACTAGTTTTAGGGCTCTCTTTGTTAAAGGCAAGGGGGAAAATTAGGTTTATAAATCGTGCAGTTTCTTTTTAAATATTAAAAACTTTACCGGCGGAACGGTTTCGGCGCACAAGTCATTATCAGCACCAAAAAAACGTAAAATTTTAAATTATTATACCTGTGTTGTGAAGTTTTTGTTCATTTCAGGGGGTGAGTTTTCGTTAGTCTCATAAGTTTCCACACCTTTTGCACTCTGCCCGTATTTTTGGGACCATAGCGCGATGGTTCCTCAACTGTTTTGACGAATGTTGAGCCCTGACGATGGCGTGTGGGCCAAAAAATTGGCACCAAGTATACCCTTATTTCTTCCCCATCTACCTGTTTGTGACCGTCCAGAACGTAGTTTTTATTAGAGCCTTCAAGGAAATTAAATACCTCGTTTACCAAACAAGAGAAACATTTTATTTGAAATAAAAACAGCAAGAATTGTTGCGAACATTCGACACATAGAGTGTTTGTCTTAACTTTTAAAGTTTCTATATCTAACCTAAGTTAGTTTAGAAAATACATTCAGATAAAGACATTCAGACAATTAGGAAGATGAAACAACGTCCGTGGAATTTTTATTTTGAAAATATTATTTATAAAAAAAGCAGTGTTGATTTACATGACAATAGGTCCTTATTTAAAAGAAACTGAAAATATGTACCTAAAGTATAAATTCTAAACGTATTTCTAATACATTTACTTCTGATCCTACATGGAAACGTAAAAACTTTAGACAGAATGAATAGTAAGAAACTAACATATTTAATACAACTTATGTACAAAAAAAAAAGAACGAACAAGAAAACAAAAAAAATAGGTTTAACTAGTAAGTAGGGCCACGTTGATTTCCTTAACCATTTTTACTCGGTGGAGCATTTTCTCCAAAGCTTCTCTTGGTAAGGGCATTGTGGAATACCAGACTGGACTGTCTGGGACGCAGGACCGTTCTGGTTGGAGGTAAAACACGTCATTTCGAGTTTTCACACTTTCAGGACTGCAAAATTTATTAAATTGTAAACTTCCAGGTTTCTACATTTTCCAAGCTCTATTAATAGAAATTGTCAAACTTTAAAACGACGTTTAATTAATATCCATTTTTGGTGGCCACAGAATATAAAGATAATGTTAATAATTAATTTTTGTTGCTCATTTCTCTACCTTGCTAATTTGAACCTGCTATAATTTTGCATGGCATTTATGAATTGTATCAAAGTCGATTGATGTGTCTTCTTCGGTAAACATTATCTGAATCCCAAAGGATCCTGACGACAAACCTCGCCTCTAGAAAGTAATTACGCAAGTACTTCGTCCAAGAAAATGATATATTTCGAAAACGACGCATTCCATGAAAAAATATGTCAAAAAGAAGAGGTGAAATGTTTTAGCTCTTCTCAGAAAACTGTATTTAAAAAATGCAAAATAACAATATTTAATTTTGCCATGTGGCCAAAATAATGCTGTGACGAAATAAAAGTTTTAACCGACATAAAAGTCATTTTAACCACGATAACGTAATAATTTTCTAATACAGCAGCTTTTTGGCAGCTTTTTACCCAAAACGGTATAGCGAGGCACGAAGCGATGGCCAAATTGTGGCTTAGAATGCCAAACCGTTTATGCCTACTTGGGCATAAACGGTTTGGCGGCACTATGTCAAAGAAAGTTTTTATATTGGTAACTTTCTCGAAGTTTACAAAACGTCAAGCTGAAATTATAATTAGATCATTTCGAATAAATCACCTGTGTGAAACGCAGCCGGTCAGACTTGGCAGCTCAAAAGCCGAACTCTCCCGAAGCTGAAACTCAGCGGCGTCCTTTCTAATTTTAAATATTTGTTTTAAATGTTGCCAAATTAGTTAAACGAAATCATTCTGTATACAATTCACCCTGTGAATCAAAACGAACGACTGAATCAAGACGAACATTTGGAGTCGCTTGTACGTGTCTTCGTAAATAGTACCTCAGTCTAAGATTGTGTAAATAGTACTTTAGTCTCAGATTTTCTTGCAGACCCACAGGGAAGTAGAAAAATAATTAAATCCGCTGGGGATAAAATTCACCCTGTAAGGAGCTAAAAATGATCGACTGAATCAATACGACCACGTGGAGTCGCTTGCACGTGTCTTCGTGAATAGTACCTCACTCTCAGATATTCTTTCAGACCCGTAGCAGGGTGGAAAATAATTAAACGTCTTGGGGATGAAATTCACCCTGTGAGCTAAAAGCGAACGACTGAATCAATACGACCATCTGGAGTCGCTTGTACGGGTCTTCGTGAATAGTACCTCAGTCTGTGATTGTCTGAATAGTACTTCGTCTCAGATTTTCTTGCAGACCCATAGAGAGGTAGAAAAATGATTAAATCCACTGGGGATAAAATTCACCATGTAGGGAGCTAAAAATGAACGACTGAATCAATACGATCATGTGGAGTCGCTTGCACATGTCTTCGTGAATAGTACCTCACTCTCAGATATTCTTGCAGACCCGTCGCAGGGTCGAAAATAATTAAACCTCTTGGAGCTGAAATTCACCTTGTGAGCTAAAAGCGAATTACTGAATCAATACGACCATGAGAGACCCATAGAGAGGTAGAAAAATAATTAAATCCGTTGGGGATGAAATTCACCCTGTAGGGAGCTAAAAATGAACGACTGAATCAATACGACCATGTGGAGTCGCTTGCACATGTTTTCGTGAATAGTACCTCACTCTCAGATATTCTTGCAGACCCGTAGCAGGGTTGAAAATAATTCAACCTCTTGGGGATGAAATTCACCCTGTGAGCCAAAAACCAATGACTGAATCAATACAACCATGTGGAGTCGCTTGTACGTGTCTTCGTGAATAATACCTCAGTCTTTGATTGTATGAATAGTACTTCAGTCTCAGATATTCTTGCAGACCCATAGAGAGGTAGAAAAATAATTAAATCCGTTAGGGATAAAATTCACCCTGTAAGGAGGTAAAAAGGACGACTGAATCAATACGACCATGTGGAGTCGCTTGCACGTGCCTTAGTGAATAGTACCTTAGTCTTAGGTATTCTTGCAGACCCGTAGCAGGGTGGAAAATAATTAAACCTCTTGCGGATGAAATTCACCCTGTGAGCTAAAAGCGAACGACTGACTCAATACGACCATGCGGAGTAGTTTGCACGTGTCTACGTGAATAGTACCTCAGTCTGTGATTGTATGAATAGCACTTCAGTCTCAGATTTTCTTGCAGAGCCGTAGGGAGGTAGAAAAATAATTAAATCCGTTGGAGATAAAATTCACCCTGTAGGAAGCTAAAAATGAAAATCAATACTACCATGTGGAGTCCCTTGCACGTGTTTTCATGAATAGTACCTCAGTATCACATATTTTTGCAGACTCGTAGCAGGGTAAAAAATAATTAAACGTCTTGGGAATGAAATTCACCATGTGGAGTAGTTTGCACGTGTCTACGTGAATAGTACCTCAGTCTGTGATTGTATGAATAGCACTTCAGTCTCAGATTTTCTTGCAGAGCCGTAGGGAGGTAGAAAAATAATTAAATCCGTTGGAGATAAAATTCACCCTGTAGGGAGCTAAAAATGAACGACTGAATCAATACGACCATGTGGAGTCGCCTGTACGTGTCTTCGTCAATATTACCTCAGTCTCAGATATTCTTGCAGACCCGTAGCGGAGTGGAAAATAATTAAACCTCTTGGAGATGAAATAAACCCTGTGAACTAAAACTGCACGACTGAATCAATACGACCATGCGGACTCGATTGCACGTGTCTTCGTGAATAGTACCTCTTACAGTGATTGTGTGAATACTACTTCAGTCTCAGATTTTCTTGCAGACTCGTAGGGAGGTAGAAAAATAATTAAATCCGTTGAGAATAAAATTCACCCTGTGAGCTAAAAGCGAACGAATCAATACGACCATGTGGTCTCGACTGCACGTGTCTTCGTGAATAGTACCTCCTTCAGTGATTGAGTGAATAGTACTTCAGTCTCAGATTTTCTTGCAGACCTTTAAGGAGGCAGAAAAATAATAAAACCACTTGAAAATGAAATTCACCCTGTCAGCTAAAAGCGAACGATTGAATCAATATGACCATGTGGAGTCGCTTGCACATGTGTTCGCCAGTACACTCAGTATGTGATTGTGTGAATAGTACTTCGTCTCAGATTTTCTTGCAGACCCATAGAGAGGTAGAAAAATAATTAAATCCGTTAGGGATAAAATTCAGCCTGTAGGGAGCTAAAAATGAACGACTGAAACATACGACCATGTGGAGACGCTTGCACGTGTCTTCGTGAACCTCTTTCTGCGATTGTGTGAATAATACTTTAGTCTCAGATTTTCTTGCAGACCCTTTGGGAGGCAGAAAAATAACAAAACCGCTTGAAAATGAAATTCACCCTGTGAGTTAAAAGCGAACGACTGAATCAATACGACCATGTGGAGTTTGTGGACATACTATTACTGCTTTGTCTTCCAATCATTTGCAGTTTATTGAGTCACATCATTGGCTTAGAAGTTAGTAATCTGGAATATTTGATGATTTATTTACCGATGTGAAGATAGCCGCTCAGCCTTTGCCACTCAGAAGCCGAAGTCTGAAATTTACTTGCAGACCCGTAGCCGGGTGGAAAAATACGTCCATGTGGAGTCGCTTGCACGTGTCTTCGAGAATAGTACGTCAGTCCGTGATTGTGTGAATAGTACTTCGGTTTCAGATTTTCTTGCAGACCAGTAGAGAGGTAGAAAAATATTTAAATCCGTTGGGGATAAAATTCTCCCTGTAGGGAGCTAAAAATGAACGATTGAATCAATACGACCATGTGGGGTCGCTTGCACGTGTCTTCGTGAACAGTACCTCAGTCCCAGATATTCTTGCAGACCCGTAGCAGGGTGGAAAATAATTAAACCTCTGGGGATGAAATTCACCCTGTGAGCTAAAGACTGAATCAATACGACCATGTGGAGTCCCTTGTACGTGTCTTCGAGAATAGTACGTCGGTCCGTGATTGTGTGAATAGTATTTCAGTCTCAGATTTTCTTGTAGACCCTTAGGGAGGTAGAAAAATAATTAAATCCGCTGGGATAAAAGTCACCCTGTACGGAGCTAAAAATGAACGACTGAATCAATACGATCATGCGGAGTCGCTTGAAAATGTCCACGTGAATAGTACCTCAGCCTTAAATTTTCTTGCAAAGGTACTTGACGTACTATTCACGTAGGCACGTGCAAGCGACTCCACATGGATGTATTTTTCCACCCTACGGCTACGGGTCTGCAAGTAAATTTCAGACTTCGGCTTCTGAGTGGCAAAGGCTGAGGGGCTATCTTCACGTCGTTAAATAAATCATCAAATATTCCAGACTACTAGCTTCTAAGCCATTGATTTGACTCAATAAACTGCAAATGACTGGAAGAAAAAGCAGTAATAAAGTACGTCTTGGGGTCAACGGTGCAACTTATGAAGGTAAAATGATGTATTGCCTTGTCATTGTTCATCTTCAGCACAATGTTTCTTGGTGCACTTTAGACTTTCACCCGCGTAACTGTTTAATTTGAGGTCAATAGCAAATAAAAAATCGGGTAGGATATGTCCCTGTACGTTACCTACCGTATCAGAAATAGGTAGTTCAAACAAATCCCAATTAAAACCATTTCATCCAAACTAAACGCAGTGGTGATCTCCTTGTTAAAGCCTTTCAAAGCCACTAAACATCTGCAGTAAACATTAACTTACCATTTTGATAAATAGAACTCATACAATTTGACTGGACACCTAAGAGGATTTTCTTCGTTTTCTTGCTGCTCGTACACCTTTTTCTTTCTCTGGTTGTTTTCTAATGGTAGATACATTACAAATTGAGTGACTAAAATGTATCTATAAGCGAAGCACACTTACGCAAAGCTGATTGCGGGGGATAGAACCTCAAAAGCACGTTTCTGGATCCCGGAACTTTACTGGCACCTGGTTGGTTAGGGTTACGTTTCCAGTGCTTCATGATGTGGGAGAAAGATAGCTGCATATGTTCATCGACAGTCTACAACGGAAAAAAAATCAGTGGTATATTGGTTTAGATATTGGCAACAAGAGACACTCACCGTTAAATTAAAATGTTTTGTATTAAAAAACATCAAGGTGCTTAAGAGCACATGAGGAGAGTGGGCTCCTAATTGCTTGCTCTCCCATAGATGCTCCTCCTCCACTCGTGTGACGATATAATGAGAGTCATTATACAACACAGAAAACTTCTTTGCGACCTCATCAAGACAATCAGTGAATTTCTCATAATAAGGATCGCAAAAAATGTTGTCGATTCTTCCGTTTTCGAACAAGTACTGCTGGATTCCCAGGCACAAGTAGTATATCGTGTCTGGGGCGTATTCCTGACCGTTGGGTTTCCGAACCTCCTTTACGAACAGGCAGAGCGAGTAGTTTAATTCGTCAGCCGTTAACTGGAGGATTTCGGTTTTGAAGAGTTTCATGCGCCGCGTTGATTTCTCCAGTTCCGCGTTCTTGGTAGTGACCCATTGCTTCCATGCATTTACACCGAATGTATACTAAAAAAAGGAATTTTATAGCATAATTAGGCCACGTTCCGCGTATTTAAAAATAGTGTTTTCAACTTTTGTTAGTAGAAATTAGGGCCAAGGAAAGTATAACATATTCTTAAAGAAAATATTATAATCACTCACTTTATTATACGATTTTCAGTTAGCGGACTAAACTAAAGTAGTCCATTTGTTGCTTGTAATAACATCACTAGTTTATTTCGAAATATACACTTGGTACACAATAATAGTATATTATCCAATAAGCATATAATGTAGGCCATCATCAGAGAAGGAGTCGTTTGAGCCCACAAGTGTAGCGAGTGGAGCAATTCACCTGAGGTAATGACGCCTATTATAAGCAAGTTGGACACTATACTTCCCAGGTAGCACAACTGACCAGTTGGACGTCTTCTGGACGTCGGTTTTAAGTCATTTTTGGTCAATACGTCAATTGACCTAAGCAGGACGTCTCGAAGTCGTCAACTTTTTGACGTCAAATGGGCAGCAAGAGATGGACGTCCAGTGGACGACCAAGAATGGTCATCATAGTATAACGATCAAAATAATCTAATCATTTTTTTCGGCTCACACTCCTGACTAGTAGGTAGGTATCTAGGTACCTACTGTTATATCTTTAATATGTTTAGCATGTAATAGAAATACATGTTTATTTAAGATGATGGGAAGCAAGTCTTTTCCATCGATTATTGTCTAACTAAATTCATATATGATAAATAGAAAAGTGGAAACAGAAGTGTTAATTTCTGCTTCCATGAGGTAGGTAGGTACTCACTCGTTTTTACTTTTTGTTTATTATTGTGAAATGTTAAATCCATGTATACTGTTTACACTTTCGCATTTATCTTATAATATGAATTCACTTAGATAATGCTCAACGGAAAAGACTTGCATTCCATCATCTTAAATAACCATGTATTTCTATCATATGCTGAGCCTAGGGATTCGTTACACATAGCTTTTCTTGCGTTTCAGCTCTGAGGAAGACTAAATAAATAGTCGAAACATTGGTAATGTTCTGATAAAGCACATTATTATTTGATCTAACCCTGCTAACCACCAGTATTATATTTCCAATAAAACATGTTTAAAATATGTAATGATTTTTTTTTATGAAAAAATGCAAAGCTTGATATATTAAATATGCAGAGAGGACAATAAATGGACGTCGGAAGACGTCTAAACGCAGACTTCAGGCCGACGTCAACAAATGGACGTCTTGTGGATGTGACATGTAGCCGTCATTTGGACGTCTTTTGGCTCAATATCATATGGTCATTTGGACGTCAATACGACGTAGTGTGCTACCTGGGCTTGTCCACGGCTTAATTTACAATGTTTACATAATAATCAATTAGATAACTCGGTCGTTTTGTTAGATGACACGTCAACGCGTTTTGTTTCGATTGTCAAAGTCGAGGTGACGTTAAAATCCATCATGGCAGTCATCATAGCAGCCATAATAGTTGAAACCTTCATTTGTTTTATTTGTAATTTCAAACATGGCAGACTCTACAACCAATTCTTATGGAGTGTATAATAAAAAAAAACACAAAAGATGCAGTGTAAATAATGGATATTATTCACGCTGTGGCACCTGTTTTCATTCAAAGAGTAAAACATACTCTATTATGTGTTTACAACCGCACGTATGACGGGCATAATATTGTACAGCCGTGGACAATAGTATATTGTGCAATTAGAGTCGAAAACGGCACTTTTCACACGAGTGTCACGGTTTGGACACGAGCCGTAGAAAAAAATCTCTTTTCTACGACTGCCCCGAAAATAAACAAATGCGCATATTGCAAACAGCGTGCGCAAAGTGCATATTGCGCAGGCTCACATATAGAAGCGTGTGCAAAGTCCATTTGGCACACGCTTCTGATTATTTTGCACACGCCTTGCATATATTTTATAATACGAATGACCATTTATAAAGCAAAATCGCAGTCGTAGAAAAAGTGTGGTGTGCAACACGTACGAAAATCACTCTTCATACTCTTGTGACGGCTCGTATTCAAACCATTACACTCGTGTGAAAAGTGCAATTTTCGACACTAGTTTCTCAATATACTATTTGATGCCTGTAATCTTAATATAAGAATAAATTAAATAAAATTGTAGTTTTGCTCCTCCGTTCAAATTAGCATACCTCCGTTATGGGGAATTTCTCGATATGTTTATTTGACAAATCAGTATTAATTTGGCCTCAAGAATCCACTGTTTAAGTTTAGCCACCTAATTTCGGGACACCCTGTATATGTGAAAGTCCATGAGAATACATCGCAGTAGCAATAAAGATCAAATTTATTGAAATATACAATCTAAAGTGTTTTTCGGGCTTTGAAGCAGTGGTCTAATGGAATTTCTTTCTGACGTTTCGTCTACAGCTGCGGCAGACATTATCGAAGGCGCTGAGGCAATGGGCGAAGTGATCATCCGTGCTTCCCGTTGACTGAGTCAATGTCGGGACGTCGGTCCCCGACTGAGTCAACGTCGGGACGTCCGTTCCTTTTTTTGAGACAATTTATATAAAATAACATTTTATATCACACGCTAAGCGATTTTCAGAAATCTCCACATTACTATAAGTCTCAACTCACGATCAACTAAATAGGTACTATTTTAAAATCACAATTTCTGAAGATTTTTCTTGTAGGTAATAGTTCTGAAGAAGGCAACAGACAAGTTGCCGAAACGTCAACTAGGTGTTTCGTCCAAGCTCTTTTCAGGGTAAATTGGTATTCTAAGGAATTTTGGTGGGAATAGTGCGAAATTCGGTTTCCAAGAACAAAAGAAACACCCAGGCAATTGTATAAGGGCGTAATACGCATAAGTAAGTGGTAAAATATGTATGTTTGTCGTGTGGGCGATAACGCCCACATTGGGGGCGTTGGGGGCATATAGAGGGGCGGTAAAGAGCCCTGAGAAAATTCTGGCGCAAGAGACTTAAAGGCGACGGTAAAGAGCCCAAAAAAAATTAAATAACTCTCAAAGTGGGTGGTGGGCTAAATGAGTTTGAGAACCTTTGATGTATGTGTTACTGACACTTTGGAAAAAAAAATGAAACTGAACCGTAACCGTACGAAGATGCATTTGGATCACCAGTCAACAATTTTCGAGAAGGTACTACAGTATTGATATACGCCCAGATGACAGGAACGGGAAGGTGTGAGCTTCAAAAATTATCAACCATGAGAAGAGCCCTACAAGATTATCAGAAGATTGTGCAATTAATAGGACACTTTATCACCCTGTATGGTGATTTCCATCATCCTCTATGGTTGAATCACCCTGATGGAAAGAAACTGTAAACACGTACATTTTCACGGATCAAAAAATTAAGCATAAATTTTACCTTTAGACACATATTAGCGTCCGGTTTTTCTTGGGGTTCCGGAGGAGCAGCGGGTTGTGCAGGTTGCATCATCGGCATATCTGCATGCTGATGAGACATCCTTCTTCCCCGCTTCGATTGCCCTCCACGAGGAGTGCCACTACCGCGCATGCCCCTTTTTCTACCCCGCACGGCAGGGCCCCTTTCCATTAGGTGAGGATGCATCGGTTGCGGATCGTCTACGTTCTCCTCCTGCGGGTGAACGGGCGGCGGATGACCACCTTGTGAGGCCGTGATCGTGTTCGCCGTTAATGCTCCTTCTAAGTCTACTGCTGGCTCGTCTAATTCTACAATTTAAAAAAGGTGTTTAGGTAGAAAATAACAACGGTTCACAGTCTACACGTCACAAATATAGCCGCCCAATTTTAATGTAATGTAACGCACAAAAAATCATAAGCTTTGGGTGTAATTTTTTCTCAACCTTAATCACGGCTCTACCCGATAAGGACCCATTGCCGTGAACCTCCTGTTTTCCTTTCAAGTGGAGAAAATCGTTACTATATCTGAAAAAGGTCACGGTGACATTTTTCTAAAGTTCACACACGCAGAGCAAACCGCACACAGTCACTGACTCCTAAGAATTAATCTTACTACCGAGACCGTATCTAGACAGCACACATCAAAGTTGGGACAACAATAAATAATACAGGGTGTCCCAATAAGCAAGGTAAGCGGCTGTTTCTACGTAGGAATTCGAAAGAAAAAATTGATAGTAAATGTGGCCAAGGGAAATTACTGGAAATTCGTTTCATCTCTCTAAGTCTGCCGTTAGGAGGCGTGCATCACTAATAACAAATTTCATGTAACTCCGAAATGTGTCTATGAAAGATATATCAAAAACACCATAAATATAATCTCCCATTCCCGCCGAACAACTTTACTCTTAAAATTGAATATCTCAAAAACCAGGAATAGTAGAGAATTCATGTTTGTGTCATTGTAAAAAGCACATTTTCCGCTGATACGTACGACTGAAAAAATACCAATTTCGTTTTGAAGCTTAAGAGTAGAGGGCGCTTGTTCAAAATTCCCGCCCGAAAATTTGATGTTATAGTGGTGTAAAAACTACAGGACCTTATCTCTTGTATAATTCAAAATATTAATCAAAATCTGAAAAAAAAAAACTGACAATTGTAAACATTATATTACTGATTAAATAAAGCTAAGATTTTTTTAAACAGAATAGTAACACTGTGAGGGTAATTGGTTTGCGTAATTTGCGAGACTCCCTTCGGAATGCAAATTAAAAAAAAAATTTGTTTCATGTTTGTAATTCCGCAACATCTTACTGACGCTACCTTCCATTCTGCCTAATGCAATGCTCCACCCTAGTGCGCGTTGCATAAACAGCTCCAGATTCTTATTAATATCTCTGGTTATAGAGAAGATCAGGTCCTGAAATTTGTACACTACTATAGATATTTTCTACAGAATAGTGTATCTAGAGCTATACTATTGTTACGGTGAGCGGTAGCTGGGAGGCGGAGCGACATTGGAGGTTGGACCTTTACAGCTCGCGGTCTATCCGGGCGCTGCGGCAGGGGAACTGTCATGAGTGATTTATTGCTCTGTTTACTTGGAACGCAGTTATTTACGACCTATTTTTTATTTATGTGTCTCGTATCAATTATTTTTCTTCTAAGAATGTTCTAGGTTTTTCTGTACTTTAAGGATTTTCATAAAAGACGAATAGCACCGCCGTGAGTAGTAGTCTTATTTAATCGAGCTATAGGTAAGCTAAAGTACCAAACGATAATATAGAAGGCTATAAAGTGTTAAGTGGTGAGCTATCTAGTAGTCGAATTGTACTTGTGTGTATTTGTGGCATAAACAAATAGTGTTCTCGTGTTAAATCGCTACACTGGAGAATTATTTTTGTGTGTGTGTTGAGTTCGCAACACTATTGTATTTAATTTTTTGACATAACTCCACAATCGTGACTGAAAACGAATTAGGTCTTTTTGCAGCCTCATATAGTTGTGTAAATTCCCACTTCTTGAGATATTCGATTCTTACTCGAGCAACGTTTGAGGTACACCCACCACGTTATTTCAAAACATAGAGAAAAAAATTAAAAGCAAAATTGCTCGAAGAGAATGGGAGATTATATTTATGATATTTTTGATATACCATAGGTAAATATCGGAGTTACATGAAATTTGTTATAATAGTGGTGATGAAACGCCTCCCTAGCGGCAAACTTGAGATGAAAAAATTTCCAGCAATTTATTTCGCCACATTTGTTACAATTTTTTTCTAGGATAAATAGTTTCGTAGAAACAGCCGCTTACCTCGCTTACCCCGGTACACAAAGTCAAACTTAATTTCCCATTTTTTTTTTCATCATAAGAGTATATACATATACCTATTAGAAAATATAATAAACGGATGACGACAATCTCTCATAATAGTTTATTAACTCCCCAGTTGGCTTTGAAAATTGGGTACACGGTGGAAAAGATTTTACTACGCATGATTACCGCGCACTCTCTGCACCCACGATATTCTTAACATACGACGGTAGAGGTACATCTCAAAAGCGGCCAGCTTTTTCTCTGTAGACACATCGAGAGTCCAGCCTTTACTGCCATATAGCAAGATTGAAAATATATAACATCTAATCATGCGCATTCTAAGTTCTCGGCTCAGTTCGGATCTCGTAAAAAATTGCTTCATATCAATAAATGTTTTCCTGGCCTGCCCAATTCGTGCATTTATTTCGATCTTGGGGTCGCACTGATTATTAATGATAGTCCCTAGGAATCTGAATGAAGTTGTTCTATCTGTATATTATTAATGTACAAATTGGCAATTCTATTTGTCTTTGAAAGAAGCTTAGTTTTGGACACATTCCTAAATAGTCCATGCCATTCCCTATGGCTTACTATACGGTTCATTAAGTCTTGTAAATCGGCCAGATTATCTTGCCAGCACAACACAGTCGTCGGCGTATCTCAGATTGCTAACAATGACTCCATTGATTTTGATTCCTCTATGGACCTCTTGCAGCGCTTCTCTAAATATAGTTTCAGAATATAAATTAAACAGAAGTGGTGATAGGATATCATCTTGCCTAACTCCCCTTTTTATTATAATAGCCTCTGATGTTGCTTGCTCAATTTTCACTTCTGCCGTTTGATGCCAGTATAACTGTGAGATGATTACGATTTCTCTTCTTTATTTATTTATCCCCGTGGTTCAAGAATTTCTATTAGTTTGTCATGCTTAAAGAAGTCAAACGCTTTTTTGTAATCAATGAAACATGCATATACATTCACGTTCATATCTCTGCAACTTTGAGTTAAGACGTTTAGAGAGAACAGTACTTCCCGTGTACCCACACCATTCTGAAATCCAAACTGACAATTATCTACTTGACTTTCGCACTTTTTGTAGATGCGCCTATGCATAATTCTTAGAAACACCTTACGCAAGCAACTAAAGTTTCATTATTATTTACAATATGTTTTTGTTATCTTCATTTAGTTGTTGATAATATTATAAGCAAATCCAAATTGGTGAACTGGGAAACGTGACAACATGGATCAAAACGTCAGCGACCGTGTTTATTAAAAATTTGATTGGCTGACAGTGACACCAGTTGCGTCGCATGCCTGGAAACAAAATGACTGCGTATTTTTTTAGTAAATCCATGGCCGTAGACTTGTAAATGGAATTGACAAGACTTGCACCTTCCGGACCATTGTTATTTTTTAGTTTAAATGTTGTACGGGGGGTCGGGCCAAACTAATGCTAAGCTTGCTGTATTAAGGACGGGAAACCCGACATTACCAAGTTAGGGGTGGTGCTGAGTGCAGCCCAACTATTGCCCCAACTATTGCCACTCTCAATTATTGTGGTATGGGGCCAAACTATCGCCACTTTCCAGGTTAAATGTTGTGGCCCAACTACTGATAGGCTCCATGTACAACCTAATAGGGCCCAACTGTAGCTAAGCTTTTTAATTTTAAAGTGGGACCGGACGAATATTAAAGGCTTAGTGTTATAGGGAGTGGAGCCATGCTTGGTATATGGTGTAATGAGGCCCAACTATCGCCAAGCTTAGTGTTCGGTGTAATTTATGGTTATTTGTAAGAAAAGTAATTTATTCTGAGTATTACTTTCAAAGTTTCAGTGGCTTCATTTTAGACAATGTTTTCAGTTCAAGAGTCGGACACAGCATAAATGAGAACTGTCATCAGGCCGTTTTTTATATCCGAACAACATACGTAAGTTTCCCTTGATTCCCAACATCGAAGACAATACCTTCATACAAGGTTTACGAGAAAATACCAACTTGCCTTTTCATAATAACCAACAACTGCCAACCTTGTACTGGAATGTTTATGTTCAGAAATGCCACCCGCGTTCAATTATATCTCTGGGCCCTTATTAAATATAGAAAAATGTGTAATTTTGTTACAACGTTTAGTAAGAGATGCTATACAACAAGAATTTTAACCGTGCAATAAAGAGTGGGAACCCAGAATAACAATACTGAGGAATATAAATTGTCTTACCGGTAGCCATCTTGAGCGCCATCTGCAGCATGTCGTCTCCAAAAGTGTTGGTAGAATCAACAGCCTCAGGACTGTACTCGCCGCCACCCTCTGCAGTATTATCGTCTAAATCGCTCTCCGAGTCCGTGTGCTCCTCTTTCTTCTCTCCCGCCACCATTTCGGCCATCATTAATAGCTCGGCTTCATATGGATCCGTCGGAATTTTAACCTGAATTTTCTGAAATAAAGGCGCAACATAACAAACATTACGATCACGGGGCAGAAATCCTCGTCGAACGTCTTACTTAATCAACTTTCCTAAACTACACAGGTTCGAGTGTTTCAACAAATTCAACTTTTCTACCAGAAAGATGGCCATCTTGTCTCAGTTTTAACGCAACAAAGCAAATACATAAAGCGGAGTGGATATTAGTTGAATGCACATTACATTTCGTAAAGTAAATCGAAATCACACTTACCTTAATTTCCTTCATAATACCCGCTGCACTATTCCGCGTTGTAGGAATAAATATGGGTATAGGAATGGGAAGAGGGAATGGCACAGGTATGGGTACTGGCGTCGAGAACATATGACAAGGAGTCGGGACATATAGGGGTACTGGAACAGGCACTATAATCTTCATAATATCTTCGTTGTCAGTTTGAATACACGCGTCTCTGGTCGTAGGGGTAACCTGTGTGGCTAAAATATTGTTCCGTCAGCATCATTCTTTGATGAAAATGACTACTAAAGCTACCTTTCGCGGTGACTCTAGGGTGACACATGGTTGAGACATTTTTTTGGTCGGGGCAAGGCCGTTCTTGAACTATGTATTGCTGTTTAACCTGCACTTGGATAGGCAAGTCCAAGTTTTGCACTCCACATGATTGCTGTAGAGAATTTGAAGTCGTCGTTTTTGATCTTGTCAACCTTGTTGAAGAAAGCGGAGCTAGGCCGGGAGGCAAAAGAGACGGTGTGGACGCCCCATTTGATTTTGCTAAGCTTTGGACGCTAGATATTACGGGCAGTTGAGGCGCAGTCTCGGTAGATTTCACTAGAAAAAAAATAAGGTAACATGAAAACATAGGTTTAAGTCTCCTGTATAATCGGCCCGGGCGGTGTGGAGAAAGAAAATGTTTAGAAATTTATGCTACAAATCAAATAAAAATAGCAAACCAACTTTTAATTTTAATCTGTTGTCTAAACAGTTTTACGTCTCCCAATAATTTTAGGAAAAAGTTTTTAACAGTCGAATTAATGAGCCATATTACCTGCCTCTCTACTTTGAAAGAAATTTAATAGCATTAAGAAGAAATTACGCAATTTCGAAAGCTTACTAGCTTAGTTATTTTCTCCATACCACCCAGCCCTAGTTCCCAAGATACTTAAACTTAAGTACGTATCAATCCTCCGATCAAAAACTCACACTCACTTGGTAAGCTAGAAATATAGAGTGTCCCAGAATAGTGGTGCCATAAAGCGCAACAAAGCATGTCTTGAGACTGAAATAAGATGATTTAATAACATTAACCTCTATCTCAAATTGCTTCGTTAAGCCACTAGAGGGTCTCAATGTCAGAAGGTTTAGTCGTAATTTGGCACGTTATCTCATCTCTTTCTGAGCTATTGTTAAGAATTGGTGAAGTCGGCAGGCGGTCATCAGTCGTTCCCGGGTGACCCTTGAACCTGCCGGGCTCGTCGTCGCCGAGCGTGATTTATTATCTTGTTTACCCGACTTTTAGTTCTATTTAAACGTTTAGTGGTATTCTTTGATTGTTCGATGAATGTTAAGGACTTTTCTAGTATATAAGCTTTATGTAAAAACGACAGGGACTGCTGCCGGTCGAGTCAGTTTAATTCTTTATCGAGACAAAGTAAGCTAAAAGAACGAAGCGACAATAGAATGCTATAGTAAAGTGTTAGTGATAAACAATCGACTATAAGTAGGCGTATTTGAGTTTGTTTGTCGAGAAAATAGTGTTTTAATTAAAATCAGTTTAGGAATTATTCGCACCCCGATTTCGCAATACTATTTCTAAATGTATATAAAATTGCGCCAATGCCTTACCCCAGAGGCATGATGTTAAAACGTTACGTCTATCTGGAAGAATCATTGTTTTCCCTCAATATCACTAAAAATTAAAATAAATTCAATTCATCAACATTCAAATCGCCGGAATGGCGATCGCCTAATGTGCGGCGTGTTTAACATGGTAACGCTCAACAAAGGTGCACCTAGCTTCAGCAGAAGAGAAGCGCGGTACTTAGCAAAACAAATCAAAAGCGTGAAATCGCCAGCACTCACAAACCGCTCAAGGGCCTAAAAGCAAGATCACTTCGCGTCTAACCGTCAAGAAAGTGGCTCTAACCAGCTGTAAGGGTGGAACGAGACCATTGAAGAAGACAGACTGAACCAGTATAAGTGCAAGGAGGATGGCAAAACTACGCAAAACGGAGAAAACAGGAGAAATGTGAGAAGGGTCAACTCCGTGCACATTTGGGAAAATTACAAACAAAAAATAAATCCTAATTGACAAAGAAAAGGAAAATAAATAGAATCATCTTTACAACAAGCTAAAAAAAGGATGTCTGGGCGAATTAATAGAAATTAGTAATGAAACAGATAGCACAAGAAATTCCTTTTTACCACTCACAGAAAACAGGAAAAGGCCAGGGACCTATCCCCTGAAAACTTCGAATCATTACAATGTCAAAAGTAAATGCAACAGTTGGCAAATTAAAATTAGGAAAGACACCTGGCCCAGATGCCCTCCCTGTGAGGCAATACGGGCAATCATCCAAACCGAACCGGATATAGCCCTTAGAATTAACCTGAGCCTTTGCTCTATCCGTCGGATTTACACAACTACCCAAACCGAGTTTTCTCGAGGTACCTATACTTACAACCGCACTTTCCATCCGCTACCAAGATTTAATGGCCCTTTCGTCTGAGCTGTTCTATTTTAAGAGAGAACCAAAAATTATCCGGTTTTATCTCTGATATTACAAAAATATCTAGAACAAGCAACTTTCTCACTCATGGATCGGGGAGTGATGATAAACCCTAAATATTATTAGTGCTGCGGATAAATAACGGTAGCATCACTAATTTGTAAGCAGTTTGGCTAAGCTACAATATATTGAGCGTAACAAAACAAACAAGTTTAGTTGCTTGAAGTAGAATAGTATTGTGTCTGCTGAATTTGCAGCAATAAAGTCGCTCATTATCTTTTATTAATAGTTATAGGTCGGGCTGACTGAGGTCACGTACGCCATTTTCAAGAATCTGCTAAAGCACATACGCGGCGGTAAAAGAAATCGTCATTCGCTTTTATTGCCATCTCGTTACCTTGTTGAGAGATACGAGAGAAATGGTAAAGTCAGATTTCCATCACCTTCTTGATGCCAATAATAAAAGACTGGATTATAGATGATTGGATAGTCAGACTCTTTCCATCAACCAACTACTGGAATACTAGGAATTCCCAAAAACATGGAAGCTGGCGCTAGGATTATGCTAATAAAAAAGCCAGGAGATCATGACTTACCCAGCTCAAACAGGACCTTCTGCAGAGCCGACTCCATGACATGTTGCACGAGCATCTCATAAAAGCTTAGTTCGGCTTATGAGCAAAAAGATCAACTATAGACGCATAAAAATGGTAATGGATAAAGCAATCGACATAAAACTTAGAGGACAAGGCGAAAGACGGTGCACCCTGATCACCCTAGGCGTAAGGAAAGCTTTCAATAGTGCCGCATGGTCGGACATCCTGCGGGAATTGGAAAACAGGAATGTAAATGAATACATCTACAACGTGATTAAACGATTATTTTCAGAACAGAAGAATCCAAATCGAGAAGGCCCAATTCGCCGGAGTCTCTTAGGGCTCCGTAGGTCCACCATTGTTGAACAACAATTTCGATTCAATATTAAAGGGTAGCGTCATCTGGGAGAGTTCTACCTGTCGGCGACATTGCATTGGTAATGAGCACCAAAACTAGATACCAGCTGATGGAGGAGGGAAGTGCGACAATCTCTACATGTGAAAACTGGCTTCGTGAGCACTTACTAATATTTGCAACAGAAAAAAACAGAGGAGGTCATTCTAACCTAAACGGCAATCTTTTAGAGCGGGAAAAGCAAAAAAACAAATACAGCACGTTCAGCAGCATCCAGAGGAATGCCCTGGTGAGAGTGCTTGGTACTTACCGCACTCTCTACAGTAGCGACTCAGGTCTTAGCGGGAAATCTGCTCGTAGACCTGCTGAGGGACGAAAGAACTGCGCTGTACTGGATCATTCGAAATCATTGCAGGGGTCTGCAATGATTTCGAATCTTGCAGAGCGAAGCGAAAGCTGAAAAACTCAAACTATAAAACTGGCCAATACAATGGGACGTCACTGCTGACAAAAGATAGTGGACGAAGAAAGTGACACCGAACATTGAAAAGTGGATCTGATGTAAAGACAAAACTTCTTTCACTACGCGCGCTTGGGAGTTTAGAGACAGAAACTGTCAGCACTGATTGAAGACCTATCCCTGAAAAACATCTTTCACGGAATTTCAAACAACAAAGAAACCCAGCAGACAACAAACAATATCATTTGGGAAATCGTGAAGACCAAAGAAGCTAAAGCAAAAGAATAGCACATATTTGCTACTGTTTATACAGAAGCATAAGCTAAAGTAAAAAGTGCTTACCGTATGACAAACCTGTGAAGCTAAAAAAGGTGAATAGCGGGTGTAGGTCATAAACAAAACTTCTCGTTTGTAAAATTGCCAACGTTTCGACCTTTACTGAGGGCTTTCTCAGGGCTCTTTCAATAAGCCAAGTTTGCCACAGGTCAGGAATAACATTTGACTCGAAGAAAAAAAACATTCAACAGCCATACGAAACTACGATTAAACAAAGACCACACTAGGGTGACACACACATGAGTAAAATTGAGGCATATTTTTGTGTCTCAATTTTACTTTGTTGCTCTTTGCGCCTTAAACTCTGCTGTGACAACAAAGAAACCTGACTGTTGAAGGTTTTTTTTTATAGAGTGGAAGGTTATTCAAGATCTGTTACAAACTTTGCTTATTGAAAGACCCCTGAGGAAGACCTCAATAAAGGTCGAAACATTGGCAATTTCACAAACGTGAAGTGTTGTTTATGTCTCACACCAGCTATTCACTTCTTTCAACTTGGTAATAACACGCAAAATATATATGATAAAACCTGTGGAGGCCAACGTGAGGGAATGACATAATTACAAGACCCTTTTGGAGATGAGATGAACACTCAGAAGACTAATGCCGCAGCTCTCAGTGCAGAACACAGGAGTCGAGAAAGTTTTTAGACGGCAGGCGCCTGGTACCGCCGCTAGCCCTGACACACTCCTTGAGAATCCCACACTACCCGGTCGACAGAAAAACCGGGTAGTGTGGGAAGAAAACCCAGGGGTTATTTGATAATTTTTGGTTACCACCTTTAAAAAAAATCACATAAGACTCACATAGCAGCAAATGACTAAAGAAATGAAGAATTCCTTAGAAGAAGCCTTTTCAACTTTATGCGTAGAATTAATTTTTGCATCGCTGAGCATAATGTTCATATGAAGCACTTCATCAAGAATAATTATTCATGGAACTGTAGATAGCGGGTGTAGGACAAATAAGAAGCTACTTCACAGTTGAGAATACGCCAACGTTTCGATCTTTATTTAGATCTTCTTCAGGGCTTAATTCAGTGCCCCATGCTCACACATAATAATTATTCATGCTATTCGAGTTTCGATTCTTGAGTATGTGTCAATCTGGTTATTATGACATAAACTCTTATCTGTAATTTGTGTAGAATTTACATTTTATCTCAAAAAGTCTGTGAAAAATAATGGTTTTTCAAAACATAAAACATTCCAAAATCACATATCTCTAAGCAAAAAATTTCTAGAGCACGTTGGGTACCTTTCCAAAAAGAATATTTTGTAACTTCTACGTTTGGTAACACAATTTTGAGTACACTCAAAAAACACTTAAAAACAAGAAAGAGTTAATAAAACCTTGTAACTTTAAGACTGTCTAGCGTATGAACGAGAAAACTTAGGATAGAGGTAAATGTGGCTAAATCATCTTATTTCAGCCTAAGAATACGTGGTTGCTCTACTGTACTATTAGGAAACACCCTATTTATCTATACAGGGTGATTCAGATTTTAATGCACAAACTTTGACCACTGCGTCCAAACATAACACCTGTTTGCTCTATAAACAATGTTTCCAAAATGCTTCTTTAAAAAAAATACAGGTTCTTAACATTTTATAAAAACAAAATGATAAAATTCAGCATTTTTTCGCAAATTTTGTGGTTATTCAACATGGTATCAATTTAATAACTTCGCATCCTTAAAATCTTCGGTCTCGTAAAACATCTGAAAAAGCGAAAACCCAAGTCAAATGTATTTTCAAGTGGAAAAGTTTCATTGAATATGTTTTGTCCTCGTGACTCAACCTCTAAGACGCGTGGATGTTACCCTCAAGATCTTAAATTGGAAGGGGGTTAAGTGCACATCATTTCAAAAAACGTTTATTTCGCTGTTTAAGAGCCTTAAACGGTTAGATGATATGTTGACTTTTCGAGAAGTGTATTTTCCTTTATTTCATTCAAGAATGCAATATGGTGTTACCTGTTGGGGGAGCTCTGGCAGAGCTTGTGAGCTTTTTCAACTGCAAAGGAGGGAGATTAGAATCATATTGACTTTGAGGTACTGAGACGCCTATAGGAAGCGCTTTAACAATAGTGTCTTGACGATTATGACACTATTTTTCTTTACAGGTCTAGTGTTGTGATCGAAATTCATCAGAATTGAGCGAAGTATGTGGCAGAATTGAATGTTCACCGACTGAAAACGAGAAATGCTGATACCGAATTGGCAAATATAGCAGAAGATGCGTTTGGTTCGTGACAGACATACTTGCATATAATTTGTGGAAGCAACAGCCGTCCTATAGATGGACACAGTAGCCTTAGCAAGAACCAGAACTTGCCGCTGCCAAACTCTGTGTTCGATCAGGTTCGAAAGTTCAGGGTATCCATACAGACCAGTTCAAATAAGAGCGAAACCGGTCTAGGGTTCCTCTGCCTGACACAGAACGAAGTTTGGTTACTCTGCTTAATGTCGCGGCCAGGCAATATAAGTTATAACAATATGTACACTATGTAGTCAAATAAACAAACCTAAACCTGTAGGGTGCAAGTTAGGTATAAGGACAAATATTTGTGGTTCGCCCCTATACCTAACTAAATGTTATTAAATTATACAGGGTGTCTAATATACGAACTATTCACGGGACAGAATAACCCAAGTTTAAATACCTAAAACGCCCCCTTGCGGAGACACAGAGCCTCAAAAGGGGCCTGGCGATTTACATTTTTGACTCTTGTGAAAGGTTTTGAAAAGGAAAAAAAAAACTTTTAAAACGACGTGTACAATTATGAAATTAAAATATTCCATGTAGGCCGTGAAGGCTCATAATTCTAACAGTTGATATTTTGCATCGTCAAGGAAGTCAGGCTTGCCACCACACTCGCCGCCACAATAACTGAAAACTTACTTTAATCAAATATTTAAAAACTTTATCAAGAACCGACGAAGCGTCTAAGATACTTCCCGATTACGAAGTCACAAGAATAAACAGTCACTCAATAGTAACTAAATGAAGATGAATTGGATCACGGACCATCGGTTGGAAGTTATCAAGAGAGTTAAATCAGACTAGAAGAAACAGTAGTTTAAGCAGTACAAGGCACCATGGGAGGGACTCTAAAGGATAATCAAGAGAATAAACAGCCTTGCATACAGAATACAGCTTTCACCAAAGTCAAAGTTAGAAGTTGTCTATATAGAAACTTACCCCGTACAGGGGAGACGATCCACCATCATAGCATCTACAGAATGATGCTAAGCGGGGCGAATAGTTGCCAAACACAGGGCAGGAATTTTTGCAGCATCAATGCCTTACTCCCTTCAGAGGAGGTGATCTACCATTATGGCATCTATAGAATGATGCTATGCGGGGCAAATAGTTGCTAAACAGAGGGCAGGAATTTTTGCAGCATCAATGCCTAAAGTGCAGAAAAATTGTATTTTCAAAAACATTAACTTTTTGTATTGCAATTTGGACTACAATACGGTTGAAACTAGGACAACCTGAACAAAAAAATTGATATATTAGTAAAAATACAATGCTATAGTTACTAGTTTGATTTAAAACATACATTTTGAAATGTCATTGAAGCTTTGTAGAATAACTGAGTCAAATAACTGTATTTTCCACAAAAAAAAATAAATGAATTGAATTCGCCTTACTACGCGAATTGTAACCGTATAAAGTCACTAAATAAATAGTGTTTTAAATAAAAATGAGTTGCACTGAAATTTATGTGAACCCTGAGTTCGCAACAGAACTTTTGTAGAATAACTGAGTCAAATAACCAAAAAACCGCATTTTTCACAAAGCAATTTAAACTGGATCCACTAGAGCAGTATTTAATTTCTAGTGCTAAAGTAAATAACAACAAAATGTACGGTGCTACAATTTGCTTGGTATTTGTGGACCTTATTTAACCATCCTGTATTATCTCGAAAAGGTGAAAACATCACGTCATCACACTAGTCGGTTTGTGAAAGAATAGTGTTTGGTACTCTCCAAATTTCTTAAAAATCTATGAAGTAGTTTTAATTTTTTTAGTTATTCGACCCTAGTGTTGAGTATTTTTTTACACACTAGAGATAATAGGGCATGGCCAATAGAGTGTACGTCAAGTTTCCTCGTAAGCATACCAACTTCCAAGTTTAATACCCTATAGCGTAATGTAGTCAAATAAAAGTGACAACATTCTAAGTGGCCATAGCTGCATAAGTTTCACACAGATATATCAAAAATACTACACTTGAGTAAAAATAGAAAAACAAAATTCATTTAAAACTCACCTGTTTCTGCTGGGATAACTTTCCTCCTGGTCTTTAAAGGTGCGCCAGTAGGTATGGGCTCTCCTTGACTATTAACTGGACGTTGCTTGGGGAACTGGCTTTGAAAGTCCAAGACACAGGAATAAGAACAAAAATTCCTCAGGCTCGAGTCGGACATGGTCAAATGATATGCAGGATTAGACTTCTGTTTGCAAAAGGTGCAAGGTAGCGGTTTGCCGTTAAGAGCGTTTAAGGACAACTGGTACAAATTAAGGCAGTTTATGCTACACATATTGACAACCTCCGAAGATTTCGAATATTTCTTAATCATATCAAAGTTGTACTTTTTTACTTTGCACCAGCTACATGGAACTATCTTCCTATGTGCTATAATATATATATTTTTACAACTATTCGAACAAAAACTGTGCTGCACATTATCGTAGAACATTGTGTGCTGCTCGAGGACCGATCTGCTGAAATTCCTTTTGCACATCGCACATCTTCCCGGTGATATTTTATTTACAAATACAAAAGCTACAAAGCAAGGTTCTCCACAGAAGTAGTTCAAATTATTGTCATGCTCAAACTCAATGGTGATTGGTTTGTCTTCTTTACAAACTGAACAAGTGGTTCCAGGGTTAACTTTAGGAGGTCGGTCGTTGGTCATTATATCATATTTGTCCATACATGTTTTGGAGCAAAAATCCTTGAATTGTCCTTTCTCTCCAACTGGGGCAAGAAATCCATCTTCTCGTTGTGACATATCCTGATGGCAATATGAACAAACTTTAAGCCCTTTTTTGTAATGCTCTAGACAAGAACTCGAACAAAATTGCCTGATGTCGTTTCCAAATCGCACACAGTATTTGCCAAGCGAGGCAGATTTTACATCACCAGAGCAGCTGGAACACTTTGAACCTATCACTTTCTGATGTTTCGACAGGCAAATTTCATTGCAAAAATCCATAATTTCCCATGTGAGATTTTTTTCCGTGTCTTCAGTAATTTTACCACACGCAGCACACTTCCTCACAAATGTTAATGGTGGTGGTTCATCTTTTGGCTGGCCTTCAGTAAAGTCTTTTACCCTTAAACCTGAGCCTTCCTGATCCGGAGTCAACATAATTCTTTTTAATGTAGATTTTTCAAAGGACTTCAAACAAGTATCATCACAAATATAATTTACAGTCTGATCATCCCCAGAAAAATAGTACTTTACTGACTTCGTCTAAAGAAAAAAAGGTTTATTGAGTAGGAAATGGACTTGTTCAAATTAAAAAAAGTTACCTTTTTACATTGGAAACACGAATGTTTAGCACCATCACCCCCATTATATTTAAACATCTTTAATTCTCCACCATCACTATCTTCTGCTAGCAGTACTGGTTCAGCAGTTGCTGATTTATCTGACAGGTCCTTCAGAGTGGGGAGTGACGACGCAGCCTCTTTTTCAGCCTAGATACAAATAAATAGGTCCTTATAATTTCACAAAAAAATAACTTAATATACAGGTAGTGTAAGCAGCCAACAACCTAAACCTAAAATATTAGTTAAAATTCAAGATGATTTACATGGGTGGCTTAGAGAAAACTTGCTCATCTTTTTTTTAATATATATAAAGAGGAGAAATGTCGTCGATATGTCGTCGATATTTTTCTTGGGGGGGAGACGCTTAATTAATTAATGTTTAAGGATGTACAGGGTAAAGATGAAGGCACTGCAACATGTATTTAAACCGTCAGCATTTGGCTTTTCATTTGGCAAATTACTGGTGGCTAAGGCAATTTTAGAACTTTCGTTCTTGTGACTTTTTCTAGGGCTACACAGACAAATAGTTTTTCAAAAAGTTTACGCTTTGTTATAAGTTCATCAGTATGTAGTATTATTATTACCCTGTATTGTGCACTTTTTCGACCACAATGCCCACGCATTCTAAACATAGGGGCACCAATAATGTCGATTTTAATCCCTACTATTCAGCGATATCTCCTTAATATTCTTGCGAACGTATAAGCGCAAACGTTTTGAACAACCCCTTTAATTTTTTTGAAGGTCAAAAAACTGAAAACTACCGAACATGACCGGGGATATGAAACAAAGCTACCAAATGTCATATGATTAAACATTCTAAAATTACCTTAACTACCAAATGCAAAGTTGAAATACTTGAAATGCAACCATTTTTCTACAGTGCTTTTTTCTTTTCCCCGTTTATCCTTTAAAAACTAATTTTTATTTTAGATCAAGCTCTTGCTCTGAATCTAGACAAAAAACGGACTTTCAAAAACTCTTTAAGTAACGAATTTAGGCAAAGGCGTTTCCGAGATACATACAAAAATGACGGAAAGTCATGCTGTATCGATCTTTTCCGTTAGCAGTTTATTTGAAAATAATAAAATAATAAAAAAGCTAAAAACATAAAAAAAATTTTGAAACAAAATTAAAATGTGACTTTTCCCAACCCTCTTTGGCTGTTACGAATTTACTATAAATAGGTAAATGCCCAAAATGATCCTGTTTTAACCGACTTCGTAACTACACTCACTGGCAATAGAAACCCTAAAATTAAAAAAAATAATTAACTATGCATATTTTCTTCATTTCTAGGAAGATTTGAATTAAATTTTCAAAACTTAAATAGTGATCGTTTATTATTATGAAACTATGCTGAAATTTACGATTAGAGCTAAATGTATCGACAACATACAGGGTGGAAGAAGGTGAAGTTATTTAACCGTAAGTTTAGTTCACCCCGTGGTAAAACCTGGCGTTTCCACACACATGCTTACCATTTATTATCAAGGATTACTTCATTTCCTACAGGTTGTTTTTTGAACGAAGCGAATAATTTATCTGGTTCGAAATCGAAAAATCACCTTTAATTTTGACTCTCAATATTATCATACTTAAAAACTTTAACAAATAAAAATTATTGCTAACTCTCTAACAACGATTTTACTAAACGTCTCAAAGTTGAAATGAAAACAATAGTAAACGAAAGTAAATTTCCTAATTTAGTAACGGATATTGACTCCACGAGGCTGAATAACTGCCCTCATTCTTTTGGACATGCCTTCAATCAAATGCCTGTGCAAATCTTGAAGTGCAGCTGGGAGAGGGTTTCTATTCCTATTTTTTCTTCCTAAATAATCCCACACATGCGCAATCGGATTCAGATCGGGAATAAGGGAATAATAGTTGACCATCCGATCGGAGTAATATTTTCGTCATGTAAATATTAGCGAACCACACGCGCCACATGCGGACGCACGTTATCATGCATGAAAAGAAAATTTTGACCTATCCTCCGAGAAAACGGGATAACAAGTGGCCGTTTCATCAATTTCATCAAGATATGTCTAGGCCGTCAAAGAGTCTCTGGGTACTCCTCTCACTGAGCCTCCTTGGAAGCTTATTCTGGGACTAAAAGTACATGTTGCATAACGCTCGCCAGCTCTTCTCCACACCCGCTGCCGATCATCTCGTGATCTTAGGGAAACTCTGGACTCATCAATAAATAACACACGACCCCAATCTTCTCGGTTCCAGGTTATGATGTTCCCTTGCAAATCTTAGTCGTGCTAGCCTAGGACATCTATGTAACTCAGGACTTATAGCAGGTCTCCGAGAATAACTTTGCCACCGTGAACAACCGTCGTCTTATTATTCTCTCACTGACAAATACATTATTTACGTGGAGAAGGTAGTTTCTAATTTCAACAGCGATAGAATATCGATTTCTCAAACTTTGGAATACAATGAAACGATCGTCACGAGCATTGGTGCTTCTACGTCGACCACTGACTAGTCTTCGCATAAAGCTACCTGTCTCTTCAAAACGAGCATAAACTCGTTGTTCTGTGCTTCGTAAAATGTTGTATAGTTGAGCAACATACCGCTGACTTCTGCCATCTGTATGTAGGCAGAAACTTTCTGCACCTTAAATGGGAAGTAAACTTTGAATGTAAACTTTCTGTCAAAATTGGAACTGTCAATAATAATCAAAATTAAAGTCACCATCATCCCTTAGCAACACTAAGCAATTGTTTTCATGGCAACGTTGATCAAGCTCAAGAGTTGAACGTCACCCTAAATGGCAAAATTGTATCCTTTTGTTAAAAGGCTATAACTTTCGAACCAGAAAAATTATTCGCTTCATTCAAAAAACAACCTGTAGGAAATAAATTAATCCTTGATAATAAAAATAGTAAGCATGTGTGTGAAAACTCCAGTTTTCACAACAGGGTGAGCTAAACTTAGGGGTAAATAACATCACCTTGTTCCACCCTGTATGTTATCGATACATTTAGCTCCAATCGTAAATTTCAGCTTACCTTCGTAATAACAAACGATCACTCTACAAGTTCTGAAAATATCATCAAAATCTGCATAGAAATAAAGAAAATATGCATACTTATTTTTTTTTTTATTTTAGGGTGCCACAATAAATGAAGACAAGACAAATGTAACCTTTCGTAGTACTAAAGCGCAAAAAAAAACCCAATAAACCAGCATGACAAGTTTTGAGAATAATTCTTTATTGCTCATCGATCCGCCTGCCAAAAAAGGCAGATCCGCAAATATGTTTCGTTCATGATGGAAATAATAACTTTCCACTCTCATTGACATTGGAAAGTAGGAATGCAGCTCTTAATTTTAATTAACCAGGATCGTGCAAATAATATGCACCAATTTTCGTATAAAAAGTGATCGTTTATTGCACTAGTGTTATAAAACTTTTATTGCACACATTTGTTGATAATCAATCATTTAAGCTTTAAACTTAACATTATAAGATAGTAGATAAAACATTGTCAGACACATTTGTAAAGTCAAGTAATTGCTCCAGCTGCATTTAAAAAACACGCTCAAACTTAGCAAGTGTTTTAAACTAAAGAGCTCACGCAATAAATATTATCTTTTTTCCACTACTAGCTTTAATAAGGACCGTTAAAGGGCAGCAGAATGACTATAAAGTAGATTTTCTCGTTTTGCTTATAGAACAATTGAATTAATAAACAATTATAACAATTGAACATAAGCGGTCTATAATGACAACGTTATGGCCGATTATCTCCCTAAGGAGATAAAGCTGTGAGTTGTCAGGCGCATTAGGCGACGTGATATCGTCATACAGCGATTTTGTTTATCGGTTGCCACGGTAACGAAGCCTCCATGGATTGAAGACGCGTCTGTTCTTAGTAATAACATTTGCGGAGGCTATCTTACTAATTTAGACAATTTTCTGTTGAAGATTTATCGAGTCTAGTAGTGGAAAAAATCGTATACATATACACCGCGGTTGTGAACTACTTATGACCCTCACGTTTTAGATCACTCAGCGCTACGCGGTTCGGAATTTAAACTTGACGTTCGGGTCATAATAATTCATCATTTTCAAGTAATTGCTGCAGCTGCATTTAAAAAACACGCTCAAACTTAGCAAGTGTTTTAAACTAAATAGCTCACTCAATAAATAATATCTTTTTTTCCACTACTAGCTTTAATACGGACCGTTACAGGCCAGCAGAATGACTGTAAAGTAGGTTTTCTCATTTTGCTTATAAAACAATTGAACATAAGCGGTCTATAATGACAACGTTATGGCCGATTATCTCCCTAGGGAGATAAAGCTCTCAGTTGTCAGGCGCATTAGGCGCCGTGATATCGTCATACGGCGATAGGAGCATTTAGGCAATTTTCTGTTGTAGATTTATCGAGTCTAGTAGTGGAAAAAATCGTATAGCTATACACCGCGGTTGTGAACTACTTATGACCCTCACGTCTTAGATCACTCAGCGCTACGCGCTTCGGGATTTAAACTTGACGTTCGGGTCATAATAATGTACTTCACAACCTTAGTATATAATATACTATTTACACTAGAATTTTAAATATTTAACTATTTCATTTTGATTATATGACTCCAATATTTACAATCCTTATGAATGAGAGACTTCGAAATTGTTGGAATCAATTTTGAAGTCTTAAATTCAGTTAGATCCTAATCTCGACAAAGAAGTCGTATCAAGAGTATTTAAAATTAAATCCTTTAATTACATTACAAAAATCTTTTAGGCATATGTTTTAGTTTCTTTCATTCTCCTGGTCTCTTAAATTAAACCTTTTGTTTTGTAATTTGTTGGCATAAATGTTTTATTATGAACAGTTATTTAACAATTGAGTCTATTAATATGCTTCGTTACAACATTTAACAACACTGTGTCAACATTTGGCGTCGCCTAATTCAAAAACTCGAAAGTTACGATGGATTTCAATAAAATTTGTTGTGACCTTGTTTCTAAGTAAGACTCATGTTTTGATTGAGAAACGGAATCCATTCGCCTTGGGCAAGTTGTACGTTCTTCACGGTCTTGTGCTAAATAAAAAAATACAAGTATTTTTTATTTAGTCGTCTTAAAATCGATTATTTCGATCCCAAGACGACTAAATACCAACGGTAGTCTTGGAACGATTATCCGTTTCGATTTTTTTTTGCTTTTCGTAAAATCTATTAGCATTCATAGTTTTTACGCAAACAAAAATCTGTACCTACCCTTACTATTTAATAATATTACAGATTCACTCTGTTTACACAATTTACAATTTCATAATTTTTTATCAGATTAAGTCAAATTCTATAAAAATTACAAGAGTAAGATTTATGTTTTGATGCAGAAAATGCGTTCATCCGCCTTAAGTTTTTCAGGCCCTTCTTACAAAAATGTATAACTTTTTATTTAGTTGTCAGAATCAATTATTTTTAAAAAGATATTCATGTTTTTTTTTTAATTTTATTGCTGGCATACTTACAAAAACCAGAACTTTTTATTTAGTCGTTTGTATCGATTCATTTTCATGTGTTTTCTAAATTTTATTGCCCTTAGCATAATCTTGAAGCATTCATAGTTTTTACGCACAAAAATATTTTCTGTACTCTTATTATTTAGTAATGTTACACTTTCACTGCAAAGATCGTAGTAGTTTTTACAGTTTTATGATTTTGTTAGATTAAGTCAAATTCTATAGTTCACAAACTTTTTATTGGCATTAAATTTAATATGACATTAATTAAAAAATGTAAATTGTATAAAGTGATGCGACCTTTGTGGTGAATGTGTAACATTATTAAATAACAAATGCACAAAAAATATTTCTTTTGCGCAAAAACTATGAATGCTACAAGTTTTTGCCAAGAGCAATAAAATTTCGAAAGCCCATCGGGGTATCAGATTAAAAAAATGAATCAATACAAACGACTAAATAAATAGTTCTGGTAGTTTTTGTAAGAAGGCACTGACGAAATTACCATTTTCTTACAACGGATGAACGCAGTTTCTCCATCAAAACATAAAACTTACTTAGAAACAAATTTACAACAAATTTTATTAAAATATAGCTTTTCATTTCTAGATATTAAAAAGACGATTTTTTTTAGAACTTTGCCCTTCAGTAGCAGCGGAAACAGATATTTTTTCTTAATAAAAGTTTGATTCTCGTTTCGTTTTCGATCGTTTTCGTTTCAACCAGAGAACTTCGCTGTCCCTTTTGATCATGTGCTTACGGAACACCCTGTCTACTATGTAAAAGGGCAAAAAAGTTGAAGTGACAAAGAATAAGCACATGCATTATAATTATTCAAAATTCACCGGAAATTTACGGACAACTTAGCGCACAAACAAAGTACTTTTTCTTAACTGGACATTTTACAACCTTAGAGAAGACAGTAGAAATTAATATTTTCGAAAAACTGTGATATTAGTCAGTCTCAAAATTTTCAATTAGATATTCATCTAGTAGACTCTGAAAATGACATATGAAGAATCGGCCTACTAGATGAGAATCTATTTAAAATGGATCATAGGTCCTTAAAGGGCATGGGCATGAATATAGAAGTCTCCTAAGAAATTAAATTTCTCTTCAAGTAGGTATGTTGATATGAAGTGAATGAATGTTTCTTTTTAATTCGTGTAGAATTGCTTTCTTATAGGTACTAAAATATTTTATTAAAGTAAAAAATGGAAAAATAATGCATCAATAGGAATGAATGATGAATCATTAATGAACAATTTTGTCATCATCATTTATCATATCGAACACAGATGTGTTCATACGCGCGACAGCAACACTAATTCAATCAATTTAATTCAGTCAGTTAGGGATGTGAATAAGGCAATACCTACAACAGCTTTTTTCAAAAAATAAGGACAAATCTGAGAGTTTATCTTCGGCTTGGTATACTATGCCAATCAACGACACCGACAATGAGATATACCTAAAGCTTTACCTTGAGCTACGTCCCCACTTGGACCTCTACAAAAGAATCACAGAGACATAGGAACTTATATCAGAGTATCGTGATGTAAAAAGGGATAGGTAGAAAAGGTATTTTGGCAACAGAGTCCATTTTGTTGACAAAAAAGGCGGTGACAGCTTGCCTTCTGTCTGAATGGTTTACCATTCCATTTGAGTTTTTGAAAATTGAATAAATTTTTTTATAGGAATATTCAATGAGATTTCTGAACGATTCTGACTCATAGATGTCGCCACAATCGGTGTTGAAACGAAATACCTATTTAATAATGGCAATGAGGAAAAAAGATAAGCCAGGGCCCAGAACTCCAAAGTCGGTTGTGAGTTAACACTTCAAGATGCAGCCATCCAGTAGGTCCACCTAACTTTGACTATGAATCTAAAAGCGGCTTTACACCGAAAGTTTGACTTCAAAGAAATGTGAGAAATTAATTTGATCACATTTTGCCTGAAATCATTCATATTCTTGGATGTCCAAGTTTTGTTTTACACCTAATCAAAGTTTTAAGTTAAAGCTGTCAATTATCAGTTTCGTCAAGATTAAGGAAACAAATTATATTTTCTTTGTAGAGTGCATATTTGATATATATTTTAAATTTTCTAGTTTAGCTTTAATTTAAATTTTACTCATATATTGTATTGAAATAAAATGTTTGGAGTCCGAAAACTTGAACATCCTCTAAGAATACTGTAAAACTGTAATAAACCAAAAATAAAAAAAATAACCTTCCTAACCTCACTTTTAAGTGTGTTGGCAATACCAAATCAGGAAATGTGATGAACAGGTTCTATTTCGTGAATAATTGGACCTACAATTATTTGATGCTAAATTTGAAGTCCAATTTTGTTTTACACCAGTATAATTTGATCTTGAATCTGCTTTGATGTTACTAATTGGAGGTCAAACTCTCGGTGTAAATCCGGCATTAAAACGATGCCGCAGGCCCCCGGTTCGCTCAGCAGTCAAGGTCAAGCCAATTGTTATGAACCACGGACACAATACGTAACCGCCATCGGCCACAAACGATTGGTTATTCCTTACAGGACGGCGCATCATACTTCGCGCAGTAACCATAACGACACACTTGCACCTTTCAATAATCCTATCAATGAACTTCTTACAGGGACACAGTAGGTACGTAAGCGCCACTGGCCTTACGCATCCATTACAATTATTTACTGCACGACGCATCATACTTCGCGCAGAAACCATAACGATACACTTCCACTTTTCTATAGTCCTACAAACTTATTCCTAATACTCGATATGGAATTAGAAATAGGTAGGCTTAAAAACTTCAAAGGATTTACAAATTCTTGCTGATATGCACTGGAATTTTACTACAGGCAAAGATCTTATGGACTTACCTCACAATCCACAATATTATTTTATAAATCAGCACATGCTCACACAAATAAAAATAACTGGCGGGGCACCAAAGAAAAATACAGTTCCTACCACCCTAACACTCTTATTGCTACCATCAACTACCAAACCAAAATGATCAATTCCCAATTCTCCAATTTCCCGACTTTAAAGGAAACAAACTGGATAAGTTTTAAAATTATTTGACGTGACACTGTTGACAGCTGATTGACAGATTGGAAGCGCTTATGGAAATCAATGACCTAGCAGATATGGACAGAGCCAGCAAATGCCCATAATTCCCTAAAAATGGCCCTCCTTTTTTGGCTGGAAGTCCGTAGCTTCTATGGTTCCCCTGACGTAATTTATGCTTACGATACGCTTGTATGACGCTTGCATACGTCATACAAGCGTCAGAAGCTTAAAGCCGGACCGCAAATTGACTGTCGATTGTTTTTAGTTTTTATTGGGTTAGAAGTTAAGTTTTAGAAAACCTTGGAACTAAGTCGGTTATAAGGGCTAGGACCCCTAGCGCCGAACTAGGGGATGAATATTAGATCGATATTCGATTGGATTGGAAATAAGAACAATAATGACAGTGACAACTGTTTTGCAATAATTTGACGCAAGACGCCACGACGTCACCGAGCCATCACTTGCGCCGGAAGTAGTCATCAATTCAAAGGTTCCCACTGCTAAAAAAGGGGGAGTCAAAACTGTAAAACAGGAGGGCGTTTCCAGAAAGCTCGATGACGGAAATACATTGCGAATTACACGCAGATAAGGCTGAACATTTTTCACTTGAACGACATTGTCGATATTAACTTATGGACTTGAACTTGAATGTATCAGGGTCAAGCAATGACCTAGCAGATATGGACAAAGCCAACAAATGCCGATATTTTCCTAAAAACTGGCCCCCCTTTTTGGACGGAAGTCCGTCGCTTCAAAGGTTCCCTTGACGTAATGTTGTCGTCAGAGCACGTCCTACGAGCTTCATAGCAACTTAAAGCCGGACCGGATATTGATTGTGTCGATTGTTTTTGGTTTTTGTTGGGTTGCAACTTAAGTTTTAGAAAACCTAGAAGCTAGGTCACCTAAGGAATAAGAGCCCTAGGGCTCTAGCTAGGAGATGGTTATAAGTTCGATATTCGATTGGATTGGAAATAAGAATTAATAAAAATAATGACAGTGACAACTGTTTTGCAATAATTTGACGTAAGACATCATGACGTCACTTGCCTCCGGAAGTCGTCCTCAGTTCAAAGGTTCCTACTGCTAAAAGGGGCCAAAACTGTAAAACAGGAGGGTCGCAGCACAAGGTCTGAGAAAGTAGTAAATATGTATTTTGTTTTCAGTAGTTAATTACACAGGTTTCAAAGAATGATTTTTTTTATTGTTTTAAGCCGTTCGGAACGGTTTTAAACGATTAAGAGGGATTTAAACCTCTTAATCGTTTAAAACCGTTCCGAACGGCTTAAAACCATAAAAAAAAAGTCATTCTTCGTCTACTACCACGTGTGTAGTGGTTCATGAATAAGGATCACTCATGGGCATTAACACAAAATATTTCATTTTCTACATTTTACGTAGACAATGTAGACAATACGTCAGTTTTCGCTTAGTCACGAGCTCCCAGAATTATCTTGGCGAGTTACCGGGAACAGTACTAGCTCGCGATCGACAATTTGGCGATCAACAAATAAGTCGTTCGAATGCTTATTTAAGAACAATAACATTTATTTAAAATTTATTTAAAACAATAACACATGCATGTTGAACGATGGGCTACTATTGGGAAGAACCAAATGACCAATGATTTTACTTTAAAACTTGCTTCATCAATTCAAATTTGAAGTGGAGATGAAGCCATCATCATTCCTACGCATTGAAATTTCCAGAAGTGGTGATAACCTTGTGTTTACACAGAAGAGGTATATTGAATCTGTTTTAGATAGTTATAGAATAAAAAACACTACATCAGTGACTACACTCTGTAGAGCCCAAAAGCATAAAGGAGCAGATGTTTCCCTATAAAGAAGCCGTGGGGGAGCTCGTTGTATTTTACAAACAAAACAAGACCAGATCTCTCTTTGAGCCTGAATATTTGCAGTCGTAGTGTAGAAAACCCAACGAAGGATGACATACAAATGGGAAAAGAATTTTGAGGTATCTCATAAACAAAAAAAGACGAAGGAATGTTCTACACCAAAAACAGCTCAGATGGTATAATAATAGAACACGCAGATAACGCAGAAGATCTGCAACCAGAAAAAGTATCACATGATATATTTTCTTCTGGGAAGGAGCAATAAATTGGTTTTATCGGAGGCAACCAATTTTGAAGCTTTTTATGATAACCGATTTACAGCAGCTGCAGGGCGTAAAAGAAGTAATGACGTAAAAGAAGACAGACAAGAGTGTTAAAGTACCCCGTGTTCATTAGAAAAAGTCATCTAGAAGGCTACGAATTTTTGACAGAATAAGATTTCATAATCAAAGAGTAAATAGTTTTTTGTTCTTTCATATCCTTTTCTTTTGAAATTTCACAGCCAACTAGATGACGTTTTCAAATAAACACCCCCTAATCTAAATGTGGACAATCAGAGCTCAATTAGGTTAATGAAAAAATGGACAAATTAATAGGCGAAGCAAACACATAGACTTTCGGTATTATTTTATTAAAGAAAAGGTGGAGGTTTTTTTTTCAAGAGTACTTTTTTTAACATAGCAGAACTAACCACAAAAATTGAAATTTTAATTAAAACTTTAATAAAAATATGGGACAAAAAAATGGGAAAATTGGTGCCCCCGCGGCTGCGCCCCGAATTTGAATTGTTTTTTGACGCTAACACACACACTACTCTATTAACTGTAATATAACCTAGATCATTTTAGTCTTAAAGCAAAATTTTGACACTAAAAGCAAGCAAACCTTCATAAACATGAAACCATTTTGACTTGGTTCAAAAACCAAAGTGTTGTTTGTACAACTTAAGCCTTAAACGCATCATCATATGGTTTTAATACACACTGCTAAAACTTACTTATAGCAATGAAAAAAAAAAGAAATTTTCACACTTCAGATATGCACACATCATACTGAAATCGAGTAGTGGTATTAAGCGTTAAAGGCATTAAGCTATAATTGTTAATATCATGTTGAACATTATGTCTTAGGAGTCTTTGACGATTGCTGCCTTAGATTGCGCCAAATAATTGCATATGATTCTTTTACTATAAACACTGAGTATCTAAGCTATTATAGCCATAAAATATTGTGCAACTAGTGTCGAAAATTGCACTTTTCACACGAGTGTGACGGTTGACCTATTGGCCGAATAAAGCAGTTGTCCGCCGTATCAACCGATGGCATACCGAAGAGACGTCGCAACTTGGTTTACTAAAGACGTCCTCATTGCTTCCGATGATGACTGCTCCCTTGAACTGTCGTTTCTTCCAGTGCTGTGCCCTATGCACAATTTTGGCTTCCGACTACTTAATATTATGGTGTTCGGACCAAGCGTGCTCTGCAATTCCACAGAACTCACACGATAAGGGGAGAAACATCCAAATCGGGAATTGCAGAGCACGCTTGGTCCGAACACCATAATATTAAGTGGTCGGAAGCCAAAATTGTGCCTATTGAACAGCAGTGGAAGAAACGAAAGTTTAAGGAATTGGAAGCAATGAGGACGTCTTTAGTAAACCAAGTTGCGACGTCTTTTCGGTATGGCATCCGTTGATACGGCGGACAAGTGCTGGTTGCTTGACGAGCGACAGTGGCGACGATCCGGCCAATAGGAATGGTGGGCGTGGTTAGCTGTGTTAGTACAAAAGCAAATAGCCTCGAGCTTAATGCTCAGTTTCATTTGAAAATGAGCAAAGATTCCACTGCTCGAAAAGTCGTGTAAAAAACTCAATAAAGACAATGGAAGTCCAAGATGTTTCGCTTGATGTCAAAGCATGTTTGATGACGTGAGTTTATATCTCAGTTGGCAGAGCATCTGTCCGATTTACAGAAGGTCGCTGGTTCAAATCCGGCTGAAGGCCTATTCTTTCTTTAATTTAAATTACTATTCTTCTGTCTGCTGAAGCCACAAACATCACTTGCAAATTCCTACGGACGCAATTGTACTGGCTGTATATACCAGAGATCAGAGGTTCTGTTCTCCGATTGTGGGTGACGTCAAAGCATGTTTGATGACCCTATATGAATGAGAAGCCGAGGCTCGACAGGTCCTCGGTCGTAAAATATTTTCCTTTCCCTTCAACTCCCACTTTACGTACTAACAATAATAATAATTTAAGTTGAAAAAACGGTATCCCGATAAGCCAACGAATTAGACGTGCCTTTAAAGGTCAGTCGGCAGAACACCTGTCTGGTTTACAGAAGGTCGCTGGTTCAAAGCCGGCTGAAGGCCTACTTTTTTTTATTTAAATTATTTATGTTGCATATTATTCTTCTGTCCGCTGAAGCCACAAACATCACTTGTAAATTCCTACGGACGCAATCTATCAAAAAATATATGCAAGGCGTGTCCAAAGCAATCAGAAGCGTGTGCAAAGTGCACTTTGCACACGCCTCTGTAAGAGAGCGCATATGCTGTTTGCAATATGCAATTTTCAACGGTAATTAGTAGTGCGCATTTGTTCATTTTCGAGGCAGTCGTAGAAGAAATATGAAACTAAACCTAAATTCTTGGAGTGTCTGATAAGTCCGAGTCAGCGATTACAAATAAATCAGAAGGAACCAGGGTTGAAATAAAGGTAAAATTCACTTTATGTAAAACGTATCATAAGTGGAAATAATATAAACTAATTGAAACGGCACATCCCAAATTTTGAATGAACTTTTAAATTATCTGTCTATAAAGTTACTTAACCGATTTTTTGGGTTCTATTCAGTCAGAGTCCAGAACATAAACTTTAAAAATTTAGAATTAATGTCACTTTTGTGACTCTGTACATCCAAATAAGCGGGTATAGTTGTAGTTGACAGGTGAGTACCTCCAATCTCAAATTATTGTAATGCTCAATGAGTATAAACCAATGACCCAGCAGATGTGGACAGAGCCAACAAATGCCAAATGCCGATATTTCCCTAAAAATGGCCCCCTTTTTTTGGCCGGAAGTCTGTCACTTTTAAGGTTGCCCTGACGTAATTTTGTCGTCATACAAGCGCCATAGCTATAGCAGCTTGAAACCGGATCGGATATTAAGTGTGACGATTGTTTTTGGTTTTTGTTGGGTTGGAAGTTTTAGAAAACCTTGCAGCTAGACCAGGACTAGGAGCCCTAGCCCCCTAGCTAGGAGATAGATATAAGTTCGATATCCGATTGGATTGGAAATAGGAAATTTGTTTTTCATGTGGTCTTGAAATGTTACACTTAAAGAAAAACCAATTTTTTAAACAAAAAGATATAAAGAAGGTCGACAGAAAAAGGGCCCAAAATATCATTAGTAGCTGCAATGATCAGGTGGCGCAAAATTTTCCAGAAATTTTGTCCACATTACTTAATTTGTGGATATTGTTGCGAACTCGGGGTTCAATAATTAAAAGTGTAACGATTTAACACAAAAACACTATGTATTTAGTCCACAAATACACACAGGTACAATTCGACTAGTAAATAACTCACTACTTAACACTTTATAACCTTCTATTATCGCTTCGTCCTTTAGCTTACTTATAGCTCGCTTAAAAATAAGACTATCTTCCTGCGCGCTCTATACGCTTTTTATATACAATCCTAAAATTACAGAAAAACCTAGAAAGTTCTTTATAAGAATTCTTGAATAATCTCACATAAAAAAAAACGGTTGTAAACAACTGCCTTCTAGATTAAGCCAGACGAGCAATAAATCACTCGTGATAGCCATGACGCAGCGCGGATAGGTCGCGAAGCTCCACCAACCAACACGCTTCCATGCGTTGCCCCGCCTCCCATGCGGCGTTGCTGCGAATCGTAACATTGCCCTCCTCCTAAGGCTGTTCGTCCCGAACAGATAGAGTTCCATGGTATCGTGCTAATCGATCCAAATGAACGACCTTCATCTTTGACCTAGGGGTCCGCTGGATCCTATACACCACATCATTAATCTTCTTTATAATTGTATAAGGTCCTTCCCAATTTTGGCTAAGTTTGGGCGACTTCCCCACCTTTCTCCGCGGATTGTATAGCCACACCAAATCACCATCCTGGAAGCCGCGGGAGTTTAGCTAGTAAGTCATATCTTGCTTTGGCTCGATCACTGGATATCCGCAGTTTATTCCTGACTTGTTCATGAACATTGTCCAGCCTCTCCTTGAGCTCCTCCACAAAGTTCTCAGAGTTGAGCGACTCTTTTTCTGGTGTTCCATACATCAAATCCGCAGGAAGCGTCATTTCCCTTCCGAACATCACTTTCGCCGGAGTATAATAAGTGGCTTCATGCGTAGAGCCTCGATATGCCATCAACATGAGAGGTAGATGTTGGTCCCAATCACGCTGATGATCTGCCACCATTTTAGACAGGTAATGTTCCATGGTCCGATTAAATCTCTCTACCATCCCATCCGACTGTGGATGCAAAGGAGTTGTCCTGGTCTTGCGAATTCCGAGAAGTTCCATGACCTTCTGGAAAACAGCCGATTCAAAATTTCGGCCCTGATCAGAATGAAGTTCGAGAGGGACTCCAAACCTGCAGAACATTTCATTTACCTGCACCGTTGCCATAGTCGTTGCTTCTTGATTAGGCAGGGCATACGCTTCAGGCCATTTAGTGAAATAATCCATGGTGACCAGGATGTATTTATTGCCTGACTCAGTCTGAGGAAATGGTCCCGCGACATCAATTGCTACCCTCTCGAATGGAGTTTCATATTCAATGGAGTTCGTTGTTCGAGGTCCTTTTGTGGCACAACAAACTTCGCACTTGCGGCACCAAGATTCGACGTCTTCATGATAGTTCACCCAGTAATACCGCTCTTTAATTTTGGCCAAGGTTTTATTGACCCCAAAATGACCTCCACTTGTTCCGTTGTGCATTTCCTGTAGTACATCTGATTTTCTGCTATCAGGAACAACCAACTGACTGACTACGGACTTGCCATCCGGACTCTCCCACGCTCTCTTCAGTAGTCCATTTTCTATTTTAACAGAGTGCCACTGCGCCCATAGCGCCTTCAGGTTTGGACTTTTACCAGCAATTTCTTGGCATTCTGGTCTCTTGTCGACAGTCTTTGCAGAGAGGATGGGTCCAATATCTGGATCATTCAGTTGTTCTTCTCGAAGTGTCTGTGTGGTCCAGCCATCGTTTCTTTCTACCGACGTTCTCCTTACAGAAGGATGTCCCTCACGTTGCTGAGTTCTTCGACAATGCTGACTATCTTCTTTACATGGCCGTCTAGACAATGCATCGGCATTTCCGTGATACCTTCCTGGTCGATGTTCAGTTTGGGTCTTCTGTCCTTTAATGCGTCCGGTCTCTGTAACACTTTTGCCACCCAAATTATTGGCTTGACTTGATTGATTGACTTGACTGATCCTGGGGGTCTTAACGGGCTCGGTCAATTGCCCCTTTACATTGAGAGGAATTGGTTTTTCCTGGATTCTAGGGCGGTCTTGGTTGCCGCTCGGTCTTCTAAACAACGGCGACGGACTTCTTGCCCTGTTACGGCAGTTACTCTTGACGTGACCCAGTTTACCGCAGTTAAAACATTTTATGCCCCGATTGCCTGTTGATCGAGGAGGTCTTCCCAACAAGGCTTGGATATTGACTGCCAGATGCTTCAATGCTTTATGTAAAGTTGCCATGGATTCAGCCCTAGACGGATCCTCCACGTCATCGCAAGTTGCCATTCTTACACGTGGAGAAGAACTAGATGACACTCGTGACGCATCGAATTCCAGGGCCCGAAAGAGTGCCTCGCTGATATCCTTGGGCCTTACTAGACGTAAGTGGTATCTCATGTCACTATCGCGAACTCCCTCAATGAACCTTTCGGCGGCAAATTGCATTTGAAAAGATTTAGCGGCCGATGGATATGCCAGGTGAATGAGTCTGTCTATGTCCGCCTCAAATTCTTGCAAGGATTCACCTGACTTTTGCTGTCTCATCCTCAGCTGGGCCTGGAACACAGTTTCTTTGTGCTCATTTCCAAATCGTAGTTGCAGAGTGTGTACTAAAGCCGCATAATTACTTTGATCCGCTGCCGACAGAGATTGGAGTAACTCAGCCGCTTTTCCACGAAGTGCTACCACTAATGATGTAGCTTTCTGGGGCTCGGACCAACCATTAGCTTTTGCAGCTGCCTCAAACTGAGTTTTATAAATTTCCCATGCAATAGTACCGTCATAATCGGGAGGTTTAATTTTAGCGTTGGCTGTGCTAAAACTCTCTGTAGACAAGTTGTCGTCCTCAAGTTCTTCCCGGAATTTCTTTTCTAGCTCGAGAACCCTCTGATTGACAGCTTCGAGTCCCTTGTTGACGCCGTTAATGGATTCGTTAACGGATTGCATTATTCTTTCTTCCAATTGTTGCCTCCTAGCTGCGAGATGGTTCATTAATTCTTCTTTGAATTGTTGATGACGTTGCTCCTGCACTTGATCACGTTTTTCCTGCTCTTCCTTTTGTTCTAGATAACGCCTTTCCTGCTCTTCCTTCTGTTCTAGATAACGTCGCTCCTGAACTAGATCACGTTTTTCCTGCTCTTCTTTTTGTTCTACATAACGTCTTTCTTGCTCTTCCTTCTGTTGTTGCATAAAAGACAGCAGGGCGGCAAGTTGATCCTCCATCGCTTGATGCTGGCTTCTGGTCACTGGCATAAACACGTAATGTCCGGCAATGAAGCACTCACTTACAGTTCAGTAATATTAGTCCTCGAATACCTACTGGAATCGCACTTCTGACACCAATTGTTGCGAACTCGGGGTTCAATATTTCCAGTGTAACGATTTAACACAAAAACTATGTATTTACTCCACAAATACACACAGGTACAATTCGACTAGTAAATAACTCACTACTTAACACTTTATAACCTTCTATTATCGCTTCGTACTTTAGCTTACTTATAGCTCGCTTAAAAATAAGACTATCTTCCTGCGCGCTCTATACGCTTTTTATATACAATCCTAAAATTACAGAAAAACCTAGAAAGTTCTTTATAAGAATTCTTGAATAATCTCACATAAAAAAACGGTTGTAAACAACTGCCTTCTAGATTAAGCCAGACGAGCAATAAATCACTCGTGTCAGCCATGACGCAGCGCGGATAGGTCGCGAAGCTCCACCAACCAACACGCTCCCATGCGTTGCCCCGCCTCCCATGCGGCGTTGCTGCGAATCGTAACAATATTTAATACACTCTTGGATACCTGAAACATTTTTACTTTCTGTTTGCCACTGTTGATCTGTGTAATTTTATAGCCATTACGGCTATGCGGGTGGCTTGCCCTATGTGTATTATTTATTCTCAATATAAAATTTTTTATCAATATTTGTACCATGGGCAAATTGGAGCCCCAGTGTTAAAAGATAATACTTTTACTGAAAAAAAAAAAACTAAAATATCTAAGACTAAGCATGCCCAGAGGTCTAACGTCTCTCCTCATACTCCTCTAACGAAAGTTGTTTTAATTTTTTTCCGCAGAATTATATGCTTGAACATGGTATCGCTAACGAAAATCGGTTGAATGGCTTGGGAATAGAAAACTGAAAATTTCATTCAAAATTTTGAGTGTGCCGATTCAATTGCTGCTTAGTTTAGTTACGAAATAAAATGTGAATTTAAAATATTTCCACCCTTAAAATCTTGCATCCAATAATCTGAGAAATCGAAGATACCTACGTAAATTTTATATTCAACGGGAAAGTTTCATAGAATATTTTCAGCCCTAGTGGCTCAATCTCCTACGAGGGGTAAATGTTATCCTTAGGATTTTAACTAGGAAGGGAGGGTCAAGTGGAACAAAATTTTAAAGGGCGTTTAATTTGCATTTCAATGGTATCCTGATTTATTATATTCTGATGAGCAGTTTCCGAAAAAAAGCGTTTGAAAGTTACAGGAGCAATTAGAACTTGCCTGCACCGTAATCAGCACAAAACTTATTGTATTGAGTCTTATTTTTGTAAAAACGTTTAGAAGAGTACCGTGGCACCGTTCCAACCCTTTACCAGGGGCAAATTAAATGTCGGATTTTCACTTCTCAGGGCTCAGCGCTGCAATTCCACACATACCTTTTATAAAAAAATAAATGTTCAGCAAATTTTAACGATTTAGTAGTTCTGTTAATTCAGTTTTACTTGTTGGACTGTTCAGTGATAACTGTAATAAGTGAATAAACTGTGAAAATAGTTAGTTCAGGTTTTATCTAAATCCTGGTGTTAGTCACTGGTATGTGCTTGATATGGTAAGAAAGTTTTCCGAAACTGTTTAGGTTTAAAATAAAAAAAAGAAATGACCGACGAGTACTAAAACAGAATTGTTGCTATTGGAGTAACAGAAACCCGCATATTTTTCGACAAGGACAACATCCACAAAGAGTTACTGTTTGGGCTGGTATTCTCAGAAAAGCCCTTATTAGTCCTTTTTTTATTGAAGAAAACTTGACTGATGATCTGTATCTTCATATGCTTGAAGATACAACTTCAAATCTCAACTCGATGCAGAAGGTAATTTACTTCTGCAAGAGATTCTGGAACATTTCCAGCAGGACAGTGTTCCACCTCATTATTTTCTTCCCGTCCGACAGTGATTAAGCTAGAGATTTCCGGATAGATGGATTGATAGAAGGGGAACAAATGACTGTCCTCCGAGATCACCGGACTTAACTCCCTTTGTGGATTTCTAAATCCGATGTTTATAAAATAGACCTTACGGATATTGATGATCTTATAACACGAATTACCGCAGAATGGCGGTCAATTCCCTATTAAGTTTCTCGAAATGTTATAGAGAAGTTCGGAAACACTTTATTACTGTTTAGAGCAAAATAGGCGACATTTTGAACTTGTTTTGATATTATTATAAAATAGTAGATAAGTATGTTTCAAACAAATACAAAACTATACATGTAGACTAGCATTATTACTATTATTCAAGGGTTGGTCAATAATTTTGGTTTTAATAAAACCCTGAAAACATTCAATAAACCTTTCATTACTAAAATTGATGTGTCTTTTCGATTTTCCATATTATTTACAGGAAGGAAGAGTTTACAGGTACGAAGTTTTCAAATTGACACTTTATATTATATACTCTATTATAAAAGCCATTTGTAAAGTTCATCATTATGTAAAGTTTAAATCCACAAGCAAGCAGCGCTAAGGGTTCTAAGACTTGAGGGTCATGACTAATCTACAACCGCAGTATGTGTATGAGATTTTTCGCACTGCAAGTGGATACGATGCTTTATTTGAAAACCGACGCTTTTAAAAACCTTATAAGACATCCAAGCGGTAGTGTAGGTAGTCTTTAGTAAACGAGAGCGCTGTAATAATGTATCCCAGGTAAAGAAGAAATTGAGAGATCACTCGAAACCACAACCTGAAGCAACTTGAAATGACTAAAGTCGACAACACCGCTGTCTGTAAGTTACGAAAGGACAGCGTAACACTGCAAGGTTGTTACTCTGATTGGTGTAGATGTGGTGAATATTAAGGTAGAGACATAGAGAGGAGTAGAGAAAAAAGATATTAAAAATAGAGGATAAATAACAAGACAAAACGAAAGAAACAAAGAAAGAAAGAAACAAAGAAAGAGAAAACTAATAATAATTGACAATCTTAAACAGTAATTTCCAACATAACAGAACAATTCAAAAATTGCGCAGTCCAAACGCCTGATTAAGGGTTGATTCTCTTTCTATAATTCAGTAAACAACTATAAAATCAGGAGCATGATGTGCAAATTATAACTTCTAACAATTATATCCAAAGCCCATGAAATTGTATGTACAATTTTGAATATCTTAAAATTAAATACATTATTCAAACGTTAGATAATAGAATATTGGACAACAAGGGTGAATCGATTGGCCACATCGGCATCAATCAAAGGCGCTTTTTCGCCTCGGTCGTCCGAGCACGACATCGGCAATCCGACCGAGTTTTTACAATCGCTTGTTAAAATTTCAATAACATATAATTTACGACATTTATTTAAGAGATATAAGTTTTTAGCAACTTTCGCATAAATATTTCAGAAACCACTCAAAATTGAGCAACACTGTAGAACATTTCTAAAAATTCAAACTCTAGCTAATTAAACCGAACACGTAACTACATGCGTTTCTGAGATCGCAATACTGCGCGCACTCACAAAAGACATACTGTACATGACGGCATCTATCTTTGTTTCAATTCAACCACTGGTAGTAATTACAGTAAAAACAATTTTTTTTAACGAAACACTTTGTATATATATTTTTTTTTATTTTCGATTCGCCTTTGATCTCTAATGATAATTCATGCATCATACCCTTTTTGTATTTTCAACTGTCTTCGGAACAATCACGTTTGAAATATCATAGTTTTATTCCTTACTTGGTTCATAACTTTTCAAAGTTTTAAATTAGAGTGGAACGGTTTGTCCATCTCTGTCTTAACTTTTTAAGATGAATCCAATTATCTAATTTGACGTCTGTGATAAAAATAAAGGCAATGTGACAGGTGTAAAAATAGATAATTGGATACATTTTGAAAAGTTAAAATAGGAATGTAAAAACCGCTCCACTTGAATCAAATCGTTATGAACCACATAAGGGAAAAAACCCATGAGGCACGTAAGGGGATATTTCAGACTTGATTCTTTTGAAAACAGTTGACAATCCGAAAAGGGTATGATGCATGAAATATTATTAGAGTTCAAAAGCGAATCAAAGAATAAAAATATACACGGAATGTTACTTCAAAAAAAAAATAAGTTTATTTCAAAATAACACCTCTCGTTCACCCTGTATAAATAAATAAATTTTTATTTATCGACCTCAGAAACGCATGTAGCTTTTCTGAAATCGCAATACTTCACGGATTTACAAAAGACACTGCACATGAAGGCATCGTTGTTTCAATTCAACTACTGGTTGCACTTCACATAATTAATAATAATTGAATGTAACATTGTACATAACATTAGTAAACCAGATCTAAAAGCAACAGATGCGCATGCGGCTGCCAAGCTCCACCCCCTAATTTTTGAGAAACTCTGACAGTAATCTCTATCTTCATATTCTTATTGAGAAAACAAAGGACGGGAACACTCTCAGTGCACTCTAGAGCAGTGTGGCCAGATCTACTGTTTTAACAGAAAATCTACTGTTTTAACCGCCCAGCTATTGTTTTCCCTATCACATCTACTGTTTTTCAATATTTTGCCAAACTTCAGTTATTGCAAAATATATTGTATAAATAATAACTTTTTATATTTTTAACTAACTCGAAAAGCAAATAAAAACGAAAATTTAAATGTATTATGTGACTAAGTGTAACTCGAGTACCCTTACCGAATTATTGAAAGCTCTGACCGCAATTCCTTAAGCCAATGGTAATCGCGTGAAGCTCCTATGTCAGGAGCCATGTTCTCTACCACTCACTACCAGCCCACTTCCTAATGTTTTACATAAGGTTATGTTCATTTAAAAACATCATCAAGTTGGCTGTGAAATGTCAAAAAGAAAGGATGAAGAACAAAAGTCCATTTACTTTGACGGAGTTATTTTTTTGTCAAAAATTAATAGCTTTCTAGATGACCTTTTTTAATAAACACCGTGTATTATACAATTTTTAATATCTACTGTTCTTGATTCAGTTTTTTACTGTTAAACTATTTCTGCATCTGACAACACTGCTCTAGAGCCGTCATACGAAAACGCTCTTTCTTTGCTGGGCACGTACGTCGGTGTACGTTTTGCGCATAAAGATGTGCGCATTAGCAAGGCCCAAATTAATAAGCTTAATTTTGTTGTAAAGAAGTAGAGCGTTCGTGTGTAGAGCGTTTTGTGAGTATCCGTAAATTATTTTTAAGAAAACATTACAGTGTGTCCCAACTCTATTTAGACGCTACATATCACCACCCCTGTACAAGCTAGAAAACACAGTTCCAGACAAAAAGGTGATGGTTAAGAAAGGTGCTTTCGATAAAAATTTAATTGTGTCGTTTGGACAAGAACTATTTTTTTTAACGAAACACCGTGTATATATTTTTTTAATTTTCGATTTGCCTTTGATCTCTCGAACTCACCTCGAATCAATCACGTTTGAGAAATCACAGTTTTATTCCTTACCTGGTTCATCTTTCAAGGGTTTAAAATAGAGTGGAAGTAACTATTTAAGATGAATCCAATTATCTAATTTGATGTCTGTCATCAAAACAAAGGTAATTTGACAGGTGTGGGGTCAAATTGCAATGTTGCCAATGTGAAAACCGTTCCACTTGAATTCAAATCATTTAGATGTTATGGGCCACATAGGAAAAAAAACCCTTGAGTCACGTAAAGGGATATTTCAAACTTGATTGTTTGGAAAACAGTTAAAAATTCGAAAAGCGTATGATGCATAAAATATTATTAGAATTCAAAGGTGAATCCAAAAATAAAAATACACACGGGGTGTTATTTCGAAAAAAAAATAAGTTTATGTCAAAATAACACCTCTCGTCCACCCTGTATAAATAAGTTTTTTTTTTAAGCAGCTTTCTTAACCATCACCTTTTCGTCTGAAACTTTTTAATAGAATCTACAAGAGCAGTGATATGTCGCGTCTAAATAGAGTTGGGAGACCCTGTAGATAGAAATACTACCGCCAATCGAAAATAATATTAAATATCGGGAAAAAAATAATCGAAAAGATGTTTTAAAGCCATCAGTTACTAAGTTTAGTTGTAAAATCGAAAAATCAAGAATGTATAGAGTGTCCCGAAAGGTTGGAAAATCTTGCAACTAGAAGATACTGGGGACCAAAATAAAATAGTAGTAATGCTCTAGATCAAAATTGATTAAAGGTTTAGTTGTACAGTGCACAACAGATCTTACGTAATTAAAATAAGACTGTATTCGAAAACAAAAAAAAATTGGACAATAAGGAATATGTGGTCCAATCAACTAATTTTGGTCATATTAGGGACTGTCCAGTTGAGATTCCCCAATCTTTTTGGACATCCTGCAATTTTAGGTCATGAACCTGAAAACACTTTGAACGAGGCCGTATTCTCTGAAACTTGCCAAATTCTATTACAAATCGGTATTTATACGTGTTAACATTGAGTATTTATAAATAAATAAAATTTTAATTATTATGCAATAATCAATCCGAAATCTGTAGATCGCTCGAAATCCTTTGAAGCCGCCCGAATTCCGCCGCAATCGCTCAAAATCCTTGGAAATCGAGGGATTTCCGCAACTTTTTGGGTGTAGTGAACCACCCCTCGGCTGCAACAGTCGGACAATTGTGATCAATATGCAATAAAATACTGTTAAAAATTCTTATGAAAGCCTGGATTAAATGGTAGCGCCGAGGAAATTAATTTTAAATGGAATAGATAATTATTAATATTTGTTATAAACCGTAACGTAACATTACGATAAATCATATCTCAATGTTTTTGGCACCTGCATTGACAAAGAAAATGAATATGGAATTAAATTAAACAATAAGCATAGTCTTTGATGTAATACCCACTTGTTTTATGAAGAAATACTTCGTCACATTAGTGAATTATTAAGAATTTTGATAAGCAACTCATTTAAATTTGGACTATTCCGAATCAGTTATAAATTGCATTAATAAACCCTTGTTCAAAAAAAAATAACGAAGAAAAACCAGAAAATTATATACTTATACTGCCCATCTTAATTATAATGATTTATGTATAGCATTGTACCTTCCAGACAGACATAATTTTTAAAAAATGATACTTTCTGAACTCTCATCAAAACTTTTAATTTCCAAAGCTCTTTTAGGATTTATTGAAATGGGATGTGCGTACAATTGATATCTTTTTAGATCTATCTATCCAAGGCATATAACATTGAATGGGAGTTGCCTATTAGGTAACTTGGCTGCTATGGTGTGCGCGAAAATGCTATGAAGTGGATTAAACCTATCAGGTCATAGGAAAGGTTAAAGTCGGTGTCCAGGCTTTCGGTCTTGTTTGATGCCAGGCGAATTGTAATTGATGGGTGGCTTTAGCCTTCGAACACTACACAAAAATTACGTATCGAAGGCGCAAGCTGAGGGTGCTCACAGATCTGAGGGCTCAGAATCCTGTTTTGAGAAGAATCAGGACATTTTTTAATAACAGGAATTTTAGTCACAAAAATGCCGTGCTCTAACGCGACGGGATCCCATAAGTTTCCCCTGTTACTTTTGGGAAAAGCAACAAATCCATGAGCATCAAAAAATGAAAATTCGTTACCAATTGTACACAAAGCGTCTACCAAAAGATGGATGACTAGCCCAATATTTATGAGGTCCAGGACTTGTTAGAAAAAAGCCTAAATGTCTAGAGAATTTCAACCTAACACCTTGTGTAACACCGAATCGTGGAAATCGTTTTTGAAAGTCTGTGATGAAAAACTATCCAGTGCTTTTACCACTGTAACGTTTCAGAAAAAAGTTAGATCTATTCCAAGTCTGTGTCCCAATAGCAATAGTAACAAGATGGATTAGCAGGTTGGGGACTAAATAACAACTTCAATCAATGTTCAAATCGCCGACGTTTCAACCGTATATTGCGGTCTTCTTCAAGGCTCTTAATGAGGTGAAGAGGTTATGTCGATGTTTATAAAATTTGTCGTGTCCATTATTCGTTTCTAAGCCGAAGTTTTGGGAGATAGGACGAAACGAAAGACACGTAGTCCTGTGAGTAGTCAGAGCCGGAGTTAGATCTATTGTTGAAAAGATGGAAGTATCTTTCACAGGGTTGGGTCAGTAAAATACATGATGTATTTTACTTGTAATTTACATGTAGAAAACTACGTATTTTACGTCAAAATATTTTACGAATTTTCTACATAGACGTAAAATACTAAAATCATCTGAGAAAACAACTTTAATCTCTCTTTACAAGCATGTCCATATCATGAACATACTATATATTATCTAGTTGTAACTAAAAACAAAAAAAAAACGCAGAGATCCTTATTAAAGTTAAAATAAAAACATACTTAATACTGTAAACCTAATCCTAAATAAATTAGTAGGTACAGATTTATTTACAACGTACTGGTGAAAGTAGCAGGATTAGGACAATAATACACCTCTTCTTTATCGGAAAATGGCCAACGTTTCGACTATTTATTTAGTTTTCCTCAGGGCTGAAACCCAAGAAAATGTTGGTGTAACAAATCCAATTTAGTTAGATGGACCTTATAACTATTTATAATTCTATTTATGAAAGACGAGGGGTAGTTGTTACTTCCCCTCGTATTGTTTGTGGTTGAATGTTGAGCCTTGGGATTTGTTACACCGACATTTTCTTGGGTTTCAGCCCTGAGGAAGACTAAATAAATAGTCGAAACGTTGGCCATTTTCCGATAAAGAAGAGGTGTATTATTTGTCCTAATCCTTCTACCTTCACCAGTAAGACAACTCAAGGACGCTAATCACAATCATTTTTTACAACATTATTAATAATGCAAAAATATTAATATTCATCGGATTTATTGGAGTCGCACATTTTTAAGTAATAATAGATATGCAATAGTTTTTTGGACTTTTCTTGACAAAGCCAATTTCTGAATGGTGAATGTTCGAACGACCAATTAGAAAAGGCTCTTTCCAGCTGGGCTGTAGAAGCGGGAGTATGTGAAAGTTTGTCAGGCAAGTCACTTAATTTAATACTGGATGCCTGCTTAGACATAAGCTCCGAAAAAACAACTGGGTCAATCCCTTCTTTTTCAAATAATTTATTAAAAATGCCCTGTGTTTGTATGCATGCAGATCATTTAAACTAAACCATCTGCATTCAAATTATCAATCAGAAAGTTTTCTACTTTTCAGGCAAGGTGGGGGTTCTCCATTACTTTCATGCCCTGGTATTAGGAAGAAGAAAGAACATTACTTTTGAGACTAGTTTTCTTATTTAAGTAATAAGAAATACTGCAATTTCGTGTATTTTTTTTTATTTAGGTACTTTAATCTGGTAAAGACTGAGAATAAGACACATAAGTTTAGTTTTCAGGTATTTTACTTCTTTTCTACATTTGAGACGTATTTTGCATGGTTTTTTATACGTAACGTAGAAAACAGTTTTCTACACGTAATTACCCAACCCTGATCTTTCATTCTTGAGATCAAGAAATGTTTAAGTAGGATTAACAAACCCATAAAGCTCTGTTGTTAATAGACATGCATCCGTGAAAGAAATCAATACTGATTCAAATTTTTTAATTATGTGTTACCACAAAATTGTACCGCCGTTATTCAGCCAATGAATTTCAGCCAGGAAATTGATCAAAATTTAATTCAGAATATAAAGGTGTCAATAGAAGCTATCATTACGTGAAGGTAAAAAGCCCCTTTAAAGCAATACAATCACTTAAAAGATGTAATGAAAAATTTTAAAGGGTCTTAAGATAAAAAAAATAATAGAAGTTGGACCCCATAATGAATACATAATCAGAAAAAACGATGACGCTAATATTCCACTTTCAGTGATTCAAAATGTCCAATAAGTAAGGAAGGTTTGAAAACAATGACCAAACCCTTAGCAGCCATTGACCCAGAAAATAACTTGCACAGAGAGAGCATTACTAAATGGGCTGTGCAGAGTTTGAGGCGTGGGAGAAGCAGAGTTTACCACTGACTTGAGTGAAGAAGAGCTTATCCAAGATGCATTAGGAAGCCATCTTGAAACTACAGAAGAGTTTGTGAGACGCTGCCTGATTCAGTTAACGTCTCTCTGGTGAAGGGCGTATTCCCGGATTGTCTTAAGCCTGCTTTCAATGTGCGTTTTTTTAAAGGGGGGGGGGGGACACTGCGCCAGGGAATTATCAACCTATTTCCTTACTTACAACACTTGCCAAAGAATGCCACTGAGAAATGGTTAAAGGACAAATAATGAAATTCAGTAATCGACAAAACACTAGATACTTAGCATTAAGCAATTTGGATTTCAGAGAGACAAAAGCACAAATGACACAAACTTTTCTTTTCTGGAAATACCTCGGGAAAGACAGTATCTTAAACTCAATGGAAAAACCCGTGCCGCTGCAGTGTTTTACGACTTCCCAAAAGCTTTTGATTGTGTCCATCACGGAATACTGCTAAAGGAGTTGGAATTCTATGGTTTCAGGGGGTTGTGTTGAGCTGGTTTAGATCCTACTTACAGAATAAACGTCAGTGCGTGTCAACTGGGTGGACCTACTATTAGGGGTGCATACTTTGCTTTGGTGGAGTCACAACTCAGATATGGAATTTGCTTCTATGTGGTTTGCTCTGAGTCACTCTTCCATAGTGTGTTCCTCATGCAGAAGGTGGTGAGATGCTACGAGGAACTCCTGCAGGCATTTATTAGTCAGGGAATTCTGACATTCCCATGCAATTTTATTCTTGAGATGACTTGTTTGATTGAAGTTTTAGGTATTTTCAGATAATCTTTAATTTCTAAATTATCAGATATTTTATTATGCAACAATTTGAAAATGTCTTTTTGTTCAAGAATGGTGGAGGACTTCCTTTGCATTTGTGTGTTCTTCGTTTTGTAATTGTTGTTAATTCATCCAATTATTTCCAGATTTGTTAATAAGATTCTTATCTTTGAATAATAAAGTACTGATTGAAATTGAAATCTTCTCGAGCGTTTCATCAGAAGGTGATGTAAATATAGATGTTACAGAACAGTCTTTAAAAATTTCAAGTTGTTTTCATTTAAGTGAACAAATTGTTAAGTTCCTCAATAATCTGGACCTTTTAACAATCCGTACATATGCCAGAACAATATATCTCTCCAGACTAGCAAAGTTGTACTGTAAGGTCCTACCTGGGTAGAAATATCCAGATTTTTAATCTAAAACTGACAAAATCTTTTTCTGGTTTCATCATATTCATTGTATATTTTAATTTTATTTTTAATTCCTATTCATATTCTCAATTCACATTTAAATGTTATTATATATTAGTATCATATGCATATATATGTCATATGCTTTTTTGGTTGAAACAGCCAAACATGGTCTCCAATTTGTCGACCAGCTAAAGCTGCAGTGAGTAGGGATAGAAGCTGAAACTACTAAAGATGGGTTCCTCGACAAATTGGGGACAATCAGGCTTGTTACTCATATTACTATATTCTTGGTTTTTTTAGTTCACAACACTAAAGTAAAACAATTTCCCTGTTGAAGCCTAGATCTGGTAAAACCTGAGATTTCAGGTTTACAGAGTATGTATTACGATAAGAAAAGGGTCTAGAAACATATCATAAAAATGATGATTTTAATGCTGCATTACTTTGGAGTTGACATGGAATAAATCAGTACTCCAAACATTATATTGAAGTAAGTCTATAATAATTATATCGACAAATGTGTAAACTAACAACACCTAATAACCAAACCCAAAATGCAAATAACTTACCTCAGTAATTTCTCTTTCACTGTCAGGAATAATTGTAACTGCCTCATCAGCCCCTTGACTGTTGTCAATCACATGTATTAAAGAAGCATCAGTATCCATATCTGTATGAGGTTCTATGAATTAAAAGAAAAATTAAAGGTTTTCATCCATGTAAACATAAAATTGTAAAAATTATTTTTTTTTTCAATCTTTGCGCTTGGATTAGTACATGGCACTTAGTACATAGTACCTAACAAAACAAGTAATAAGCATAGTTGCTAAATAAGTAACTAACTACGTTAAATGTAACTCTAAGCTCTTAAAGTTCCCTAAATTTCTTATAAATATCCCTATATAAAACTTGAGCCAGATTTTATAGAAAATTAAAAAACTGAATTCTTCTCAAACATTTAATGGGCTTAAAAGAATAATCAGTTAAGAGTTCCAGTCGAGATGCGCGATAGAGAGCCCGTGTGGGCTCAGTGCTCCGACAATTTTATCGTCAGTCTGTTCAAATAAGAGACCAAACCCCAGAGGGTCCTGAAGGAGAGTAATAATTTATTCTGATTCTGTGATGCTTGCGTTCCCCAGCTGAATAAGAGATTGAATATTATTAAATACCTAAATACATTGGAGAACCAATCCCAGGAATAGTAAAAAAAAGCTAATAAAGTTCTGGGAAGTCTGGAGTGTAAAATTCAGACTTCCCAGTGTCGAATCGAATAACAAAGTTGGTCTAATGTCGTAAAGAAGAAAAAACAGCATCCCCATCCATTAATAATAAAGCCCAAAATTCAGCAAGATAGTAGTACAACTCAGCAGCCATTCACGCAAAAAATAGACCCACACAGTTTATCTATAACCATAGAAAGAATAAATCCTGTGAGTCAAGGCTTGGTTGTTATTGAATGCAGTAATGGTGATTCTCTAAAAAAATTACAAGGCTATGCCAGAAATATCAGAAATATCGTCTGATTATCAGGTAGAAGTTCCCAAAACAGTGTCTTCAAAAATTGTTGTTGGAGTTAAGGAAAATCAGATTAAAAACAAAGATGCCTTTGTCGATGAAATAATAGGGCAGTGGAATTATGTGAATACGCCAAAGAACAAAACGTTATCAAATGTAATATTGGAAGTGCAGCCTAAGATATTTCAAATTATAATGAAAAATAGAAGGATTTTTATTGATTGGGATAGTTACCCATTGTTTGAATACTTAGGGGTATTACTCTGCTATAAGTGTTGGAAATATGGACACAAGACAGTACACTGTAGACAAGAAAAAGAAACATGTTCCTTGTGAAACCACAGCCACAATAGAAACGAGTGTCAGGCAACCATTCAGGAATGCACGAATTGTACCTAAATTTGCTAGTGACATACTGAAAATTCCCAATGTTGATTTCAAGCACTCTGTATTTGATAAAGAATGTGTGGCATATAAAAACGCTTTAGATAGAGCTAAATCTAGAACTCAGGACACATAGCAAAGACCAAAACAACAGAGTAGGGGAGGGGGGGGGGGATCTGGTCAGTATTAAGCATTAAAGAATTTCAAGGTTTTCTGAAATGTATAATAAATAGGGTATCACAATTAAGTAGTTTAATGCAAAAAAATCCGGAATATTCATATATGCACTAAAAAATATTTAAAAAAAAAATAATGTCTTAACAAACATTAATTTTTTTAATATTTCAATTTTAAAGAACAAGTACAACTGGACTCATCAAACCAAAACAAAAACATAACTGAACTAACCAAGGGGCCACTGCAACAAGGTCCAAAGGCGGCCCTAACGGGTCTCTGTAAAGGACAAATAAAACTGAATTCACCAAATCAAAGGAAAAACATAAAGAAACTAACCTAACCAAAGGAAAAACAGAACAGAACAAACTTGAACTAACCACAAGCAAAGTAAAACTGAACAAACCTCACCAATGAAGGCAATACTTATGTGTAGCCCCTTGAACTTAATTATGAATGCGACCCAGAGGAATTAAATGTAAAATTATACAATTTTTTTTTGTACAAATGTCAATATTCCACAAATTTTTTTGCTTTAAACTACTTAATTTGATGCACTCTTTGTTGTAAATTTCAAAAAACTTCGAGATTCCGTAATGCTTAATACCTACCAGCACCTTGGGTGGAGTTGCTGCTACATTTAAATATACAAGGACTTATACTTCATATAGATAAGTTGCGTCAGCTCATTGTGCACGAGCAACCACTCGCTATTTGCGTAAAAAAAAATCACATGTCGTTGAAGAGATGGAACAACAATAATATCAAGTAAATGGATACATTTGTGCGATGTCTTATTCAAACTCCACTTGTATGGGAGGTAGTGCAATATATATCAAGAATGGTGTAAGGTGGAATTGGGTATTTAACAATTCAAAGAATTACAGCTACTGGTCGATGGCTGTTGAGGTGTGACTTCGAGGGAGCATTGTACATGATTTAGGATAAATGTATAGATCAGCTAGCGGAGCACCAAAAGATTTTTTGCTGTGGAGAACTCTAAAGGATCTGCATCTGATTGGAGGTGCAAAACAACGGTCGATTTTAGTAGTATGGTGTTACCTACTCCCTACTCCTAACAGAAGTGTCAAAGAAAACATGAACTGTTTTTATGAAGTATTAACGAAATATCAGTAAGGATAGACAACATTGAGGGGGAAAATGGTCTCATGGAGCCAGCTCATTGCACATTTGAACACTTTAAACTGATCAGTTTGAGTGAACTCATAAAGGTCATTTTGTGTATGGTTTTGCAGACTGTTGTGTGACCTACTGAGGCAGTACCTTGAGGGAAACAATCTCCTCTATAGTGAACAATAGGCCTTTAGAAGCGGACATTAATGTGAGTTGCATTACAGCTATTATGTGCGGAGTGGCGAATAAATCTTAATCACTCAAAATTTAACATTGGTGTTTTTATTGACATTAAGGCTGTATTTGAGCAATCGATAGAGAAATTATATTCACAAAACTTGAATTATATGGTATAAGGGGTCAGCTCTTGAGTGGATAAAAAGTTTCTTGTCTGAAAGGTTTCATGTAACAAAGAGAGATAATAAGTTGTTGGTGAAGTTAGCAGGATTGGGACAAATAATGCACCTCTTCTTTATTTGAAAATTTGTCGAGCCTAAGATACCAGGGTCACCAAACAATCGAATGGAGTTTGCTATTTTAACCATCTTGAATAGATTTTTAACTGACTACCCTCTCTAAGTGAGAATAGCCCTGATGAAGACTAAATAAATAGTCGAAACGTCGGCCATTTTCAAATAAAGAAGAGGTGCATTATTTGTCCCAATCCTGCTAACTTCACCAACAACTTACAACTTAAGGACGCTAATTACAACAAAGAGATAATAAGTGATCAGGAAGTAGGAGCAGTACTTTGGGGGTCCCACAGGGCAGTGTCCTTGGGCTGCTTCTTTTTATATTATACAGGGTGTTTGGTAAGTTGATGCATTCCTTGCAGGAGGTAGAAATTACTTGCAGAAACTACAAGTAATTCTTGATATATTTCTTTAATATACCATTTCTTTAAAACGTTTAGTTTCTGATCTACAGGATGTTGAAGTTTTAATAAAAAAATGCAAATTTTTTAATATTGCTGAAACTACTTGGAATATTTTAATGAAATTTTACCGACATTAACAGTTAAACATACATACTTTGTGATGAAAATTTTATTTTCACTTTTACCAGTGACGTGGGCACAGGGACGTCAGTGGACTATTTTAATAAAAAAATGTTACGCCAATGACTTCTCCCACAACAAAAATAATTTTTCAAGTTCCTGTCCAATCTAGAAAAGGAAAGAAAAGGTCCCTTGACTTTTTTTGTGCGACGCACAGTTTTCGAGTAAAAAAATTAAAATCGGTTTATTACCTAGCCTATTATGTTTATTTTAATATAGCAGAAAGCATGCACTTAATAAGGTATCAATAGGTTACTTTTAATTTTATTAGTAACTTCAACTAACTACTAAGATCTTGCTCAAAATTAAATCCTCTTCTTCTAATGCACGCGCGTGCCCGCCTTCTTATTTCTGTTCGGGTTACCCTGGTCGAAAATGTCTGCCTAAGTGTAACAGCAGCATCTGTAATGCTCTGTATTAATTCCTCCCTGGTTGTTATTTGTCAGGCATAAACCAACTCTTCCATCCTACCCCATATGAGAAAGTCTAACTAAGTTAGATCTGGGCTTCTAGCAGGCCATGGTATGGGGCCTCCTCTTCCCATCCACCAATTTGGAAATTGCAGATCAAGATACTCCCTATTTGTCAATAATGAGCTGGACATCCATCATGCTGAAATATCATGTTCTGACGAATATTAAGCGGCACATTTTCCAGTAGTAGTGGCAAGGGATTAATACGAAGTCTTCCTATCTTTGCCCATTTAAGATGTCTGACAGAAAATGTGGCCCGATTAGTCGATCCTTTATTACACCACACCAAACATTAACACTGAATCGTCTTTGATAATTACAGTTTGACGTAAGACGAGGATTTTCCTCGGCCCAGTAATGAGTATTATGGTAGTTGGTAATCCCTTCTTGATTAAACTTGGATTCGTCGGTCCACAAATTTCTACTGAGAAAAGTTGCGTCTCCCATATCAGTGTTTAACATAAATCGGCAGAACCCCATTCTTCTTAAAGAATCTTCTTCAAGCAAGTCTTGAACAGTGTATAATGATACGGATGTAGTCTCTCTTTGTTCAATGCCATCTAAACTTTCCACTGCGATATTATAAGCAGGGACTCGAACCTTTTTGGATTATCGATGCCGATACCGCTTTGTTTATTATAAAGTGAAAAATAAGTATTCAGGTTCTATTTTCTTAATTATTTTTCCATAAAAAACTGTTCCGGTTCGTATTCCAAAGATTTTTTATGTACCACACAAGGTACTAGAAGAAAATTTGAGATTCTTAAAAAAGCTCCCAAAAATCTCTTAAAAAAACGTGACCGGCGGTGTTTCAGTTTCAAACCAAACCTTTTAAATAAAATTTGTTATTATTTTTTAATTTTTTTATATATTTCTATTATAAATTAAAAATTTTAACATAAAATAAAACTCTAAAGATGAATAAAAATTTATGTTTTTTTAAAATTAAAATTAATACAGAACACTAGAACCAGGCACTAATATGTGGACTATAGCTTGTTTTGTTACTTTGTTACTAAAACTGAGAGTATAAGGTGTACCTACTTCTAGTCCTACTACTTAACTACTTTCTTCTTTTAACCTATGTCTTTCGGTCTTTCTTTATAAAGAAACTCCGAAATTTTATCTTTGTCTTGGCATAGGGTAGGTAGGAGAAAAGAAAATTGAAGAAAGACTAGAAAGAAATTGATAGAGAAAACAATAGTTTCTCTCTACCTCTGTATGGCTATGTTTGTCTCTAGAAATAAAAAGTAAAAAACCAAAAAATACCATTATTTGGAAATACCATATTGTTACGATCGCAGCAACGCCGCATGGGAGGCGGGGCAACGCATGGGAGCGTGTTGGTTGGTGGAGCTTCGCGACCTATCCGCGCTGCGTCATGGCTGACACGAGTGATTTATTGCTCGTCTGGCTTAATCTAGAAGGCAGTTGTTTACAACCGTTTTTTTTATATATGAGATTATTCAAGAATTCTTATAAAGAACTTTTTAGGTTTTTCTGTAATTTTAGGATTGTATATAAAAGGCGCATAGAGCGCCCGAGTAGATATAGTCATATTTTAATCGAGCTATAAGTAAGCTAAAGTTACGAAGCGATAATAGAAGGCTATAAAGTGTTAAGTACTGAGTTATTTAGTAGTCGAGTGTATTTGTGGAATAAATAAATAGTGTTTTCGTATTAAATCGTTACATTGGAATTATCGAACCCCGAGTTCGCAACAATTGGTGTCAGAAGTGCGATTCCAGTGGGAATTTGAGGACTAATATTGCTGAACTGTAAGTGAGTGCTTCATTGCCGGACACGTGTTTATGCCAGTGACCAGAAGCCAGCATCAAGCGATGGAGGATCAACTTGCCGCCCTGCTGTCCCTTATGCAACAACAAAAAGAAGAGCAGGAAAAACGTTATAAGGAACAAAAAGAAGAACAGGAAAGACGTGATCAAGTACAGGAGCAACGTTATCAACACCAGAAGGAAGAGCAGGAAAGACGTTATCTAGAACAGAAGAAAGAGCTGGAAAAACGTGATCAAATACAGGAAAGACGTTATCTAGAGCAGAAGGAAGAGCAGGAAAGACGTGATCAAGCACAGGAGCGACGTCATCAACAACAGAAGGAAGAACAGGAACGGTTCAGAGAAGAATTAGTGACCCATCTCGCAGCTAGGGAGCAACAATTAGAAGAAAGATTAATGCAATCCGTCAACGACGTCAACCAGAGGGTTCTCGAGCTAGAAAAGAAATTCCGGGAGCAACTTGAGGACGACACCGTGTCTACAGAGAGTTTTAGCACAGCCAACGCTAAAATTAAGCCTCCTGATTATGACGGTACTACGGCCTGGGAAATTTATAAAACTCAGTTTGAGGCAGCTGCAAAAGCTAATGGTTGGTCCGAGCCCCAGAAAGCTACATCATTAGTGGTAGCACTTCGTGGAAAAGCGGCTGAGTTACTCCAATCTCTGTCGGCAGCGGATCAAAGTAATTATGCGGCTTTAGTACACACTCTGCAACTACGATTTGGGAATGAGCACAAAGAGACCGTGTTCCAGGCCCAGCTGAGGATGAGGCAGCAAAAGTCAGGTGAATCCTTACAAGAATTTGAGGCGGACATAGACAGACTCATTCACCTGGCATATCCATCGGCCCCTGAATCTTTTCAAATGCAATTTGCCGCCGAAAGGTTCATTGAGGGAGTTCGCGATAGTGACATGAGATACCACTTACGTCTAGTAAGGCCCAAGGATATCAGCGAGGCACTAGTTCGGGCCCTGGAATTCGAGGCGTCACGAGTGTCATCTAGTTCATCTCCACGTGTAAGAATGGCAACTTGCAATGAAGAGGCGAATACGTCTATGGCTGAATCCATGGCCAGTTTACATAAAGCGATGAAGGATATGGCAGTCAATATGCAAGCCCTGTTAGAGAGAACTCCTCGATCAACAGACAATCGGGGCATAAAATGTTTTAACTGCGGCAGACTGGGTCACATCAAGAGTAACTGCCGTAATAGGGCAAGAAGTCCGTCGCCGTCGTTTAGAAGACCAAGCGGCGACCAAGACCGCCCTAGGTCCCAGGAAAACTAATTCCGGTCAATGCAAGGGGGCAATTGACCGGGGCCGCTAAGACCCCCAGGATCTTTAAAGTCAATAATTTGGGTGGCAAAAGTCTCACAGTGGCCGGACGCATTAAAGGACAGAAGATCCAGATTACCATCGATACAGGAGCAGATGTGACCATTGTAAGGCCAGATAAACTTTTCGGATATACCATACAACCATTGCCCAACCCTATTATGTTAAAATCAGTCACTGGAGAATCTTGCCCTATAGACGGAGAAGCCGATGTCACCATCATTATTGGAGAAAGACTTGAAGTTCGGCATAAAGTGTTGGTTGCCAGGATCAAAGACGAGTTTATTTTGGGAATGGATCTCATCAGGAAACATGGATTCTCCTATGATCACAAACAGAATATTCTCACGTTTGGAGATGAGGAGTTTGCATTAACCAATGGAAATGTCGAAACTAGTATCCGGCTACTGGTGGTGGAAGATGTAAAAATTCCTCCAAATTCAGAACAAATTATCACAGTGACTTCTGAAAATGATCCTGGGTGGTCCATAGGACTTATAGAACCTAACCTGGATTTGACGACTGAAATCATGGTAGCCCGAACTTTGACCGACACGAAGAAGACTATGCCAGTACGAGTTGCCAATATTGGAGAAAGGACCATCAAGCTAAAAGAAGGAACAGTTCTTGCCAATTATGAGCCTGTACAATGGGTATGCAATTGTGTCGAAGCAGAGACATCCAAAATTATATCTTCTAACCAAGCTTCCCCAGAAGTTATTGATGCTTTTAAGCGACAGTGGAGTCACCTGTCAAAGGAACAACTTCAGTCTGCTATAAAATTTGCCATGGATGAATCTGATATGTTTAACTTCAAGAGCAACGACAGTCAAACCGATTTAGTTGTCCATAAGATCAACACAGGAGATGCCCAGCCAATACGACAACATCCACGAAGGGTCCCTCTGGCTAAACAACAGGAAGTTAACAGTTTGCTGAATGAAATGTTAAAGGAGGGCGTCATAGAAGAATCATCTAGTCCATGGTCGTCGCCTGTGGTTCTTGTTAAGAAGAAAGATGGTTCAACGCGGTTCTGTGTTGACTACAGGAAACTTAATGATGTAACCAAGAAAGACAGCTACCCATTGCCACGTATAGACGACACCTTAGCAACTTTATCGGGATCAAAGTGGTTTTCCACTCTAGATTTAAAAAGTGGGTACTGGCAAGTAAAGATTGCTCCCGAAGACAAAGAAAAGACTGCATTTTCTACTGGTTCTGGACTATACCAATTCACTGTTATGCCGTTTGGATTGTGCAATGCTCCATCAACTTTCGAACGACTAATGGAACTTGTCTTGAGGGGGCTGACTTGGAAAACTTGCCTGGTATACTTAGATGACATAATTGTCATGGGACGTGATTTCGACGAGCACTTGAAGAATTTAAGAGAAATCTTCAACAAGTTACGGAATGCTCACCTGAAGTTAAACTACAAGAAATGCAGCCTGTTCCAGAAGCAAGTCGAGTACTTGGGGCATACTATCTCAGAACAAGGCATTAAAACTAGCCATAGTAAAATATCTGCCATTAAAGATTGGCCAGTTCCCCGAGACAAACACGAAGTAAGGAGCTTTTTGGGACTATGTACTTACTACAGGAGATTTGTAGAGGGATTTGCCGACATCGCAAAACCGCTGCACAAATTAACGGAAAAGAAAACACCGTTCTTGTGGAACCACGAATGCAGTCAGGCGTTTGCAAGGCTTAAAGCTGCCCTCTGTTCTAGTCCGATCTTGGCTTACCCTATAAAGGACGGACTCTTTATTTTGGACACGGATGCAAGTAACTGTGGTCTAGGTGCAGTACTCTCTCAAAGACAAAACGGGCAAGAGAAGGTCATTGAATACTACAGTAAGACTTTAAATAAGCCAGAAAGAAACTATTGCGTCACTAGAAAGGAACTGTTGGCCATCGTTAAAGCAGTCGAACATTATCATCGCTACTTATATGGAAAAAGGTTCCTGATTAGGACTGACCATGGAGCCTTGAAATGGTTTTACATTACCGATGAAGAATTCTGAAGGTCAAATAGCCAGATGGATAGAGCGCCTGCAGCAGTACGATTTCCAAATTGAACATCGACCAGGAAGGTCTCACGGAAATGCCGATGCATTGTCTAGACGGCCTTGTAAAGAAGATTGTCGGCATTGTCAAAGAACTGAGCAGCGTGAGGGACTTCCATTGGTAAGGAGAACGTCGGTAGAAATAAACGATGGCTGGACCACACAGACCCTTCGAGAAGAACAAATGAATGATCCAGATATTGGACTCATCCTCTCTGCAAAGACCGACGACAAGAGACCAGAATGGCAAGAAATTGCTGGTAAAAGTCCAAACCTGAAGGCGCTATGGGCCCAGTGGCACTCTCTTAAAATAGAAAATGGATTAGAAGAAGAAGAAAAGAAGAAGAAAAAACGTTTATTGAGCATCATAAACATACATGCACAAAAGGCACCATTCGCTGCAGCGCTCTTCCATGGTGCCCAAAAATACAGATCTGTATTATACAGATGTACAATTACATCTTTCAACTTACAAAATTAAAAACTACATTCTACATCCTAAGCAACAACACATTGGAATAATTTTGCCTGAACACACTTCTGCTTGAACCAAACATCATATGAAATACATCTGAGTTCAATAGCTTCCCAAGCCGGTACGAAAAACACCTCTTAAATTTTTCAGTTCTGTGTGGAGGTATATTAAACCTTACAATATTTCTGAGATCTATGTTGTGAATGTCCTGTCTCAACACAATATAATCCATTAAGTAGACAGGCTGCTTATTTTTAACAATTGAATACACAAACAACGCAAATTGGAGGTTCATTCTGAGGTTAAACTTTAAAATACTATTCTGGATATAAGTGGGCGAGATATGATCAAACTTTTTGACTTCATAGATAAAGCGAATACAGGAATTTTGTGCAAGTTGTATTCTCTTCTCACACTCAGCGGACAGGAAAGCATAATAAGCCACACCGCAGTAGTCCAAGTACGGGTAAATTAGTGAGTCAACTAGTAATGCCTTAGTATTACGTGGATTACTGAAGAGAGCGTGGGAGAGTCCGGATGGCAAGACCGTAGTCAGTCAGTTGGTTGTTCCTGGAGGCAGAAAATCGGACGTACTACAGGAAATGCACGACGGAACCAGTGGAGGTCATTTTGGGGTCAATAAAACCTTGGCCAAAATTAAGGAGCGGTTCTACTGGGTGAATTATCATGAAGACGTCGAATCTTGGTGCCGCAAGTGCGAAGTTTGTTGTGCCACAAAAGGACCTCGAACAAGATCACGCGGCCGAATGGTGCAGTACACTGTAGGTGCTCCATTCGAGAGGGTAGCAATTGATGTCGCGGGACCGTTTCCTCAGACTGAGTCGGGCAATAAATACATCTTGGTCGCCATGGATTACTTCACTAAATGGCCTGAAGCATACGCCCTGCCTAATCAGGAAGCAACGACTGTGGCAACGGTGCTAGTAAATGAAATGTTCTGCAGATTTGGAGTCCCTCTCGAACTTCATTCTGATCAGGGCCGAAATTTTGAATCGGCTGTTTTCCAGAAGGTCATGGAACTTCTCGGAGTTCGCAAGACCAGGACAACTCCTTTGCATCCACAGTCGGATGGGATGGTAGAGAGATTTAATCGGACCATGGAACATTACCTGTCTAAAATGGTGGCAGATCATCAGCGTGATTGGGACCAACATCTACCTCTCATGTTGATGGCATATCGAGGCTCTACGCATGAAGCCACTGGTTATACTCCGGCGAAAGTGATGTTCGGAAGGGAAATGAGGCTTCCTGCAGATTTGATGTATGGAACACCAGAAAAAGACTCATTCAACTCTGAGAATTTTGTGGAGGAGCTTAAGGAGAGGCTGGACAATGTTCATGAACAAGTCAGGAATAAACTGCGGATATCCAGTGATCGAGCCAAAGCAAGATATGACTTACTAGCTAACTCCCGCGGCTTCCAGGATGGTGATTTGGTGTGGCTATACAATCCGAGGCGAAAGGTGGGGAAGTCGCCCAAACTTAGCCAAAATTGGGAAGGACCTTATACAATTATAAAGAAGATTAATGATGTGGTGTATAGGATCCAGCGGACCCCTAGGTCAAAGATGAAGGTCGTTCATTTGGATCGATTAGCACGATACCATGGAACTCTATCTGTTCGGGACGAACAGACTTAGGAGGAGGGCAATGTTACGATCGCAGCAACGCCGCATGGGAGGCGGGGCAACGCATGGGAGCGTGTTGGTTGGTGGAGCTTCGCGACCTATCCGCGCTGCGTCATGGCTGACACGAGTGATTTATTGCTCGTCTGGCTTAATCTAGAAGGCAGTTGTTTACAACCATTTTTTTTATATATGAGATTATTCAAGAATTCTTATAAAGAACTTTCTAGGTTTTTCTGTAATTTTAGGATTGTATATAAAAGGCGCATAGAGCGCCCGAGTAGATATAGTCATATTTTAATCGAGCTATAAGTAAGCTAAAGTTACGAAGCGATAATAGAAGGCTATAAAGTGTTAAGTACTGAGTTATTTAGTAGTCGAGTGTATTTGTGGAATAAATAAATAGTGTTTTCGTATTAAATCGTTACATTGGAATTATCGAACCCTGAGTTCGCAACAATATAAAGAAAACTGACAACTAATGTGAACACTGAAATTAAGTAAAATAGTGTAACAATTAGTTAGTTAAACGCTCAAAGTGACAGCAATTATTAATTCTCTCAGTCAATAACAAAAGCGAGCGCAGAGTCAACAATTCTAATTCAAAGCCCGATTATGTTATGCAATGAATCGAATTTAATTTTTTTACTCGAAAACTGTGCCTCACACAAAAAAAAAGTCAAGAGACCTTCTGTCTTCTAGATTGAACAACTTGAAAAATTATTTTTATTTTGGGAAAAATCAGAGGCATATCATTTTTTTATTTAAAATACAAAACATGTATTGCTGCTAACTGTGAAAGCCTGTAAAGTTGCATCACAAAATTCTGTGTGTATCACAAAATTTGCATTTTTTTATTAAAATTTTAACACCCTGTAGATCAAAAACTACATGTTTTAGAAATACAGTTTATTAATAAAATATATTCAGAATTACTTCTGCTATAACGACCTTCAAGAAATGCATTGACTTACCAAACACCCTGTATATAAATGATGTATTGCTTCACTCTAAACTCACTTAAAGCAGTCATTCTTAAATATCTTTGCAGACGATACATTTGTCTCAGTAGTGGGAAATGACTACAGACAAATTATAAACACCTTAAATGAAGAAGTGAACATATTATATAGATGGCTCTGTCAGAATAAATTGAAGCTTACTTGCATGAAGACCAAATGTATGGTTCTAGGTTCAAAAATAAACTGTACCAGATTCCTGGACTAAAGTCTGAAGTGAATATTAACAGGGGAGTGATTGATTATGTTTCTGAGATAAAATATTTGGGAGTTGTCTTGGATTGCAATTAAATTTTGGCAAACATGCTGCCCACATGTGTTAAAAGCTTGGAAAAAAATTTCATTTTTTTATAGGGTGTCAAAACATTTGTCATGGACAAAAATGCTTATCAATAATGCAATAATTTTACCACATTTTTCATATGGTTGCTCCTTTTTAATTTTGTGTAATAATAGTCAGATACAAAGAATAGAGATTTTAGAAAACAAGAGTTATGTGTATCCTGTTAAAATGTCATAAATATACGCCCATAGTGGGTTGAATGCATTGGAGTGGTTGAATGTAAAGTAGCTCATTGTGTGGGCTAACCTAATAATAATTTATAAGTTAGAACATAATATATGACCGAGTTACTAGTTACTTAAAAGTGTTCTTAGAAAAAAATAGGTTTGAAATCCATGAACGAAATATTAGGACAAATCAAAATTACAATACCACTAGAGTAAATACCACTGCTCTACAAAAAAACACTATTTAATGAGCATCTTTGTATATACAATGAGCTGCCATATGCTGTGAGACATTGTTCCAATACTTTAGATTTTAAAAAGCACATAGGAATATTTAATAGAAAGTTGAATTAGTTCAAGAACTTCTTTAGGAAATGTATTCTCCTTAACTTAAGATGGTGATTGATTGTAAACAAATAAACAAATGAAAAAAAATAAATCAGCTCTACAAAAATTGAGTAAAGTCAGACAAAAATGGTTCTAAGGGGGATATGCCACCAGTAGCCCTCTACATGGCAAATGATAATGAACATCAAGGGACCAAAAACTCAAAGCAACTAAATAATAATAATTTTATAACTAACTTACCTGCAGTGCTAGTACTTGGTACTTGCTCACCCACTGAATCTCTCAACTCCACCTGATTAGTATTTTCAGCTTCAGCAGTTTTACTAACTTCGGCAGGGGCCAATTTTATGTGACATTCATCAACTGATGCTGAAGTGCTTGCAACTGGTTCTGCTAAGTTATTTGTTACATGTTCCTCAGCTGGAGCATCTTTAGATATGCTTTCTTCACCCATATCAACATCTTTTTGATGGTCTACAGAACTTTCTTTCCCTTCCTCTTCTACATGAATGGCAGGTTCATTTTCTCCTGGCATTACATTAATTGGATCAACTTCATCTGAGGGAGTTTCCAATTCATCTGCAGGAACAACATGCTCTTCCACCTGTTCAACAGGTAAATTAACACATTTTTCTGAACCTTCTTCAATAATTAAAGAATTTTCTGCTAACTCTGTAATAGAGGAACTTTGTGTTTCTGGTAACTTAGGATCTTCAACCTCACTCATAGCCATGGTTGTTCCACTAACAATTGAACTTGTACAAGCATTTTCTTTACTACCTCCAGTACCTCCTGGATCTAAGTTCTTTTCTCCCTCGGTTTGACTAGGCCTATTTGGAGACTCTGATGTGCTATTTGAGCTTGCAAGGTTTTCATTGCCCTGAGTGATTGTAACTGCTAAATTATCTTGAATTGCATTATCACTGCTAACATCCATTGGTTCACTTTCATCACAAGCACTTTTGTTAATTTTAATGGCACAATCTACTTGAATTGGTTCACAAGAAGGATCTTCATTGTTGTGAGCAACAGTAGGTTCATCACTTGGATCAGTGTTTTCAAATTCCATTAATTCACTGTCTCTCTCAAGATTTTCATTATTCTGATTTTCAATAATGTTAATGTTAGATACTAGATGTGACTGAAGGCTAATATTTGGCTGCTCTACCTCTTGTCTCTCCATCGAGTCATAATCATCAAATACCTCTCTCTCACCGTTTGGTGGCTGTGAGTTCTGAAGAGTATCATTCGAGATTTCATTGTTATGCACTTCCAGACTAACTGAGTCACTAATATTATTTGTAACATTTTCATAATCTTTATTATCCTTTAGGTTTGAAATGTTTTTGGTTACTGAATTGGATTCTATAGGGTCATTGGGTAAAGAAGGATTGCAATTGGGCTTTTCTAGAGTAACTTCATCTATGCCATCTACCTCCATTGTGCCAGTGTTGTACTCAGGAAAATTATAAGCCCATAGTAACAACAAATCAAATTAAGCCCACAGCAATCATTATTTGGGTATCCTAGAAGTAAATAAGGTACTGCCGTCCACCAAACAAATAAAAAGTAAGTAAACAAATGATAATAAATTGGTTATTTACAAATTATTCCTCTTTGCAAAAATCCCGGCTTTTTTGGTGTTTGGTTAAACTTTCTGGAGTTCTATGAGATGCAAAAATTTTCTGGGGTCTGATATACACTTTACTTCAATCCATGGCTAAAATGCTGCACTTTTCGAGAAAATATATGACTAAAAAACCTTTTTTGAGACTTAAAATACACAAAATATACAAATACTTGTCGTTTTAGTTCCAAGCTAGCAAATGGTGGACTGGAAAGTTACCAACAAATTGCCAACATAAAAAATTGAGAAGTGGCATTTGTCACTAGACATGTGGCGGCTGACCCGAAAATCAGTAATTAACATTTTTACATTCATAATTATTGGACTTCTTGCTGCCCTAGGTTTAGATTACAGCCGTAGTTAAAAACGAAAGTAAAATTTGGTTCCAGAAATGGCTAAATTAATATATATTCGCAAAAAGAGAAATATTGAATTTGCTGCCAACATCCCTTTTAGTGTATAACAAAAATCACTACTTTCTACGTTATGTTATGTCACATGTGTCAGAGAAATTTTTGTGGGTGCTTATAAAGTGGCGAGTTCGACACCGAGTATGTCGAGCGGAAAGAACATATTTCAATTGGCATGGCCCAAAATTAATAAGGCTAATGAATATAGATTATGTGCATAAAAGACGATGTAAACCGTTTCTGATTACTGCAGTGCACATCAAAAATAAATAGTATATTGTGCAACTGGCGTCGAAAATTCCACTTTTCGACACTAGGGTCGAAGTGAAGCGTGATTTTCGTAGTGATGCACACTACACTTTTTCTACGACTGCGATTTTGCTTCATAAATGATCATTCGTTTAATAAAACATATGCAAGGCGTGTGCAAAGCAATCAAAGCCGCTTTCCAGCTGTAATAAAGGATTTGAGCGTGAAGCTCCCGGAGCGTTAAGTCCAAACGGATTTTAAAAACTCGAGCTGGAACAGCTTTTCATAGTTGTCAAAAGTACCTCAAACACCAAAATATCGGTAGGTACTCAAAGGGCAAGGGGGGGCGGAAGATTTGAGTGCCTCAAGTGCATGAAGTACCAAGGTGCTGGAAAAGGGCGAATTCCAAAATTCACCGGGTCATCTACCGGTTAAGCTGGTCATGTGATGGCCATCTAGCAATTTAATGCATTAAGCACGTGACTGATCTACCCGGTAGATGATCTGGTGAGTTTTGGAATTCGCCCAACCAAACTAGAAAAACGACCTTCACGCTTCGGAATTGCTCCGAGCTACTCCCATGGCAAGATGGAAAGCAGCTCTGAAGCGTGTGCAAAGTCCACTCGCAAAGTGTGGTGTGCTTCTGAATAGGAGCGTGCGCAATATGCACTTTGTGCACGCGGATTGCAATATGCGATGTTCAACGGTTGTTAGTAGTGCGCATTTGTTCATTTTCGAGGCACTCGTAGAAAATAGTATATTGTGCAACTAATGTCGAAAATTGCACTTTTCACACAGGTGTGACAGTTTGGACAAGAGCGTTAGGCGAGAGATACAACGTCACAAAAGTGTGAAGAGTGATTTTCGTACGTGATGCACACTACACTTTTTGTACAAATGCGATGTTGCTTCATAAATGATCATTCGTATTATAAAATATATGCAAGGCGTGCGCAAAGCAATCAGAAGCGTGTGCAATGTGCTCTTTGCGCACGCTGTTCGCAATACCCGATTTTCAATCGTAGTTAGTAGTGTGGATTTGTTCATTTTCGAGGCAGTTGTAAAAAAAAATATTTTACGCTCGTGACGTTTCCACGTGCCCCGCGCTGTTGCCACTTTGCTACACAACAGGGACTAGCACCGGAACCTGAACTAACGCAAATCGGAGCCTTTAATGTCGCATCTATTAAAATGTAATAAGAACCCTTCAGATAGTTTATATATATATATATATATATATATATCTCCAACAAAGGACCAAGAAACAACCTCCCTCGACAAACCCTTGCGAATTAGGCTGCAATGATTCTTAGTAATCATGAACTGGATATAGTTTATTTTCACCAAAGGACCAGGGAAAAATCTTTCTCGATAAACCCTTGCGAATTAGGTTAAAATAATTCTTAGTAAGTCAGGAAAGAATCCTAAAGATTTTGAAGTTTTCACTTCGGCAGCTTTGCGGAAAAAAGTAAGCATAGAAAACATTGCGTACGTTCCGCCGACGGCAGCAGCTGAGAAGTTTAGTCAGCGAACCTTGAAATTGGCCAATTAGGTGCCGATTTTCAGCGTTCGCTGACTAAACTTCTAAGCTGCTGCCGTCGGCGGAACGTAAGCATTGTTTTAAGAGAACTGCAGAATGGTCGACGACTTCTAAGGCCTCCGTCACATACAGCGGAACGTGGCTAAAAGCGGAGCAGAACGTAATTTCGCAGCTGAATTCATTTGATATTTAATATTTATATTTATTGATCCACTTATCACAAACTAACTTATCTTCAAAAAATCCACTTTAAAATGTTCAGTTAAGTTCAACTTTGGTTGAGTGATGGTAGCGGAAAATGTCGTGATTTTGACACTTCTTGACTACTTTACTACTTTTCTATTTTGATTTTCCCAATTAGTAATTATTTTCCTTCTGTATTCACTAGTATTCAGCCTTAGTATTTAGTACCCACAGTAATATGGATCGAAAAGAAGAGCCCAAATTTTCAAATTTTGTATTATATAATATAGACCCCGCAAAAAAAAAGCAGGGCATTTTCCTGCAAAGTTTCCGTTCATTAACATTTAGACCTTTCCATTGTAATATATGTCAGCGCGTTCAGATTGTTTGTAGTTTTAAAGAATAAGAACCTTTTTACCAGTCAAGTGCTATTAATACGTTTCTAGGAGTCAGCCGGAATATGAGTTAAGGGCGGCTGACTGATATATATGTTATGTCTGGGTTAAAGTAAAGAACAGATCGGTCGTGGGAAATACGATCGGTCTGGGTGGAACGGGGCCAGGGGAGAGAATGAGTTTGAGAGTTTAGTTTTTGGAGAGATCGAAAGAAAGGAAGACTGGCCCCGGATCGCCAGTTCTTTATAATTAACTTAGATGGACAATTTCATATGAGCTCGGTTTATCGGATTATTGTAGAGCAGATTTGTTTGTTTATGTGTTTTGGTTTATGGAGGCTTACATAGTTTTGATTGAAGTGCCATTATAGTTAATATTACCTAGATCCTCATGAAAGATGCCTTCCAAAAGGAAAATATTAATTCGACAGATCTGACATATCTTTATAGTTATAAAAAGCTACCTAAGGCAAAGTCCATAACACTTTTTTTGCTTCACAAATTTTACTTAAAACTTGTAAAACTAGTTACAGCTTTTTCTCGCGCTTTAAGTTGGAAACAAAAACGATCCCCTTTAGTTCCATATTTTATGCTACATGTGAAGGGACCAAAAAAGCGCAGAACGCGGAATGACATGTTGAATGACGTTATTGACATCTCTGCTCCCGTCCATTCCGCTTCATGTGACGGCGGCCTAACTCTTTTTTGAAGTTTTACAACAGACCAATCATTTGATGGTACGTCCCCATGTGCGGATATGGCGTATATTGCGGATCCACAGTGTTGCCGCAGTGCACACTGCATTCCATCTTTTTTGATATTTGCATCGTTCTACGCGGACCTTCAACATCATATGGCAAATGTCAAAGATTTCGATATAGTAACTGTCGTTTTTTCGACTATTTATCCAACAACTTATATCACTATAATCTATAATGAGAATGCAGAAATTTGGCAACACTCAGGAAGAAACTTCAATTTCAACCAATCAGATCACAGCGCCAAATCCGCAATATACGCCATATCCGCACATGGGGACATACCATCAGAGTCAGTCTTTGCGAATGTAATCCTGTTATAATTGTCAAAGGTTTTTTTTTTTTTATGTATATATATAGGAATAATATATAAATATAGTCTTTTGATATTAAATATAATAGTATTTTATTTGACGTGCAAAGATATTTTATGGCAAGTCTACAATTTATAATGATCTTGAGGACGAGAATCCCTGAAATATAATTTTCAGGTAAACCAAACTTATCTGCGAAGGTTTGATGCTAAAAGATCACTACCCGCCCTATCCATCATCAGTGCACTGGATCTAAGGGGAGAGAATTCAAGTGTGATGATTTTATGTCCCTCAAAAAAATATAAATCTATTCGTTAAAAGGAATTAGGTTTTGGTTGGAAAAGTGAAGTTGGAGATAATGGATTGTCCCTATACTGCCATATCATCAATGTAAAAGAAAGATAAAAATATAAACAAAACCGGATTTTTGACATATCCAATCTCCTATCTCATTTTCTTTTCTATGCGTTCAAGACTTCGCGGTTTCCAAAAGTCGCTCGCAAAACTTAAAGTGCCTTAAAGGCACTTTAAGTTTGCGACTTATTTGAGAAAATATAAAAATTGTAAGACGCTGCCAGGGTTGGAAATGACTCCCGAAATTACGACTTTGGTTTGATAGAAGAAAAAGGTGTAACAAGAAAGATAACCTTATCAGAAGTAGTAATATAAATTATATAGAAAAAGATAAGTAAAAAAAAACTATGTTATTATTTCTTATTTCTTATTTTAAATCCAATCGAATATCGAACTTATATTCATCTCCTAGCTAGAGTGCTAGGGCTCCTAGCCCTTAGCTGACCTAGCTCCAAGTTTTCTAAAACTAACTTTCAACCTAACAAAAAACAAAACAAGCGACAATCAATATCCGTCCGGCTTGTATGACTAGTTCTGACCACAAAATTACGTCAGGCGAACCTTAAAAGTGACAGATGACAGACTTTCGGTCGAAAAGGGGGGCCAATTTTAGGAAAATATCGGCATTTCTTGGCTCTGTCCATAAGTCCATATCTGCTAAGTCATTGGTCCAATCCAATCTTTTGAATCTTCCTTTTGTCTTGTCAATCTTGTCTTGTTAATCCCCCAGGTGCAGGTCAACCGTTTACTGAAATATTTGACTTAAGATTATTATCTTCCAGGGAATATTAATAACAATAACACATAAATTCAAGGAATTTGACTATACTTATTTATAACTCGAATTAGAAATAGAAATATTAGAAATTCTGTTTGTTTGGACCTGAGTTATGCAAGAGAGTTTCTTCCATAGATAAATTTAGAATTCTGGTAATTGGGCTATCAAATCAAAAGTACGTGCAACGAATGAAAGATTCATTTGGATCCTTTGTCAGCAATCAAGAATATTTGCGTTGCTATTTATGGGTATGAGTAATATTTCCTTTAGTCTGCTTTCCAAGTCTGCTAACCTGAAAAACTAAGGGTTTGAAGTAGTAATTCTCTAATTTTTTTATAAATATATAAGACTGAAAGAATGTCTTACCCATACCCACCCCCACAAACTCAACAAGGAGGATATCCTACACCATATAATAGTAAGTAATAATAATAATACAGTAAAACGTCTTATGTCTCTAAGGATAGTAAGTACATGCTAATTGCCTCTAATTGAATATTTCTTCATTGGGTTTAGTTAACAACTTGATTTGGTAGTGTAATTGTTTTGTTTTATTAATAGCTCCATATCCACCCCCGCCGAACCCAGGCTATGTAACTCCTAATGCTCCTGGATATGGCCCACCTCCCAGTTATGGATCAGGACCAGGATATCCCCCTCCTGGTGGTTATTCACCGTATGGAGGGCCTCCACCTCCTGGGGCTATTATCAATCAGCCTGGAATGGGACCTGGACATGGATTACCTCCGAGTATGTATTAGTAGTGCTAGACATATTTTATTCATCATTGTCGGAAGAAAATTATTAGTGCTCAACTACAACAGCTACTATTAGTTTTCTGTCTATTGGTTCATATATATATTTATACAAAAGGGACTTTTTTATTGATCCTGGCAATGAATTTTCATATTAATGCTATCAAATAGACTTATGAAGTAATATTTGCCAAGGTGAGAGAAAGGCTTAGAATTATACTTAAAACAATGCATTCTTCTATATGCTTAAACAACATAATAAGTTTGTTTACATAAAATAACATGAATTGTAACCTGAAACATCAAGCACTATCATCTGTATCCTCTGGCACTAAACAGTGTTTATAATCATTGAGTTTGATAGCTTTTTAAACTGACTTATAAGTTCAAAGGTTATTAGGTAAATAACCCATAATTAAGTGTCTTGTAGTGTGCATCAGTGCTAGTGAAGTGCAGATAGGTGGATTCTTAATTTATGTTTTATAATGGCAGTTGTTTATTCTGTTGGGTTCTTTATGCTCCTGAGGGTTTATTTATTTCAATCAGGAAGGAAAATGAAGTTTTAGCCCTGTTAAATATAAATAATTTCATCATCATTACAACTTTATTGGGGAAGTTCTAAGCTAACTCTAATGGTTTATCTTATCATTTATTGAATAACTAACACTTATTTGTGTTGTATTAGCAATTTACAATTTGCAGTCATGACTTGAAGTTTATTCTTTTTCACATCTAGTGGTACCTACTTGACTTAATAAATGTAGGAAGAGATAATTTTAACTTCTACCTTGAACCAATTAACCTAAAGCTCATACTTAAGTGTTATTTATTATAATTTAGTTGTATGAAAATTTTAACAGTATAGGCTTAAAGTATAGATGGCTGTTAAAAAGTTAAATAATAATGATAATGGGTATTTATAGTTATTGAATATATTTTTATTAGGATGGAAACATCGTAAGTAAAGGGACGTCATTTTAACTATTTTACCCAATTTGCTTTTTTCTCTTTGATATTGAAAAAAATAGTTGAAGTATTTCATACATTTTGATAATCAGCCGTTTTGGAAAGATTTTCCATTTGAACAACTCCTTTATCTATAAAACTAAGAGGTTCTTGCAAAGTTCTGACTGGGGTACCACTTCTTTGAGTTTTTACAGGAAAAAATTCCAAGAGAGTTGGACCATTTTTTTTACAGTGCAGTATTTTCACAAATAATCTGTCATGATTACAAATATGTAAATAGACACTGTCAGCCCAACTAACTAATCTTATCCAGCACCTAAGAACATTCCTAAATATATTTTTTTATGCCCTTCTAATTTATGGGTTCCAGGAAACAGAGTGACTGGAGTTTCACAGCCCTTGTGAGAATCATATTTCACTTAACATATACAGAACCAAAAGAAGATTGATTGGTTTTTGGACGTCTTTAGACATGATGACTTATATATTCCAACACGCCTTTTCAAAAATTAATTGGTTAGGAAAAATACACAATGTAATATTTAACTACTAAAGGGTTCATATTTTAATTAATCTTATAATCAAAAATTTTATAAAATATGATGAAACAAATGTAATTAATAGCACTTATGCACACTCACTCTTAATATTCTCTGGTGAAATTCGAGTAGTTGTCAGGGATCAGGGAAACCTAGAAAAACCTAATCGGACTGAAAGGTGTTGCTCTATATCTAATCTCGTTTGTAGTTCCAAGATTCGAGGTCAAGATCCTGGAAGTGACTTCATAAAAATATCGGCCAGGTGATCACCTGTAGGAATATAATTTAACTTTACAACATTTTTCTCAATATGTTTTGTATGTTTATGACCCATGGGGTTATTGGCAATACTAATACAGCCATTATTATATTCATAAATATTATTCGGCTCGAGAATTTCAATTTTAATATTTGTTGCTAATGACTTTAACCATCTTCTCTGACAGCTTGAAATAAAGTCAGTAGCAGCTTCTATAGAAGAGCTGCTACTGACAACTTTTTTTTTGTGCTCCAGCATATCATGCAACACTTAGATAATTGAAATGTATAGTCTGTTGTACATTTTCGGTCTGTTTTATCCCTACCACCCCAATGACAATCAACACTATCTCTTTGCAGTTACTTTGATAATAAACTGGTTTAATATCTATTGTACCTTTAAGATACCTTAAAACCCTTTTTAAGTATTTCCAAAGAATATTGTTATTTTTCATTGGAATTAAAGCTTTAATAGTCTAATTTATTTCCAAGAGGTATACTGAGAAAATTGCATCAAACATTTTAAATTTTGTTAAGATAGTTTTAATGTATGAGATTTGATTTAAAGTACCTACCTATCTATTCTTTATTCAGGTACCTAACTCTTATTCCCATGAACAATTTAATACCATTTTTCTAATTTAGTTCATTTAGCGTGATATTACAACACTGAAAACAATACATTAACAGCCTCATAAACACATCACTATAGTTATTTTTGCTCTACTATTGTGGTGTTGGTGAAATTTGACGTTAAGTACCGGCGATAATAGGAAATATCAAATAATATTCAACCAAATTCAATGTCATTGTCACCCTGATAACTTATTTATGAAGAAACAAAAATTACTAGATCGTTAAAATAATAAATTGTCGTTAAAAAAACTTATCTTAATATACTATTTAATCACTCATTTGAAATGATGTCATTAGAAAGATTTTAAAACTTTTCATTGTCATGATTTTGGCTGCAGCAATGACCAAATCATCAACATAACTACAATATAACATATATATTTTTTCAAATATGTCCTCTACACATACAGATGAATTAATAATGCCTTTAAAGCTTTTTCAAACATCTCAAACCAACATCGAGCTAGTTGTTTTAAACCATAAATTGATTTGTTTAACTTGCATACTAACTGACAGTTTCAGTGACTTTCATATAAATTTTCTCTTTTAAAGTTCCATTTAATAAGGCTGTTTTAACGTTCATATGATGTACGAATTAATTAAATTGATTTGCAATTGCAATTATGAACCTAAAACTTGATATTCTAGGCACTGGTGCAAAAGTTCCATTATAACCTACTAAATATTCTTGGGTAAAACCTCGAGCAACAAGTTTCGCTTTATACCTCAATGGAACTCCAAATTCATCATTTTCGGTAGTAAATAACCATTTAGAATTAACAATATTTTTATCCTTTGGTGTATTTACCAAAGTCCACGTTTTATTTATTAATAAATTCATTTCCTCTTTTATAGCCTCCTCCCATTTTATTTTATCATTACTATATTGAATTTCTGCATAAGAAGTAGGAATTGTACACCTGAGATATTAAGCGCACATAAGATAATCAAGTTCATGATTTTCTTCGTTATAAGAAATAGTATAGTAGGTTTATCCTTAATCCTCTCACTCCTTCTGATTGGAGAATTAGAATGTTTGTCATGAGATAATAAACAATTTTTAGTGTTTGTTTCCATAGAATCATTAGACTGATTATCTAATGGCATTTTTATTTGGACTAAGCTCAATATCTGATTTCTGAGACTTAACTGGTTTTGATTGTGGATTAAACACATTATTTTCCATCTGATTTCTATTATCAGATTTCTCTGACATAACTGATTTTGACTGTATATTTTGATATGAGTTTTCCAAAGTAACTCCTTGATCAGATTCACTTTTTTGTCTTGATGTTTAGAAATTTGTCTCATCCACCACTATCTCTAGGTATTCCATATTCCAAAGTTTGTAACCGTTTGGTTCATACCCCATTAAAATGAACTTCCAGGAGTTTTTGTCAAATTTAGACTTCCTGGTTTTGTTATTATGAACATACACTGATGACCCAAATACTTTCAGATATTTTAATTGTGGCGTTTTATTATTCTATGATTCATAATGCTTTGGCTGGTTTTAAACTATTAGTTGTTGGAAACTTAATTAAATGCCTTGCAGTAAGCACCGCTTTGCCCCAGAAAGGCTTGCTCAAACTTATACCTATAATCATGACGCAGGCCCTTTCTGTTAGTGTTCTAACCATACGTTCTGAAACGCAATTTAATTGGGGCGTGTATGGTCCCGTTAATTAATAACTACCTAATGCCTTTTTGCACACAATAGTTATTCATTTCATTCGACAAATATACCTACTCTACCTACAATCTAAATTGTTTTCCGGGGTTTGAAGCCATGGTCCAATTTTTAATTTCTTCCTGACGTTTCGTCTACAGCTGCGGCAGACATTATCAAAGGCGATGAGAAAAACCCCGCGCCACCACTACCCCAGTCCCTCCAGTGCAGCTCGACGTCGAGGAAATAAATACTACGAAGCTCACCACAGTCGAGTCAGTCAACGTCGGGAAGCACGGGAGATCACTTCGCAATGGGCGAAGACAATATCAATGCATCGCCTCTGATAATGTCTGCCGCAGCTGTACAGGAAACGTCAGGAAGAATTTCTATTGGACCACGGCTTCAAAGGCCGTAAAACACTTTAGTTTGTATTTTGACCAGCCGTGAAACCGTTCAGTCGAGTCTTATTCTCTACCTATACCCCTTATTGTCAAGAGTTGCGGGAGAAATAGGATTGCGAACATCAAGGCCGCCGTGCTTGTTTGCCCTTAATGCACGCTTCACCTAAAATGCCGTTAGGTGTCACAACTTGATTAATGTAATTTGAGTCTTCAAACATTTGCTCTTTCTTTAGTTATAAGAATTTATTTTTACTAATGTGACCTAAACGCTAGTACTACAAATTATTTATTGTTATTATTAATGTTTCTTGTCTGGAAAAAAATGCACTTATGGCTCAAGACCAATTCAATAACAATTAAATTGTTCATATGCTTACCTTTAATTACAATCTTACCACCTTTGTTTATTTCTACGTCTGTTTTCATTACTGTGGAAAACAGTAGTCATCCCGGCCTGTTGCATTTTTGAGACCGACAGCAAGTTATACGGGACCTCGGGACAGTAAAGGATGTCTTCAAGCATCCCTTCAACTCCGCAGGAACTGACGACTTAGTAGTCGTCAGTCAAGAGTAGTGATCCCCTTTTGGTTGCGTTGATAAATGTTCCGGTTTTTGCAACCAACATTTTTATCATTGAAATTGCCAATAAGATTTCGATTGGTTATATGATCCAAAGTACCTAAATCTTTTTTTGAAATCGTTTACTTGCAACTAATCATAAGTCATAACTGCAAATCTCGAATAGTTCTCAACTTTCAGGCATTGAGCTGTTATTTCTGTCTTGGTTGGTATAATTGAGACATATTGTAGCAATAACAAGCTTTCTTGATGTGCCTATTTCTTCCACAGTGTTCAGGTCAATCTGGAAGGATTGAAGTTGGTTTTAGAATCTTCTCTTAGCTGCGATTCGATCTGAAGGACTTTAGCACTGGTATCCCGACCTTCATTTGTTAACGATTTAGCAGTCTAGTATTTACGAAAGCTAAAATTATGTTATCCTCTGATTAATTATTACTCCATCATGAGCGGTGGGAAAAGTTAGAAATAAATGAGACACTTTATTAGTTTCTTCTAATTTAGCACCTGCGGTAAATAATTCAGTAATCAAATCATTAAAAAAGTGTTTTACTAGGGCTGTATCACCCTGTAGTTTCTTTCTTAGAGCTAACTGAGTCGCAATACTTTCTCGCTCGTAAATTAAGTCCAGACTGGCAAAAATATAGTACTTTCCAGCTTTCCAAAACCAAGGAATAACTCCGACAAATAGATCACAATCACACTTTTCGCAATTCTCTCGGACTTTATCCATTCTTCTGTTAATGGTTCAGGATTTACATTATCAATCACTTAAATTACGTCAAATTTGGTTAATAATGCACGAATCCGAAGCTTCCACACATTGTAGTGATCACCCTTGATTGTTACTCCCTCCTGTTGATGATCACCCTCCATTGTTACCTTAAAGTAGTGTTCGATTCACAAATCCACTTTCCCGACGAAGGTAGGCTTTTAATGATACACCTGCCTAAGTTTTTGATATTATCTTTTATTTCAAAGTAAAAAGTACTAAGGAGAGGTGTGTCTGTCGCGTATTCAATAGAACGCTTTCGTCCCAACTAACTAATCTCAACCAACACAAGAACATTCGTAAGTATACTTATGCCCTTCTAATTTATGGGTTCCAGGAAACAGAGAGGCTGGAGTCGTACGGTTTTTGTGAGCTTCATATTCCACTTAACATATATAGAGCCATAAGAAGGTTGATTGATGGGTTTTTGAGCATGACCACTTATATAATTCAACACGCAATCTTGAAGAAATAATCAAACTACATCTACGAAGTGTCAGTATTAAGCTGCTGCTTCAAATCCTGATTTTTGCTGCCACATCTTTAGTTGGGCTTGGAACACGGTTCCTTTATGATCATTCCCAAATCGTAGTAGCAGAGCGTGTACCAGAGCTTATAATTAGAGATACAAGAAACAGAAATAATTAGTTTGACCTGCTGCACAAAGTGATTGAAGTAATTCAGCAGTTTTGCCACGGAGTGTTACCACTAATATCTCAGAGTGTTTGGTGTCCCCAGAGTATCAATGCAGATTGTGTGGATTCGTGGGAAGAGGACGAAATAACAACTTCGGTCGTTTCTCAAAACGCCGACGTTTCTACCATATATTTTGGTTTTTATCAAAGTTCTTAATGAAAAGGTGAAGCTATGTCCAAATAGATCATTATCATGTCCATGAGTTCTCTATGGGGCAAAGTTACCGCAGTACAAAACAAAACAAAACAAAAAACCTGAAACACATGAATGGCAGTGTAGCCAGTAGAGTGCGGACCAAAAGGTAGAGTACGGACCAACCACGAGCTATTTGGGCATAGCTTCATCTTTTCATTAAAAGCCTTGATAAAGACCAAAATTTATGAGCGAAACGTCGCCGATTTAAGAATAGACTGAAGTTAATCCTCATTGTTACCACTAATGATAAGGCTTTCTGCGTCTTGGAACAGCTATTGGCTTTTGCAGCTGCCTCAAATTGGGTTTTATAGATTTCCTACGCATTAGTACCATCTTAATCAGAAGACTTAATTTTGGCGATGGACATGCCAAAGCTCTCCGCAAACACGTTGTCGCCTTCAATTTGTTCTAGCAATTTGCTTTCCAGCTCGAGAATTTTCCGGCTGACAGCTTCGTTAACCAGGACCCAGGTTAACGCTTTGTACGTCGTTACCGACAGATTGTAGTCCTTCGTTAATGGATTGCATTATTCTCACCTCTAGCTGCTCTTCTCTTATTGCTAAGGCTCTTATTGCTAAAGATGACGTTTTTCCTGTTTTCTGAGTTTTATTCTTCTTTCTGCTCTTGAAAATGTCGTTCCTGCTGTTCTCTGAGCAGTTTCTGTTCTTCCTTTTGTTATCAATCCTTAACAATATCATGTCTTGTGGTGACAAGTGGTGATGTGATTGCATTTCTTAGGAAGATAATCTAGCGATTGCACTCTGTAAGTCATTGATGGCCGTCTAGCAGTTACACGTAAATAGCCCTTCTTCAGGATATTGCAAGCCTGTGCTTCCCCGAATATAAGCGTTAGCTGTGGTTTCCCTAATGTAAAAATTAGCTGAACATTACAGAATTTATATCTAGTGTTTGCCTGCCTATAAAAAACTTAATTACGTATCGAATTAGCTTTTAAGTAGTTTGTAGTTCTATCACTTCTCTCTGTTATAATAGTAGTGTTTCCGTATAAAAATGCCACTCATAAAAAGGATCATGTAGGTAATTTAAAATATTTATTTTATGTAGGTATCAGTGTAACGGCACATTTTTGATTAATATTATTAACGTTTACACGAATATCACTTTGCACTAAATGTTTACGTTTTTTGTTTTCAATTTTCAATTCAGTAAGTAAATAAACACAACAAATTTATCAGCCATAGTTCTAATCTATTTGTGTTGTTGGTTAAACATATTTAGGACGTGATAATACATCTCATTGCTACTTATCAACTGTACCTTTTAACAAATGCCATTATTAAATTCACAACAATAGAACGACGCTGATGAACTCCAATAATTCTGATAACTAACCGACAAAAAAGAATAAGTAATTGCCACTGAAATTCTCCTTATCGTTCGTTACCTTTATTTTCACCGATTGACTTTATGCTACATTATATAATGAACGTTATTATACATAGGTTACCACTCTGTATCTTCAGTAACATCGTTGGCGAATAAAAATGTCGTTTTTAATTCCCGACCATTAGTTGAACACAATAAGAATGGGTTCAAACTTGATAAAGACAGTCAATGTGTTTATATAGGGATATAAACATTCGAAGAAGCTCACCAGTGCGTTTATAGTAACTAGCAATGCCGGATAGAAGGGACCGTTTTCGTTTTAATGTGAGAACTTCAGTGTTTATTACTAAAATTCGGAAGTTTTTTAAAATCAAGAAGTCGCCAAAGAAGAAGGGATACGTAAAATTTTTGACCGAAGAGGAGCAGAGGTTTGTAAACATATATCTAATTTTTCATAATTTCTTGGTCCTGCGCTAAGATGTTTTGAATCTTTTACACGATTTTTTTTTATTAGAGCATTGAATGTACAAGATATTTCAATAATAATGTTTAACATCAACTCATTAACTTGCTGGTTGTAGTGATGTCCAGACTTTGTGCCTAATAAGGAAATGCAAATTTTGATGGTCAATTTTCTTATTAAGGCAAATACCTACTGATTTACACGATGAGCGAACCCAAAACAATATTTTGTCAGTTAAATGGTGTAAATAATAGGTATCCTAATATATGTTTACTTTCTACTTACGATGATAAAAATGCCAAAAAGAAGTAAGCTGTATCAAATTTTTTTTTATGGGTTTTTGTTTATCAATAAACTTTGATTTACAGTTCTACGACCCCAGAAATCAACTGATTCGGAAGAAACACATTAATTTTGTTTAACATATGCGGATAATGGTCTTAGCTACTTTAATTAAATCTTGAAGCAGATAATACACGTTAGCACATGCTTTACTATGAGAAAACTACAGTTATTATGGAGTCTACAAATATTTTTCGAGCAAAATAGTTTATATTGCAAACCACTCGATATATGAAAATTGTCCCAAAAGAACATATAATACACTGACATAAACTTCTTTTGTTAATTTTGATGCATTAGAATAATTTCCCGCCGTTTAGTGGTACATTTTAGTTTTTAGTTCACTCACCTTGTATAGTTTATTACTATTTTTATCAGCTTTTCATAATGCTTAATTACATTTACCCTAAAGTAAAAAAACGGCCTTCGAGAATACTTGGATATTTCATCACCATCTATGTGCCTTAAAAGTAGACACATCGTGCAATTTTTTGCCTTGAGATTTTTGTCGCGTAGTATCCTGCTATAAAGGAACAAATGAGCAATAAAATGGGTCCTTAAAAGCACCTTATTTTAAACAGCAACTTGCCATCCAAACGGTAGAAAAGTTAGCTTGCTTTTTGCTGGTTTCAGGTAGGACCTAGGTGTATATTTTTGGTTTATTCTAGAAATATTTCGGGCAGCCATGTCTGTTGTAAAATTCTTGCAAACTAATATAAAACTATTATTGTTAATAAAAAAATATATAAAACGGAAGGATAAGTCTCGTAGAGGTTATCAGAAACTTTTAACAAGCGGGGAGCAAATGTGAGATTATTTACATATTGTTACTTCCCGTGGTAGTTACGATGTATTAAAATTATTAATACCTACTTAAGAATTTTTTGCAAATATTTAGTAATAATTATTAATGAATGTATTTGTGTATGTGTGTATTTAGTCGGTTTTGTTTTTTTTTGTATTGCATTTTTTAGCCTACATTTTGTTATGCAAAATATATTATTGAGGAATCTGACACTCTTAATAGCCTGCTTGTCGACTTGCGATTCGAGACACACAACTTTTAACCTCAAATTTTCATAATTTCAGGCCGTTTTACCAGTTTATAATTTTGGAGAAGTCTAAAAAAAACAGTAAATAGTGTACATAGTGTAAAAATAAACAATGCTACAAATTTTCTTCAGTGCCAATTTCGTTAGTAGAATAGATTTATCGAAACCGAATAAGGAGTATAAGAGCTTTCTTTCATGTCTCCAGACGTTTTTGCAATCATTTTGATATCTATAGTACTAGTGGAAACTTAACAGTGAACTGTGTAACTTATCTCCGCTTAGCAGTAATACACCACATCAAACTCAATAGAATAATTATTAAAAAATATCAGTTTTTTTTCAAAATGGACAAAATTGTCAATATTTTGAACAGGGAAAGCCAAATATACGGATTGAAATGAGCTCGAAAAATGCATATCGACGGGTTAATGTTCCAGTAACATTTTAGTTATTACAGCAGATTTGTCAGAATGGAGTAATAGAGCTTTCTGTCACGTCTATACACGTGTGTTTATCAGAAGTTTGGTATTTTGCATTTTAATGAAGCCATTCCAGAACATATCCGTTATTTTGCAAAGTTAAGTAGAGTGTGGTTAAGGGACTTTTAGAACCACGAAAATTACTTAATAATAATAATTAAATAATTTTATTTAGTTTACTTATTTTTTTTTTATTTTGATGGGTTTAATGAACTACGCTGAATATAACGATTCTTTATTTAAACAAAACTACAAAACGTCTGACAGTCTCTGACATCCCCTTCAACTTCCAAACAAAAACCCTACCGAACTATTTTAAAAAGGTCTTATTCGCCGAACACAGGTGTAACTCAATACCAAGACGCAATATATTTAAAGTTCACTTCTGTCTATTCATTTAATTGTTTTTAAAACAGAAATTTTAGACTACTCAAAATTAGCGTTGCTTTCTTGCTAAACGTTGTTCTTTACGTTATTAAAGTAACGTGTTACGTCAAAGATATTACGTAAAGAAAAAGCTTTATTTTACAGTAAAGCCTTATTTTAAAATTATAATATTTATAAATAAACATAAAGTAAATCAGTACCTACTACAAATAAATCAAAACATTAAATAATTATATTTTCCACACGAATTAAAGCTGTAAAACCTCATAGGTTTATACGAAATAAATTTAACATTTCCGAGTGGGTGTTAAATATTTGCAAAAAAACAAAATAATTTACTATTATTACAGTCATAAAAACAAAGAAACCTTCGTCTATGACTCTCTGATGACTTTCCAGAGCTTTTTTTGGTGTAGTTTTTGTTTACTTTAACCTGGGTTTAGATTTCAATGGACTTTAGTCTCGTAGTACCTCAATTTACAAAATCCTCCGGCACGATTGTAATTTTGTATCTTTTTTAACAAAATAATCATTCAAAACTTCTATTAACTAAAAAAATTATAGCTTTTTTAATGCAACAGGGTTGTCCCGAGATACCCATCAAAGCAATGTTCTAATAAGGAAGGTCCTGCAATAGCTGTAGCAAGTGAGTGCAGTGAGTCAACATTTTGCAGATCTTTTTTTTCTTATAACCCGACAAAAAAATGTGTCCTTAAAAATCAAAATCCGGCTATGATTCTGCTTACGGTAATAAGTAAGTTGTATTTATTTGGAAACGTCATCTAGTTGGCTATGAAAGGTCAAAAGAAAATGATGATAGATCAAAAGTCCATTTACTTTGATTGTCACCCTTTTCTGTCAAAAATTCATAGCCTCCTAGATGACGTTTCCTTATGAACAAGGGGTATATTTTCAGGATAAAATCGAGAGATTTCATCAAGCAAGTAAACAACACTATTCGAACAGTGAAAACGGTATTCCGCAACAATTGTCTAATTTTCTTATCCTCAGCCAAAACGATTCCAAGTTTGGCATTTAATTACAGTTGTGTTGTGACGTGTTTTGTAAATATAAAATTTTAATGACCTTGTATTTATCTTAGGCATACTGGGCACTAAATAACCAGTGTAAATTGTGTGTTCTTGTTGTCATCATTGGCCAGATTACTAATCCAGATTACCAGATTACAGAATCGTTAAAAAAACATGTTATAAATCGCCAGGGAGGTCCAAATTTTGTTTAAGTCCACTTATAGTTTTTGGGCAGTGTGAGGAAAAATGTACTGAAACATAAGGTTTTTGGCTATGTATGGAGATTAATCACTTGTTTGTTTCTCGCCCGAGTTTAGCTTTTTATACCAAGTTGTAAGGACTTTTATGCAGTTTGTTTCTTTCTATTTAGATTTTCAGACACTCCGATGAAGTTGAATCTACAGAATGTTTAAAAATATGTTGTTCTTCAACCTTCGATGACCCTGTGCTGACCCACAAGCACATAATCAAAGGGGCACTGCTGCGACGTTCTTTGATTCAAAGAATACGATTTGATCAAAGTTTCATTAAGAAAAAGTTTCTGGTTCTGTTGCGATTCATGGTCAAAGTTTTTGTATAAAATTATGTTTTTTTTTCAACATCTGGAGAACGTTTCGATATATTTCAATAAAATTTCTTGTGAACTTGTTTCTAAGTAAGGTTTATGTTTTAATGGAGAAACATTATCTGTCCGCCTTGGGCAAGTTGGTAAGGTATTCAAAGTCCCATTATGAGTATTTTTTATTTAGTCGTCTTAAAATCGATTATTTGCTCTTGGTAAAATATTAGCATTCTTAGCAAAAAAAAAAATCTATACTTACCCTTGCTATTTAATAATATTACAGATTCACTTTGTTTACACAATTTACAATTTTATAATTTTATGTAGGGTTAAGTCAAATTCTATAAAAATTGCAAAATTACTACGACCTTCGCATTGAATGTGTAACATTGTTAAATAGCAAAGGTCGAGAAAATGTTTTTTTTGCCCAAAAACTATGAATGCTACAAGTTTTTACCAAGACCATTAAATTTTGTAAAGAACATCAAGGTCATCAGAATTAAAATTGAAACTATTCAGACGACTAAATAAAAAGTTCGGGTAGTTTTTGTAACAAGACACTGAAGAACTACCAACTGGACCAAAGCGGGTTCTCCTTCAAAACATGAGTCTTACTTAGTAACGTTCTCTAAATGCTGCAATATTCTAATGAGGAAGGTTCTGCAATAGCTGTAGCAAGTGAATGCAGTGAGTTAACATTTTGCATTTTTTTTTCTGTACAACCCCACCAAAAAAATGTGTCCTTAAAAATTAAAATCACGTCATCTAGTAGGCTATGGGGTGTCAAAAGAAAATGATGAAAGATCAAAAGTCCATTTACTTTGATTGTCATCCTTTTCTGTCAAAAATTCATAGCCTCCTTGATGACGTTTTCGAATGAAGACAGGGTATATTTTCAGGATCAAATCGAGAGGTTTCATCAAGCAAGTAAACAACACTATTCGAACAGCGAGAACGCTATTCCGCAACAATTGTCTAATTTTCTTATCCTCAGCCAAAACGATTCCAAGTTTGGCATTTAATTACAGTTGTGTTGTGACGTGTTTTGTGAATATAACATTTTAATGACATTGTATTTATCTTAGGCATACTGGGCACTAAATAACCAGTGTAAATTGTGTGTTGTTGTCATCATTGGCCAGATTACTAATCCAGATTACCAGATTACAGAGTCGTTTAAAAAACGTGTTATAAATCGCCAGGGAGATCCAAATTTTGTTTATTTAAGTCCACTTATAGTTTTTGGGCAGTGTGAGGAAAGTTTACTGAAACATAAGGTTTTTTGGGTATGTATGGAGATTAATCATTTGTTTGTTTCTCGCCCGAGTTTAGCTTTTTTTTACCAAGTTGTAAGGAATTTTTATGTACATTGTTACTTCCTATTTAGAACTTCAGACACTCCGCTGAAGCTGAATCTACAGTATTTTTAAAAATATGTCGTTCCTCAATCTTCGTTGACCCTAAACTGCTCAGCAGGGTATTCCGTAAGCACATGATCAAAGGGGTACTGCTACGACATTTTTTGGTTCAAAAGAAAACGATTTGATCAAAGCTTCATTAAGAAAAAGTTTGTGGTTCTGTTGCGATTGACGGTCAAAGTTTTTGTAAAAAATTATGTTTTTTTTTCTAACATCTGGAGTGTAACAACTTGTTTCTAAGTAAGGTTTATGTTTTGATGGAGAAACAGTATCTGTCCGCCTTGAGCAAGTTGTAAGGTATTTAAGGTACGAGTATTTTTTATTTAGTCGTCTTAAATCGATTATTTGCTCTTGGTAAAATATTAGCATTCTTAGCAAAAAAAATCTATACCTACCCTTGCTATTTAATAATATTACAGATTCACTTTGTTTACACAATTTACAATTTTATAATTTTATGTTAGGTTAAGTCAAATTCTATAAAAATTGCAAATTCTGTAAACTACTACGACCTTCGCACTGAATGTGTAACATTGTTAAATAGCCAAGGTCGAGAAAATTTTTGCGCAAAAACTATGAATGCTACAAGTTTTCACCAAGAGCATTAAAATGTGTAAAGAACATCAAGGTCATCAGATTAAAAATTGAAACTATTCAGGCAACTAAATAAAAAGTTCTGGTAGTTTTTGTAACAAGGTACTGAAGAACTTACAACTTGGCCAAAGCGGATTCTCTTTCAAAACATGAATCTTACTTAGATACAAGTTCAGAGAGAATTTTATTAAAAGTTAAAATCCATCGTAACGTTCACTAGATGTTACGAAAAAACACAATTTTTTGTTCAAGAATTGTGCCTATCAATAGCAGCGGAACCAGACACTTTTTCTTAATAAAAACTTGATCAAGTCATTAAACCAGAGAATGTCGCAGTCTTTTTTGATTATGTGCTTGAGGAAAAAACCTTTGAAAACCCTGTTGATTCAGCCGTACAAAAATAATTCAGATCTAAATAGAAAGTATAGCCTACAACGTATAAAAACCAGGAAAAATTCGAAAGAGAAACAAAAAAGTTATGAATTGCTAAACTTGAAGTAAAATTTCAAGGAATCGACTTTTGTCTCGTTAAGTGCATTATTTGAATCACTGTATAAATTATCTTTTTACCACCGATATTAATTTTTATGGTGGTGCATAACAATAGTGCGACCATGGACACAAAATCCATTGAACGGTTATCAAGCGACAAGTACTTGCCATTTGTTGATAATCTGAAATGTATCATTGTACTACGAATTAAAAAGTCATTGTGCTTCAAAGAAGATACGGGTCAGTTGCAAAATATTGGCATTAATCAAAGAACTAAGATTTCGTGATATTGGAAGAAAAATTGGTCGATCCCATAAAATCATAAACAATTTATTCAGAACCACAGATCTTTGTGGCCCAAATAAAAAAAAAAATTAAAAAGTATGAGACATCACTACCACAAGCACCAGTTTGAAAAGTTGTTCTCAAAGGAATCCCACAAATTTCGGGGTGGCGATGTTTTGACGGAATCAGATGAATTCAATCAAAGCATTAAAATCCTCTGTGGGTGTTGGCTATCACGTTGACACAATCAGCCTTATTGACTGCCGATCTGAAAAGACCACTTAAAGACTTTCCAGTACAAGTTTTCGCAAGTTTCGTAGCAATGATTCGTCTGCGTCTTGCTGATCTTCAAGCCTCTATCTTTCTATCTTTATACAGTACTTCAATTTTCTAAGCTTGGCCTCCGGGAGGAAAGCCAGTCTTTACCTGTATGTTGGGAATGGGAACTTGAGCATGCAACGATAATAGCAGATCTCGCTAGCACTTACTCACGACTATGAGAAAAGGAAGAAATCCAGCGGAATTTCTACCTGACGTTTCGTCCATAACTGCGGCGGACATTGTCAAAGGCGATAAGGCAGTGGGCGGAGTATCTCCTTTGCGTCCCCACGATTACTACTTCGACCATTGAATGCACCGTGGTATTTCTTCGTCGCCTAGCTGGAGTCGAAGGGCTGGTGTGGGAGTAAGGCGTGATTTGAATTTGGTTCCACTCTGAATTCAGGACCGTAATTTTCTCTTTCCTGTTGAAGTCGGTCTCGTGTTTGAAGATCTCAACGGCCCTAGTTAGTCTTAGATAGTAACTTTGCGATTGATGTTAAGATATCCACCTCGTTGAAAAAGGATATCGTGATCTTCAGAGAGTGCATGCTCTGCTACTGCTGACTTTTGAGTTTGTCCCAGCTTACAACTCCTTTTGTGGTCCGCAGTTCTCGCGTTGGTACTGTGTTTTGTGGTGCTACTGTATACCAAACCACAGCTGCATGGAATCCTGTACACTCCGGGTGATGAGAAGGGATCCCTCTGGTCCTTGGCCGATCTCAGGTTCTGTTGTATTGTGCGAGTTGGTTTAAAAATAGTTTTTACTTTATGTTTTTCCGGAATCCTGTCTATCCTCTCCGTGACTTTGTGGTTTTATGGTAGACTAGTTCATTAATTTCTGCAGAAGTAAATTCAGTAGAAAATCTCTAGTGTATCGTTGTGCGTAGTGCCTCTGCTGAAAATAAACCATATGCCATTCTTGCTAACTTAAAATACGCCGTTCAAGGTCCTTAGACAACATGTTCATGTAAAACCCATCGATGTCGAGTGATATTTACAATTCATTGTTGGTTCTTAGATTAAGTCTGATATGTTTGGAGTTTGATTAATTATGAATTAAATAAGATACCACATAGGGTGATGTCTAATTGAAATTACATAATTTGCTTTGAACGACATATTTTAAGGAAATATTAAATGAACTCTCGTGTGACTCACTTTTTTTTTCACAGTTGAAATAATATTTAAATTGAGCTCTCCTTAAAATACATACTGGCGGGAATTATTGCGAATTATTTTTTAGGTGGTTGGATGAATTTGCCGCAAGGAATTCCCAATTGCCCACCAGGATTGGAATACCTTACTACGATTGATCAGTTACTAGTACACCAAAAAGTGGAAATTTTAGAGGGTAAGCTTGACCTAAAATGGTATTATAATTTCGTTATATACATGCTTTAACCAAAACTAACATACTCATTTTTAGCTCTTACTGGCTACGAAAGCAAGAACAAATTTACCATTAAAAATAGTCTAGGCCAGAAAGTTTACTACGCCGTGGAGGACTCGGATTGTATGACAAGGAACTGTTGCGGTCCTCTTAGACCGTTTGATATGAAAATACTCGATAACTTTAAAAACGAAGTCATCCATTTAAATCGGCCTCTTGCCTGCGACAGCTGTTGTTTTCCATGTTGCCTTCAGGTGAGTTGTTTCATAGTTCAAATAATAATGTTACTTGATATGAAACCATATAACATAATGAGTTTTGTTAGATAGTGTGTATTCGTTGCATGGGGAAGATGTTTGTACCCTTCCGATGAATCCCCATTATCTTTATTGATACTGGGACTCTAAACAATTGGAAGTATTGAAATTCACTTTACTTTTTCACTTGGAAGCAATTAAAATTGCTGACTAGTGCAGACACTGTAGTTCTTCTATTAGGTACATCCTAAATTGTCTGTTGGACGTAGAAAGTTCGGTACATTCAATTGCCCAATCATAAATAAAAAAAAAACCGGATGAACTGAACATCTTTCTTGCTCCCAACTAAGAATCCCCTTGAACTTTGTCCCTAATTATAAGTCGTAATCAATGGTCTTCTTGTCACTTTCAAATAATGCTGTAAACAAAATCATATTATACGTTATATAGTATGCTAATATATAGTATGCTGCAGCAATAAACGTTTCTTGTTCTGTAACAGCAATAATATCATTAAACAACTAACGCCTTTATGAGTGCCGGCGGCTGACAGTTACTGTTGGCACGGGGGCAAAAAATGATGTGCCCGGAATAATATTCATCTAGTAGGCTGTGAAAATTCAGAAAGTTGAGAGATATTTACATTGATGGAATAGGGCCAATCTATCAATTCGTCAATCCACTAAATGCATATTATTCTGAAATTGACTTACATCATAGCAGAACGCAATTTGGACTCACAGTGGCGTCTTTTTAATTACAAAGAAAAACACGAGCAGTTGGACAGTCTCGTTAATGCCGATGATATCGAAATATTTTGCAACGTTTCTGCAGTCGTTTTCTGCCATCATCGGGCTAAAAAGTATTCTTATATAACAAAACCTAATCAATGTGAGACAAAAGAAATGTCGTTATAGATATATAAAACAAATTTTTAGCCCTGATGATTGCAGAAAAAAGACGATGTTATGATAGCATCAGCATTAAAGAGAGTGCCAAATTGCTTGTGGTTTTCCTTGCAATAAAAACTTACTCTGGGCGTAACTCTATCAATAACTAAGGCCGTAATTTTTTCATTCTTGAGAAAAAGGAAAATCTTTTGTTCCAAACCAAAATTTTTTAAAGAGTATGTTGGTTACCAATTTGTCAATCAATCGGTCTGCATACTAGTTTCGGGCTCTACCCCTCATCAGCACAGCTTTGGTTGGTCGACTGGGACCGAGGGACCCTTACTAACTAACCCCGATCGTAATTCCCGAATTTATGAAATCACTTTGAATATCTTTCTAGACTGGATTTTTAATAGCGGCGCTCACCAATATGCCGGGTGCCGCTCTACCATTAAACCTGAACTAACTGTTGATACTGTTGCAAACTCTGGGTTCGAGTCATTTCAGAATAACCGTCTTTAATGAAAACGCTATTTATTCAACAAACAATTTACTAGTGACCTCTATTATCGCTTTGTTATCTTAGATTTCTTAGCCTCGAACCGGCTGAGGTCCCTGTTTTTTATACATAAAGCTTATAGACTAGAAAATTGCCTAACATTCATCGAATAATCAAAGAATACCGCTAAGACTTTAAATAACACTGAAGGTGGCGTAAACCAGGTAATAAATCACGCTCGACCACATTGAGCCGCGTCAGGTCCAAAAGTCGCTCAAGAACGATTGACACCGCCCGCATCAATTCTTAACATTGTCCTCTTAAAGGTGCTCATTAGCACCACATCAGTGTCCATCAAACTTCAGGGAGGAAGTTGCTTTCCTCGCGTCAAAAGTTGAACAACTCTGTCGAGGAGCTCAAAATAGACAACATTCTCTCAAACATCAGGTACGAAGTATTCGCCAAGGAGGCCATGGTCATGTAGCCCTAATATATGTTTTTGTTTTTATCAATTTGACTCAAAAGTCAGAAGATGTAAGGCTCTTTGCTCCTGGACGACTTTTAAGCCGCAGGAGAAAGTAATGGCATCATACCATGTTAAGGCGGCTCGTGACGGTAATGCGCTTTAACTAAACCGTTTGTTGAATGAAAAAGTGGAATTCTGGGATACCATTTTTAATTCACACTCAGTTGTTACTATTCTTCCAAGATTCATGGCACCGAAACGAGATATTTCTCAAGCTGTATAGTTTTTGCATCAAGACTATGACGGATTTTTGGGTAAATTGTTCGAGAACTTCGATTTGAGTGGGTTCATCTAATACCCTAGGTTGATCCCTTTTTTATTGCCCACTGGACCAGTTTCTTCATTTTTTTTTATATCTTACGTAGGAAGGGTTAATGTTGTTTTTATAAGCGGAAGTGGGCTCTGGTACATTATGCTAGAACTAACCGTATTAAGAAGGAATAAAGGTCGGCGGTCTGGCTGCGGTGTTAATTATCAACTGTACCGCTCACCAACTGCTGAAAGACGACAGCTCTACTAAGCCTATGTTAGCTGCTCAACAGTATAGTATTAAACATTGAAATTCAAACGGTTCTCAAGACCCCAGCACAGTCGGTAAAGTCCGCAACGTGGCCAAAGATCTTCGAGTCGTCAAATGTTCAGTCGGGTAACCTTCCCGATTTCCCGAAAATAAGATTATCAGTGAAAACAAAATTGCAATCCTTAAAAGAAAGCTCCAGATGCAATCCAGTCCGAAAGTTGTAATGTAATAGTTCAGTAATGTCAGCAACAGTTATGAAAGGAACTTCAATGTTTTGAGAGTGCACCTTATAGACGCTGCTAAAATACTCGGATAAAGCACAGAATTCGAGTAGTTTATAGGACACGAAATTCGAGACAGATTTCCTGATTTGAACGAATGATCAGAAATTAGAAGGATGATCCTGGACCGTCCCTGATTTCCTGGATTATATTTTCCCTGGAAACCAAGCTTGATTGAGCCTTAATTAATGCAAACTTGTCTCCGTGAAAGAGGGACTTACATTTGTACATTTACTGCAGACCCTTTCATTCCTCTAAACGTTGATAATGGTTCGTTCCTTGGTGACGACCCAACTAACATTTGTGGATTCTTTTGGTTTTTTAAAATGGTAACCGTAATTTATAAGAGATTTATAATAATTGTCTAGCTTCATAGATGGTTCTGCAAAGGTGCTTATTGTTTTCTAAAAGACTCTACAAATACCAGTACACGTTCCGTTTTAAAAAAAAAGTAAAAAGAACGTTTTGGTTGCAATACCTATAAAACTTCAGGTGCAAACGCTAACAGATTTATAAAAATGTTTTATAAAGGTGTTTTAAGCCCGTTATAAATTATGGAAACTTTTAGTCAGTTTTTGGTAACTTAAGTTACCCAAAGAAGTAGAGTGTTATAACTAGAGAAAAAGTTTTAACATTGGCACTCTGATTCATCCGCACTACCTTCATTTGTGACAGTTGTGAACATCTTGAACTTATCCCAAAACTCCAGCCATTAACTTCTTTTATTGCTTTCATCGACAGATGGAAGATGGCTACCTAGTGCCGATGCCATATCGTAGCATGGATGTACAAATCCATTGAAAGACATGAGCCATACAAAGATAAAACTAGCAAAACATTTTATGCATAGGTGGCGCTCCTTGTACTAATATGCTGTGTATAAGACTTTATAAGAACTAAATTAAATTTACACAATTATGGGCACGGAAATAATTCCGTTACTCTTATAAAATATTTAGTTTTAAAAGACGGTTCGCTTATGGTTTCAGAGATTTTTTTATTACCACTTATCTTCGACCATGGAATTTATAAGGAAACTTAAATGGAGAATCTTATGAGAGTATCTATGACGATTTTTAAGTCCTATAAGAGGTATATTAATGAAACTGTTACTTTAATAAAACTCTAAAGTGTTTATAAAATGGTACCTAGAAAGTAACGTTACCTTTATAAATAGCAAAATGTTTTGGGCGACGTTGTCTTTTGACTTTTATGGAGAGATAGTGAAAATGTTGTTAAGTGAGGTGTTCAGAGACGCATTCCCAATTAACATTTTGCTATTTATAAAGGTAACTGTTACTTTCGGAATACCATTTTATAAAAACTAAGTTTTTTGTGCTCTTATAGCACTTTAATTTAGAATCTTATAAATATAATATAATGTAGTGTATAATTAATAAGTGGATAATTAATAATGTAGTAATATAATTATGTATATAAACATAATAATGTAACGATGACCATTTTTAAGTCGGCTTATAAATTCTTTGGTCGAAGATTTGGGGTAATAAAAACATCTCTGAAACCATAACCGTATTTAAAACTAAATATTTCATAAGTGTAACGGAATTATTTCTTATCTCAACAACTATAAATTTAATTTTGTTCTTATAGTCTATTTCAGAAAGATATTCATCTAGCTACCCATGACATTGTAAATGCACCTTTTAAAGACAATTGAAAAGTTACCTGAAAAGTTACTAGATCCGAAATTTATGTGAAGCGACCTTAAGGTCCATAAGAATTGTTTTACCTTAAAATTTGTATTTTGCTAAACATTTACTAATTTTGATTAAATCCAGTTATTATTCTGCGTTCCTAATGTGTGAAAAGTATAGTGACCAAATAGTTGAGTAACTGCCACTCAGAACTACGTTTACAATTCACCAATGATGAGCCAAAACCGCATCAAGAAATGCTTATTAGAAAAGCGGATAAACATAAAGAGGCCAGAATATCGATTTAAACCTGCCTCATCATTACAGGAACACGACAAAACATAAAATACTGCAAATAACATTATATTTTGCAATAAATATTATCCTGCATGAGAACTTGAGTTGTTAGGCTAGCTGTCGAGCTACCTCAAATTTTGCCTGATGCAAATAATATTAAGTGACAAACAAGTAATGGAGACGAGAATGGAACATAAGATTTCAGGAAGTTGGATTAGAAGGAATTATGTTGAACATAACATTTAAGGAAGGAATTATGTTGTTAGATAGACTATGAATGTTAAATTAGTATGCATACATGCTTCTTCTTTTCAGAAGCCTTAAGGCTTGTTTTACCCATTCATTTGTCCCTCTTGGGATGTCGACGACCAGCTGTCCTTCCACCTCTTGGGAGGCCGTCCTGGTGGTCTGCTGCATGTTGGTTTTCTATTTCTGGCGATTTTTGCCAGTCTTTGGTTTTCCATCCTGGATATGTGTTCGTTGTAGAAGCGTCTTCTGGCACGGGTCCATCTAACCACGTCCTCTAGCCCGCACTCTTCCCTAATTTCGCTACTCCTTTCGTCCCAAAGTGTGTTCCCTGTGATCGTTCTTAGTATTCTCATTTCGTTGGTTCGTGCCATCCTTTTTGTCTCCGCTGTGTCAGCTCGTGTTTCTGCCGTGTATGTCATTACCGGCCTGACACGTGCTTTATATATTCTAAGTTTGATCGGGATTGAGATGCATGTGTTTTTCCATACGGTTGTTCGTAGAGCTCCTGCTATCCTGCTGCCTTGTTTATCTGGTTTCGTATACCAGTCTTGAGTTCACTATATGGTGATATTGTTGTTCCCAGATAGTTGAATGCAGAAGTCTGGTCTATTGTTCTGTTGTAGTTTGCATCTGCGTGGTCCCCTGGCGATCACCATGTTTTTTGTTTTGGTGGTTGATATTTACATGTTGATCTTTTCGGCCTCTTTTTTAAATGCCTGTAAGAGCCATTGCAGCCCGTCTTCCGTGTCCGCGAATAGCGCTACGTTGTATCTTAAGTTGTTGGTTTCCCATCTTGTATCACTGGTCTACCTTGCGCACTTGCTCTTTGATTCTGTCCATTATGATGTTGAACAGCAGTAGGGTGAGGCTGCCTCCTTGTCGTATTCCTGTGTTTTGCTCTATTTTTTCTGTTGTTGTTAATTTTGATCGTATTGTTGTGGTGTTGTTTGTGTTGAGCTCTCTAACCGTCTCCGGGATTCTTGGGGATATCCCCTGCGGTTCAACTCGTTCCTAACGTCCTCCAGCCTTATCCTGTCGAACGCTTTCGTCAAACTTATAAGCACAGGTACGCTGGTTTGTTATATTCTAATGCCTTTTCTATAACCTGCCTGATAACGAACACTGCGTCGATCGTCGAGTAGTTCTTCCGAAAACCTTGCTGCTTTTCGCTTATTGTGGTGTAGCTGAGAACGGATCTGAGGTTGTTCCCTTTTTGAATATAGGGATTATGATGCTGTGTCTCCATCTTGCTGGTGTTTTTCGTCCTTCAATATTTTGTTGAATAGTTCGGCCAGCTGTCGAGCCAGAGCTTCTCCTCCACACTTCAGCAGTTCGTTGGGAACGTTGTTCCGTCCTGGAGATTACCGTTTTTCAGGTGCTTCATCTCGGATATCACTTCCTTCATCGTGTATTGTTCTACATCCTCGATGTCTATTGGCTTCGCCTCGGTTCAACCTTCCCCGCTCCTTGGGCCTTCCTTGTTCCTGTTCGTCTCAGTTCGTATAGAGGCCCTGAAAATAGGTGGTCCATTCGGCTGCTGATATGTTGTTTAATTGTACTGTTTCATTTATTTCCCTCTTTGTTGTTCTGAGCATTTTCCATATGCGTTTTTTTTTGGTTCCATAGAATTCCATACAAAATTTCTCTTCTGAAGTTCTCCCTTTATTGAATGCTCTCTCTTTATTTCCCTTATACGGTTGTTTACTCTGTTCCTTGTTTCGATGTATTTGATGTGGTTTCTTGGGGGCTTGTTGGTTATGTATGTTAGGTGGGCTTTTTTCTTTTCACGGGCCAGTATCTTCACCTCTGGTTTGAACCATGGTTTTTTATTTCTGTGTTTTGTCGTTGTGTTGATTGTTATGTTGTTTAGTGGGATGTCCCATGCGCGGTCTACTGTGTGTTGCTGGAGGATGGGTTCCCTTTCAATTTTTTGGAATATGCGCCGTTTGTACAGATCCAGCGTGCTTTCTGTTTTTAGTGACTCGATATGAACTTTGTTGTTGGGTTGTCCGTTTTCTTCCTGTTGGCTGGTGGTCTTGCCATGGTAATTATTCCCATTACTAAGTTATGGTCTGACCCGATGTTTGCCGATGTTAGTGATCTAACATTCTGTATTTTCTCTGGCTTGATGGCTCTATTCGTTATTATGTAGTCTATTGTGGACGTTACCCCTCTATTGCCCTGAAACGTGACCTTGTGTTGTGGTTTGTGTTTAAAGTACCTATGTGTTGTTATTCCTTAGTTCCTGGTAAGCGCAAAATTATCAAGAAGCTCTCTCAACAAGCTTCTCATGTCGCTTGTTCGCTGCCTTTTCATTGAATCTCTTGTTGACTCCATGTATTACCTCATTTCCTACTCGTCCATTCAAGTCGCCCATTATTATTATGCCTTCATGTTGGGGTATTATTTCTATCAACATTTGGAGTTGTTCTTAAAAATCGATGGTCTCCTGGACAGGCTTTCCAGTATCTGGTGCGTAAACGGACACTATATGAAGAGTTTGTTTGTTTAGTTTCAGGATTACTTTTATTATTCTGTCGTTTATGTACTTCATTACGATTATGGAGTCTCTAAATTTTTGGTTGATCAGCATTCCAACTCCCGACGCTGCTCTTGTGTCTTTTTTTGCATACATGGAAAGGAAAGAATTCGAACCATCTGACTTGCAGACTTCCAAAAAGACTCACCCAGAAGTTATTCAAACCATTTGAGGTAGCAGTCTACATAGTAGAATCACATTTGTGACTACCCAGGTAAATTGGAGATTTTGGCTGCTTGGGATCCACCTTTTGGATCTTAAAAAAGAAGTGATATATAGGCAACTGAAGATTGCCTCAAAAACAAAGAAATATACTTTTTCAACAACCCATTTTATAGAAAGGTGTTGGATCGCAGGTGTAGGACAAAAACAAAAACGGTTTTTGTTTCGTTGGCCCGTGTGTTTGTTGCTTGGCTTACGTGCATCATCTGGATTTATGTACTGCCATGACGGTCTGTATATGCTTTGGTGACGTTCTTCACTGACTGAAAAAGCTCTGAGGAAGACCTAAAAATAAAGATCGAAACGTTAGCGATTTCGAGAAAGTGAAGTGGCTATTTCTCCTACACCTGCCATCCAACACCTTTCTAATTATTGATAGGACGCAAAGCGCAATATGATAACCCATTTTATCTAAGTTCAAATGGCTTGTGTAAAGCTCCATGGTGAGATCAGTAGTGGCCTTTTCATTGATGTGTAGAGCTATAATAAAAGTGTAGTTTTTGTTTACTATAAGTAAATATATTCTTAGGTAGCTACTTCCTATTTATGTTTATAATTATATTAGGCTCAACGAAATTTCGTGTTTAGTAAACAAGAAACTAAAAATTTTTTGCCCCTATAGGAAATGCAATCTTTTTTCTTGGGACAAAATGTTTCAATTTATATCTCATACCAAATTTAACTAATGTGTCAATGTCAATTAACCTTGTACGTAAAAATTAGTTAACTTTTGTTGGTTATTTTCTGTCTGAAAACTAAGTAACTATGTACTTGCCTTGATACTGTTTTACATATAACTTAACTTGAAATGAAAATGCTGCATCTAGCAGTCACTAACTTTTTATTTCATAAACATCAAAGTAGATTATAGCTTAGTACAATGTCACTATTACCTCAAATAATACGTACCATCAAACGTCTATGAAACACCTTGGTAGTCATTGTTTAAGTAGTTCTACAAATAATAACACTTTCTTTTGTATAAATATTATTATACATAATGAAAAGATCAGATTTATTACCACATGTTCAATAGAAGAGTCATCAAGTTGGCTGTATAAATTCTTGAGAGAAAATAATGGAATATCTGAGAAGTTAAGTGAAAATGATGAATTCTGTTTTTACTTTTTCCTTCTCTTTTGACTATTCTTTCTTTGACTAGATTTATGTTAAAAATCCCTTAAAATGTCATATATGAGCACTACAACAATACCATCAGGAGCTTTATCAATGTTAAGATAATAGGATATAGTTGATATCCATAGGACTTTTTCTGGACAAATATCGCAATTGGATAGTTGAGAAGCTCATGGTACTTAGGTAGCGTTTAGACTTCAGGGTAGAAAGGGGTGGCTTAGCACATAAAACAATAAATAAATGATTACTGCTCTGCTCGGGTGACACAAAATGGTCACATTATGTCTTCTAAAAAGTCTTGAGGTGGACCTGAAACACAATAAAAAGAAAATTTGATCAGTGGGTGTCTTGAAATTGAAATTGTCGTAATTTTTTGGGTAATTGTCTTATCTGGGTTCTAGTTCACTGCTTCCTTGAACATATTATCATTTCTTAGGTGTTCATTGTGAGCAATATTCTCCATCTTTCAGTTGCAATTCTTTGTCTGTCAAGTTAAGGTTTTATATTTGTCTTGTCATAGAGTTTTTCCTGGGCGCAATTCCTGCAAGTACCATGTAAGTAATAAGATTACTGAATCTGGCCATAAAAATTGTTTTTTTATCTGCAAAGTGCTAAGCTGTAGGCTCTATAGTCTTCCGTAGAACTAGCATCAACATAAAAGGTCTGTTCTAACATTAGTCAGAAACCAGTTTCCAATAATAATCTGACAACACTAATTTTTGGTTAAATTCACTTAAGAGACTAACCAATCAAAACCTGATTGTTAGTGGGAAACTGTTTTGTGATTGCTACATGGAAAACTGTTTTGTGATTGCTAGAAGAACAGGCCTACTGTTAAAATTTGATTTTGCTTAAAATTTAAACAGTTTTTTCTTAATTCAATTAAATATATTGTAACGCCGTTTTTGTCATAATGGATACAAGGATTAGTTAAATTGTGACAAAATTGTACAAATTATCTCCTTATATCGAAACAAAATGATACTTGGTATCTTTATCAAATAGTAAATTGTCAATTATCCAAATGGATACTCCAATCCAACTTCAACTATTTGACTGATCCTGTATTGCTGAGAGTTTTTAAGATTTTTAAAATCCCAATGGTCACCTTAACATATGGGCCACTTTATAAAATTGTTGCAGGACATCTTTTCAGTTTATTCACTGTCTGTATCATCAACGACCATAAGAGTAATTTCTTCACAACCTGACAGGGAGTTTGAACAGTCTGATTCAGTGGTTTTCGGGTCAATATTATGCATTGCAGATCCACTTGCACCTTCTTCATCTTCATAATTAGTTATGTCAGTTTTATCAACGTTTATGCTAAATGTGTGTTTAATGAAATTCTGCTACTTTTCTTTGGTGCACTGTTGGATTGCTGCCTGCTGATATGTTTTTGACTCTATTAATTGAACTAATACTACAATTAAGTTGAGAAGGAACAAGTTTGTTGTAAAAGTTTTTGCACTCAGCCCAAGTCAATGCAATTGGATTATATTGACAGTTATAAGGTGGTAATCCCAAAACTTCATGTCCTTCAGCCTTTAAAAGCTCATTTCCTTCATATTTCATACAGTCAGGGTCTGCATGTGAGGCTATTAAGTTCAAAAGTTGTTTTTTTGAGTAAGAATTTTCATATGGTATATCTCTGTTTTCTAACCACTGCTGTAAAACTTCATTTTTTGATGATACATTTGGGGGTTTATTGATTTTTAACAGAATGATAAGATGCATTGTTCATAACAACCATGCATTTGGTATTCATTAATTCTAATGCAGGATTCAATTTTTCTTTTACCCATTCTAAAAAAAATTCTCCGTTCATGGTCTTAGGATAAATAATCCCGATCATTTATGTTGGTGTCTAGAATTAAGTCGCATCCTGGTAAAAAGCATTTATCACATTTTCAATGGTAAACCGTTTGCCTTCCTGTTTGAATTTAGAAGAAATCTCTTTAGTGTTATTTTCCAAAACCCCCTATCGAACTTGGCTCCCATTTTGGTATATCCATGTTTCATCAAAAAAAAAACAACAAATTAGTATCATTCTGTTTTCATATTTGAAGTTACTTGTAGCAAAATTTTATTCTCCAATCTACAATTTGTTGACTTTCTATGAGAATTTTTCTTCTATCGACTTTCTTGAATTAATATCCGAGAGAGACTTTCTTATTCTATAAAGACTGGTAGAACTGTTTGAAAATCCAGACATTCTTTGGCATACAATCTAAAGTGTTTTCCGGGCTTTGAAGCCGTGGTCCAATATAGTTTCTTCCTGACGTTTCTTCTACAGCTGCGGCAGACATTATCAAAGGCGATGACAAATGGGCGAAGTGATCTCCCGTGCTTCCCGACGTTTACTGATTCGACTGTAGTGAGCTCCGTGGTATTTTCTCCCCGCCGTCGCGCTGCAGTGGAGAGAGTGGGGGTAGTGGTGGCGCGGGGTTTCTGCGCACTTGAAGTATGTCGTAGAACTCGCTTGCAGTCCGCATTTAGAAACGTAATTTCCTCCTTCCTGTTGAAATTGTTGTCGTCTTTAATAATAATAGTAATAATAATAATAATATAATAATAATCTTTATTGCCAACAAAATGATGAGTCACATCACAAAGCAACGACAAGGATACATGATGTCAGAGACATTAGACAAGTAAGAATCCATATTTATTGTAACAATATAGAGCATCCAGTATGAAATATTTTTAACATATAACTGGGTGTAAAATAGGAATTTCTAAATAGCTAACATAGAAAAAACAGAAAGCTCACTCATTAAAATTGAATGAGTAAAAACACTAGTTCCTTAAGAATAGTACAACTTCCTTGCGATAATTTCGAACGTAGGGGATTTCCTTTATGTGTCAACAGTTATCATTGTCAATTGTGAGGAACGGCAATCGCAATTTCGTAGGAATGCCTTCGGATTTCTCTTAACAAACATTACCAGTGAGAGGAAGTAAATGGATGGTGCGGTAAGCATATTTGAGGATAGGAAGACAGGCCTACAACTCGTTCTGGGATGTAATCCGAAAATAGCTCTAATAATTCTCTTCTGGGCAACAAACACCTTATTTGCCATGCTGCATGAACCCCAGAACAATATTCCATAACTCAGAACCGATTGAATGCTGGCGATATAGTATGTCATCATGACATCAGTAGAAACAACATCACGAAGTCTCCTTACAAGGCCACATGCACTGTTCAGCTTAGAAACATTATTAGGTGAGTAATTGAGATCCCAGGCAAGGCGCTGGTCCATATGCATACCCAAGAATTTGATGCTTTGGCAAGTTGGAATAGATTTTCCATCCACAGGAACATACAGACAACAATTGGGCTGCATCTTCTCGAACCTCACAAGGCCTGTCTTACTTGCATTTAAAAGCAGACAGTTGCAATTGCACCACTCCTTCATCTAACACACTCTCGTGACACATGATCCTGCCAAAGTATCGACGTAGGGGGACACCAGGACCACTGACGTGTCATCAGCGTACTGACAAATCAAATCAGCACCGACATCACATGCCAAATCATTCACATATATGATGAATAAGAGTGGGCCCAGGATGGGGCCCTGGGTAACTCCCTGATTTATATCGCTCACAGCTGACCTGCCTTCTGCCAGACAAATAAGACCCAATTAGGGCACAGCATTTGCCCCGCATTCCATAAGAAATTAATTTTTGGAGAAGTAACTGGTGGTTTATAGTGTCAAAGGCACTGGAAAGATCAAATAACCGACTGGATACTTCATTTGCTTGGTCAACACTTTCAAATATATAGTTGACAGTGTTAAAAATAGCTTGCTCTGTAGAACGTGATTGAACAAAGCCGAATTGATGTTGAGGCAAAATGTTAAAGGAAACCAAGTAGTTGACCATCCGAGTATATATGACCTTCTCGAATAACTTAGCAAAAGACGGCAAAACAGAAATAGGTTTGTAGTTTTTTGTTCTAGTAGAGTCGCCCTTTTTAAAAACCGGAACAACTTTTGCCAACAGGAAAAGTTCCAGATATGAGACATTCATTTACTATATGGATCAGTGGTGCTGATATCGACTGTGCAACAAATTTGAGAATTCTGATTGAGATCTCATCAGTTCCCGCTGAGTACTTATTTGGAAGGTTCCGCAAAAGTGAAAGGATTTCCTCTTCAGTTTCAGGAACATTGTGAGGTATAGAAAAGAATCACTAACCGGCCTGAAATTGTTATTTGATTGGGATATATCAAATTTTTTTTAAACAAATCACAGACCAACGACAGGTCTTCAACCATGCTGTCATTCTCTTTAATAACCCATTTAGTTTCCGATTTGGTCTTATTTGCTAACTTATTAAAGATGTTCCAAGCTGACTTAGATTTATTTGAAGAATTGGAAATTTGATTATCATTCAGAGACTTTCGAGTATCTGACAGGAACTTTCTATATCTTTTCCTCTCAGATTTATAATGAGCACGAGCATGCAACCAGTTGGTCCGCTTATACCAAACGTATAGGACTTTTATGTAGTGGGGAAATTGGTTGGTTTCTGTGTTCACCCAAGTTTGAGTCCTCTTCGCAGCTCTACGAATCTGTAGGGGAAAAGCTCTGTCAAACCAGTAGTAGAAAGTTCTAAAAAAACACTGATATTTATCATTAACCCCGGTGGCATCAGCTATTTCAGACCAAGTTTCGTTAAGGAGACTGTCAATAAAGTAAGCCAGGTTTTGATCACTAAAAGTACGCTGCATTGCAAAAGAGAGATTTACGTGTGATTTCATAGCATCAAATGATAGCAGTTGTCCAAAGTGATCTGATAAAGGTTGGTAGGGTAATTTCTTTCACTGACTTTAATGTAATGTTGGAGAAGATATTGTCAATCTGAGTGGACGAGGTGAGAGAAACCCTTGTTGGACCCACAATATGTTGACTTAAGTTATATGAGCTTGCTAGTTGGGTCAGAGATAGAGCACCGTCATTCCTTGACAAAAAGTCAACATTGAAATCACCGCAGTTAGGAGAATTATCTGTCAGGAGAATATAGATCGTGTAAAATTTCATTAAAAATGCCCAAGAACTCATCGAAATTTCCGCTAGGAGACCTGTATATACATACTATTGCACAAACACAACTGTTACGCATACATTTTGATATACAAAACACATATTTTCGCAATTTGAGAAACCTTGCTGCCTAGTGATAAGGACTCAATCCCATTGCGGTACCTGATAGCAGTTCCCTCTCCACGATGGACACTCCTGGATGAATAATTGGCTAAGCGATACCCATCAATATCTTGGTTTTGTAGCCAGTGTTCAGATAAACAAAGCACATATGGTTTTTCATCAAACAATAGAACTTCCAACTCCGGGACCTTACTGTTAACACTTTGAATGTTCGGGGGAAGAATTTTGCACATAGTGGCTTCCTTAGAGTTTGAGTTATTTTTCGAGAACGATGGATTAGTTAGCACTTCCTTTGTGGCATGAAATGGAATTTTTTCTGAGTTCGAGTGGATCTCATTATCTGGAACAATTGAGGATGTATCTAAAAATTTAGATCAGGTTTCTTGGCAGCCGGCATCACACTATTCAAGAAATCCTGATGTTTCTTGAAATTGAAGCGACCCACACCTACGTAGCGTGGCCAAAAGTGCGGGTCGTACAATTCTTCCTTCTTGTCAAGTGGGGCGACAACCAGAAAACTTTTTAAACGATCTGCCTGCGTAGGGATTTTCCGCACCAAAATATTAGTTCCCTCAAAACCTGGTTTTCTTTCAATATAACCCTTGATGACCTCATTAGAAGCCGACCGTTTAACTCGATATAGATATAAGCAGGCTTTCCTCTCACCACCTTCAAAATTTTGTTCCGCATTGCCCGTTCCTAAATTTTTCTGCTTTCTGTGATTCATAGGAATCCCTGGTTGAAAACCATCACCCTGACGTTTTTTGATAATTTGTGGGAGATTCGGCATATTCATTGTTATTCTATTGTGGCCATCCTTATCGGCCTCAGATAAGGTATCAGGCCTTTCGAGGAGATTGTTTTGGCGATTTCGATCCGTACGAATGCCCTTTGTAAAATGTATTTGGGCGTCGTCGTTACGGTTTCCAACGTTGCTGTTTGTAGTTTTTCGTAGCACATCACTATATGAATGGCTCTGTGGTTGTTGTTGTTTATTAGCATTTATATCGCGAGACGCAATTTTTTCCAGCAATAACTGGTCGTTTAACTTAAGAATATTATTCTTATCAGTAGATTCATCTAGCAACCTCTTAAGATATGTAATTTCCATACTCATTTTTGCTTTTTCTGCATCCCATACTGCACTGCTCATATTATTGGAGTCCTTCCCGCCTTTCTTAACCTGTAGGCAACATTCAATCTTTGTGTCGTCCAGAAATTTTATTACACTGCTCTTACGCTTGGCACAACTAATGTGGTATAATGAATAACAGTTCACACACACACAAACACTACATCCCTTTTTGCAGCACTTAAAACCGCAAAAAACATCACTTTTGTTGCTAGACAAAAAATTCATCGTTCGAATCGTCTGACATCGTCGACGAACACTTTAACGATCTTAAAAGATCTCAATGGTCCCTCTCGTTAGTCTCGGATAGAAACGCTGCCATTGATATATCTTCCACCTCGTAGAAAAAGATGTCGTGACCTTCGGAGAGAGCGTGCTCTGCTACTGTTGATTTTTGTATTTGACCCAGCCTGCAACTTCTCTTGTGTTCCGTAATCCTCATGTTGACACTGCGTTTTGTGGTGCCAATGTATGCCGAGCCACAGCTGCATCGAACTCGGTAAACTCCGGGTGCCGATAGGGGATCTCTGCGGTCTTTGGCCGATCTCAAGCTCTGTTTTAACATTAGCATTAAGCTTTTTCAGTAGCCTGCCGATCTTGTCCATTACTTTGTGGATGTATCGTAGACTAGTCCATCCGCGCTTGTCTTCATCTTCTGCAGTTGTTCCTTCCTGTCCTATCGAACTCGTGCTTGCTGTATCCATTACACCCAAAGGCTCTTTCCACATGCATCATTTCCCGTTCCAATTCAACCAGCTCACAAATTCTCTTGGCAGCCAGAGTATGACTCACCTTTTCTGTCTGGGATGATGATTTGATCCGTTACGGGCAGTATGAGCTGGTTTTCTATAAACGGTGTGCGCAAGCTTTCCATTCGGCTTCCTTGATACCAAAACATCCAAAAATGTTCGTTTTCTATCTCCATAGTGAATTGAATTTTTGGGTTGATAGAGTTGAGGTGTAAGAAGAAGTTGTGCAGTTCGCCCTCGCCATGGTTCCAAATAACAAAGGGGTCGTCCGCGTATCGGAACGCCTTGGCCTCGTAAAATTCCATAAAATAGTTCGCTATTACTGGACTAAGGGGGCTACCCATAGCTACACCATCAGTTTGTTCGTAGAAATCTTCTTTCCATTGAAAATATGTAGTGGTTAAGCAGTGTTGGAACAACTTGGCAATATCTTGTGGAAATTCCTGGTTAATATGTTTCATCGCTTTTTTAATGGGTACCATCGTGAAGAGCGAAGCAACCTAAAATTGGAAATACTGACAGCTTTTTGTTAGGTGTTTCGCGATTTCGTAGGTCGGGCTTCCTTTGGTGGTCACGATGGCTCTCAGTGAAAAACCGTACAGCCTTGGTGCCGAGCCGTCTGATTTTTTAAGCTTAGTCATTTCATCCGATGCCACGTCCTTGATTAAATTGTTGGTGGCCCTCAGAATCCGGGCGGTTTTAGTAGCGGTATGTCTAAAGTCACCCATTTGTAATATTAATGCTTTTTCTAATTTTTATTTTAATTTCGGCGTAGCTCGAGCCCTGATGAAGGTTAAGTTGAATTGAACGAAACGCCAATTTACTACACATCTTACTACTTCCTGCGACACAATCTCTATTCTGGTTCTGTTTTATGTGTATTTTTTATATTTTTATAATATACCCATTATAATTTAAGAATACTCGCGCATAAAACATCATACAAGCGTTTAATTGACATTCAGATACCAAATGTCCATCCAAATGGCGTAAAGATTTTTGAAAGTGACATAATCAAGGTAAATGGTCTTTTGTCCCTTCATCCTTTTCTTTTGACATTTCGGCGTTCGCAAATTATGTTTACTTATGTTATCACACAAACACAACAGGCAGGCAGATGGTGCTGGAATGAAATTTATGAATTTCTGAAATATTCTGGGATTCGATCTTCGATCGACATCTATTATAGTTTTAGCTAAATAGAAGCCTTGGAGAAATTAAGCCATTTGAAATGTCTGACTAGGTGTATATAGACAATGCTATTAGCACGTCAGACTCGGGTTGCATATGTATTGTAACTTGTAAAAATCTGATACTATTTCCAGTTAACTGGTAGTGTAGTGTGCGAGATGGGCTCGAGTACACATATGTCGGAGCACCGAGCACACAGTGCTCCGACAATTTTATTGTCAATTCAAAGTTAGTACTTGTAAGTTTTGCTGTAATAATTACCACGCAAAGTGTTTGTCAATGAAGGATAATGTGTACAGGGCTATCAAAGAATGTAAAAACCTTGGTGGGTACTGCGATCATTGCTGTGAAGTGGTTGAGGAAAAGCTGTATATTAGTGGAAGGCTTGTTAGTTTGGAACGCTAAGTTGAGGAACACAAGGTGCAAACTTGTAAATTAATTGCAAAACTGGAACAAACAACACCATTAGTGAATAATGCAAATAGATCATGGGCGTCCATTGTTAAGGATAGGTTCCCTCCGCTCATAATAAAACTCAAAAACGCAAACCAAAACAGCGGCACCACAAAAAATGTAGTGATACAAAAAATTAACCTGACCGATATCTCAGCTGAGATAAAAAGATGCAAACCGGCAGGCCATGGGAGTGTTATTATTGAATGTAATGATCGAGATTCTTTACAGAAAATGCAAAATAAGGCAATGGCTGAACTTTCTGAGCATTATACTATTGAAATACCCAAAGTGATAAATCCAAAAGTTATGATAGTAGGAGTAGATGCAAAATATTTGGAAAACGAAAACAATTTTGTTCAGAGAGTCGTAAATCAGAATTCCTTGCAAGCGGTCCAGGATATTACCATAAATTTCATTAAGAAGTTCATACCAAATAATAAGAAATCGTACAACGTCCTATTGGAATTATCTCCTAACATATTTCGAAGACTCATTGATAATAAAAAAGTATTTATAGAGTGGGACAGTTGTCCTGTATACGAGTATTTGGGTGTGCTGAGATGTTACAAATGTTGGAAGTACGGACACAAAGCTGTTAACTGTCAACACGATCAGATTGTATGCCCATTATGTACTACAAATTTAAAAGAATGCACGAATTGTAAATTTGCGAACGACGTCCTGAAAATCCCTAGCATTGACTTTAATCATAGTGTGTTCGATAAAAAGTGCATGAGTTATATAAGAGCTCAAGAAAGAATAAAAGCGAGGACGTAGTACACGTAGCAATTACGGCGTAGTAACCATTCTTATCTTTCAAAGGATATAGTTGTCATGCATATTAATGCACAAGGACTATTGTCGCATCTTCTGGAAGTAAGAAAGTTGATGTATGACAAAAAACCAGATATTGCGTGTATTACTGAAACCCATATAACTGAAGATGTGGAAGATATAGAGTTTCAAATAAACAGTTACAGCGCTGTGTTGTCTTGTTCTAATAGCAGACATACAGGAGGAACAGTCATTTATTTAGCAGAGCACTTTAGATTTCCCTTATTAAAAAAGAAACAGTGGACTATAGTTATTTGGCTAAGTTTGGATAATGCTTCATCTAGGAAACGATAGGCTTATTTATGGTAGGGTCAATCTACAGGTCTCCCAATTCGAATTGTGGAGAATTCCTTACAAATCTAGAAGAAAATCTGAATTATGATAAGGCTCATAAACAGAAAACTGTCATTCTGGGCGACCTAAATATTGACTTGGCAAAATCAGATACTAATGCCAATAAATTGAAACAAATAATACAGGCGGCTGGTTTCAAGCAAATAATTGAAAGGCACACAAGAAAAGCAGATAGGTCATCTACTTTAATAGATCACATAATTACAAATGAATTTACGGCGGTGGAAACAAAAAGAGAATATCCAATGATAAGTGACCACGAAATTATTGGCACTAGACCGTCCTTTAACTAAATGCTAGCAAAATAAACATGCCATTACAAAAGAAACTTAATTGATGAAGCAATTTTAAAAATAACTGAAAGGCTGGTTGGTGCACACTGGAATTTCGGGTCTACTGATGTTGATGTGGTATATCTGGATTTCTTGAATATTATTCAGCAGGCATTTGACAGGGAGGCGCCACGTCAAAAGTATGAGATGAAGAAATATCCGTGGATTTCTAATAAAGTTTGCGAGGCTCAAAGCAACAGAGATAAGGCATATAAGAAATACTATCTGACAAAGAATGGAGAGGATTGGAACAGATATAAATTGCTTCGGAACAAAGCAATAAGTACAATCCGAACAGAAAAAAAAACTAAATATTATAATGATAATGTTGTCAAATGTAGAGGTGACAGCAAAAAAATGTGGAAAACTCTGAAAGAGCTAATTGGAAGTAAAAAACAAATATCAGACATGTCGGGTATAAAATTTGTGAAGGATGTTGGGAGCAGTGGCTAAAAATTTTAATTCCTTTTATTGCGACAGTCTGGATGTTATTTCAGAAAGCATAGAAAATCGGGATTGGGTCTCTACATTTGATGCCAGTGAATCTCAACTCTTACAGTTTCAAACTGTCAATTTGTCAGAACTTAAAAAAGTTGTGTTTGGGCTAAAAAACAAAAGTACCGGTGATGATTTTCTCACCATTGATTTTTTAAAGAAAACATTTTGTGTAGTAGGGTATGCTTTGTTGTATATGGTTAATAGTTGTTTGTCTTATGGAAAAATGCCAAGTGAATTGAAAATAAGTCAAATAGTGCCAGTGCCAAAAGTTCCAAAACCTGCAAACTCTTCGGATTTTAGACCCATGAACTTGTTGCCAGTGATAGATAGTGATTGAAACTATTGTGTTTAAGCAGTTAAGACTATACTTTGAGGATAATAAAGTCCTGTTTGATGGGCAATCTGGATTTAGATCAAAATATTCCTGTGAATCTGCTCTCCAATATGTATGTGCGTCATGGAGGAAAGACATATCTGAGGGGAAGGTGGTGCCTAGTGTCGTTGTTGACAGTGGCATTCTTGTTCGTAAACTTCATAATTATGGTGTTAGGGGCGGCGCATTAGCTTGGATTACTGACTACTTGCATGGTAGGTGTCATAGGACTAAAATCGATAATAAAATTTCACGAAAAGTGGTAAGTAAATGGGGTGTGCCACAAGGCCAAGGACGCTAGACTGGCAGGACGGCCCAGTTCCCTCTTTTTCTGTACCCGCGGCGTGACGTCACACTAGTGCTCTGGTGAGATATATCATTAAGCGTTTATCCGCGGACGTCAAGACGTCTAGAAAATGGAGCCAAAATCGTAAAAATAAAAACAAGTATCCAAAACTGCAAATTTGGAGCCTTTGCAAAAATTCAGGAATTAGGACTAAAATGACTTTTACGTCTTGTCAAGAAATACAATTTTAATGTTTTTCGAGTTCAATTTTAGGGCTAAGTAGGTAAAATTTAACTTAAAACGTCTCATTCTGATACGTTTTAAGTTAAAAGTGTTGGTGTTTTGCAAGAAAAACCAAGTTAGGATTAGGACCAAAAAGCTTGAAAATTACCCAAAGCGTGTAAAAATACAAATTTGGAGTTTTGGAAACTCAAGTTAGGATTAGGGCCATAACCGGCTAACAATAAATCTAAAAAGAAAATTTGGAGAAATTCAGATTAAGATAAGTGCCAAAATCCGTAAAAAAATATTTAAGCCATCAAAAAATGTACATTTAGAGGTTTTTGAGAAATTTATGAAAAAATTAGGGCCAAAATGACTTGCAAAGATGGCCATGCAAAAATTTACGAGGTAGGGCTAAATAAGATGGTTTTGGAGAAATTCAATTTTTTGATAGAATAAGTGAATTTTTACATACAATTTCTTAAAATGAAAATTTTGTATGTTTTTTTTTGAGCAAACTATGTTAGGCTTAGGACTAACAACCCAGAAAAATTATTCAAATAAGCGTGTTAAAATACAAATTTTAAGTTTTTGGTAAAATTCAAGTTAGAATTAGGGCCAAAAACCGGTTAAAAATAACTTAAAGCTTCTAAAAATACAAATTTGGCGAAATTCCGATTAAGATAAAAGTTAAAATCGGTAGAAACTGACTCAAACCGTCAAATAATGGCAGTTGGAAGTTTTTGAGAAATTCATCTAATGGGACTGAAATCCGTTTTAAAAATTTAGCAGTTAAGGTTAAAATCTTTTACAAATGACTTACATATTGTTTAAAAATGCATTTTTTTTTGATTTTGGAGAAATTCAATTTTATCTAAACTTTTTCGACAAAATTGGATTAGAATTAAGATCAAAACTCTCAAAAAATTAATCAAAGCGGAAATTTGGAGAAATTCAGATTAAGATAGGAGCTAAAATTGGTAAAAGATTACTTAAACCGTTCAAAAATGTAAAATTGGAAGTTTTGGAGAAATTCATGTAATAATTAGTGCCGAAACGCGTTTGCAAAAATTTGGAAATCAGGGCTGAAATCGGTTAAAGGTTACTTAAATAAGTATTGTCCAAAAATGCATTTTTTGATGGTTTGAGGAAATTCAATTTTAGAACTAAAAGAAGTGTAATTTGACTTAAAAACCTCTCAAAATTCAGTGTGTAAAAAACTTTCAGTTTGTGTGAAAATACGAATTAAAGATTCTAAAAATACAAATTTGGAGTTTTCGGAAAGACTTCGATTAGGGTTAGGGCCAAAACCGGTTAAAAATAACTAAAGCTTCTAAAAGACAAATTTGGAGAAATTTAGACCATTCAAACCATTCAAAAATGTAAATTTGGAGGTTTGGAGAAATTCATATACAAATTGGGGCAGAAATTACTTTACAAAAATGCCTTTGAAAAAATCAGGAATTAAGGCTAAAATCGGTTAAAAATTACTTACATATTGTCCAAAAATGCAATTTTTAATAATTTTTGTAAAAATTCAATTTAGGGCTAAAATAAGTGAAATTTTACTTACAACGCCTAAAAATAAAAATTCAGGGTTTTTTGGGATATTTGGGAAAATTTAGATTAAGATAAAAGCTAAAAGGGTTTAAAAATAAAAATTTGGAGTTTGTGAAAAAAATCGGGTTACAATTAAGACTAAAATCGGTAAAAAATTACTTACCATCTCTAAAAACTCAAACTTTGATATTTTTGGAAAAAAGACAAAAACAGGCAAAACCAATTCAAATGTTATAATTTACAAAATAAGTAAAATTTGCAAATTTGTCTAAAAACAACTAAAGTGTACCATTTTTGAGACATTCAGGTCAGGACAAAAATCTCTTGAAAAACTATTCAAAAAGTGTAAAAATACAAATTTGAAGTGTTTGGATAAATTTATGATTAGGGCCAATACCGATTAAACATAACTTAAAGCTTCTAAAAATACAAATTTGGAAAAATTCAGATAAAGATAAGAGCTAAAATCGGCTAAAATTGACTCAAACTTTCCAAAAATGTAAATTTGGAGTTTTTGGAAAAATTCAACAGTAAATTAGGACAAAATCGATTAAAAATGACTCCAAGCGTTTAAATATGCAAATTTGGAGTTTGTGAATGAATCAAGACTAATATTCGTTAGAAATTACTTACATTCCCTAAAAATCAAAATCTTGATGTTTTTGTAGAAATTCAAATTTAGGACAAAATTAAGCAAAACTGACATATATTATAATTTGTTATTTTCGGTAAAATTTATCTTTTATCAAGAAAAAGTGAAATTTGATCAAAAACGCCTAAAAATTATAAATAATAATGTGTTGGTTTTTGAGAAATTTAGGTTAGAATTAGGACAAAAAATCTTGAATAACAACTCTAAACGTGTAAATATACAAATTTGAGATTTTAGGAAAAACTCAGATTAGAATCAATACCGTTTAAAAATAACTTGATTCTTGATTCTAAAAATGCAGATTTGGCGAAACTTAAGATTTAAATTTGGAAGAAAAATTCAGGTTAATATAAGCTAAAATCGGTTAAAAATAACTCAAACCCTCAAAAAATGTAAATGTGGATTTTTTAGAGAAATTCAGATAAAAATTAAGACCAAAGTGGGTTAAAATTGGCTCAAAGACTGTGAAGGCTTTTACGGGCGGCCTAAATACAATCTAAAGTGTTTTCCGGGCTTCTGGGCTCCGAAGCTGTGGCCCAATGGAATTTCTTCCTAACGTTTCGTCTACAGCTGCGGCAGACATTATCAAAGGCGATGAGGCAATGGGCGAAGTGATCTCTCGTGCTCCCCTACGTTGACTGATTCCACTTTCGTGAGCTCCGTGGTATTTATTCCCCCGCGGTCGCGCTGCAGTGGAATGACTGGCGTGGGGTAGAGGTGGCGCGGGGTTTCGGCGCACATGAAATATGTCGTAGAACTCGTTTCCAGTCTACATTTAAAAACGTAATTTCCTCCTCTCTTCTTCTAAGGAGGTGCTTTAACACGTATACTTTTTTGACATATGATGTGCTTCTGTTTATCCTGTATTAGTTCAAATAACATTTTACAAGTGTTGATAAGTATGAAAGGGTCTACAAAATAGTAATAATACTGTTACGCCTGACCGTCGGTCCACAGAGATTCGGGCGGAAGCGGCAACGCCGAGCGCCGATCGCGACCCCGAGGACCCATCTAGACTAAACGAGAACCCAGAACAGTCATCTCCGTTCTCGAAAGTAGGAGAGTGTGTTCAGGCCGGGTATATAAACCAGCGAGCCTCGCGAGATGGGATCAAATAGATAGTGCAGTGTAGTAAATAAGCGAAATAAGAGGACAAGCGAACAGTGCGCATTGTTAGTAAGGAGTAATTGTGTTGTAATAGTTAAAAGTAAATAAAAGCGAGTAAATTGACGATAAATTATTGGAACCCGTATCCCGTAACATTATTAAGAAAACAAATGACGCGAACAGTCTCAGAGCCTTTTAGAGCGGCCGCCCGAAAACGCTATTAAAAAATTGCCGATGACAGCGTTAGCAATGACATTATTGACAGCCGTAATTAAAGCGCCGATGATGGCCACAGGGCTCCGGAAATAATGCGTAAGTTCCGCCGATGGCAGCAGCTGAGAAGTTTAGTCAGCGAACCCTGAAATTGGCCAATCAGGTGCCAATTTTCAGCGTTGGCTGACTAAACTTCTCAGCTGCTGCCGTCGGCGGAACCTACGCAATGACTTCATTATCGCTCCCAAGTCCGCACTATGCTGACGTCACGATTTTGGGCCCATGTTCTTTAAATGGCAGTGGACCGTCCTGTTCTGTTTACCGTCCTTGCCACAAGGTAGCATTTTAGGGCCACTATTATTTATTATTTATGATACTGATTTGCATGTAGCATTGAAACGTTCATTTGTTAAGTTATTTGCAGACGATACACTGATTTGTATTGCTGGGAAAAACTATACAGAAATTACGGATATATTAAATGATGAATTGGGTATTTTATATGATTGACAGGTTCTGTAAAAATAGGTTAAAACTGAATACCAGGAAAACTAAAAGTTTGGTGATAGACTCTAAGTCTAATTGTAAAAAATATATCGAGGCTTGAAACTATCTATTAACAATTCTGTAATACAGGTTGTATCTGAGATAAAATACTTGGGGGTTATATTGGATCCGCAATTAAATTTCTCTAAACATATTGACTACCTATGTAAAAAAGTAGGAAAAAAATGGGATTTTTCCATTGCATTTCTCAATATCTGTCTGCATGGGCAAAAATGTTAGTTTTTAATAGAATAATTTATCCACATTTTAACTATTGCTTTTCGATGCTAATTTCCGACAGACAGGAGAGTATTGATAGGTTGCAAATACTTCAAAATAAGGCTATGCGAATCATCTTATGCTGTGATAGGTATACACCAATCGGGGATATGTTGCATACCCTTAAGTGATTGAACGTTAAGCAGTTGATCACAAAGTCTAATCTAGTCGTAATTTATAAAATTGAGCATTTACATTATCCCGCCTATTTAAGAGAGTTTTTAAAAAGTAGAGTTAGTTCCGTAAATTATCATATTCGTTCTAGATTTAATTTCCACATTTCACTAGTAAGAACTGCAGCATTGCAAAAATCGTTGTTGTATGATGGGGTCAGATTATATAACTTATTACCAGAAAATATTAAGTTAGTCAATAATTTAAAGTTGATTCAAAGAAAAGTTTCAAACTTACTATTTCACAATGAATTTATTCTTGGTGATGTGTAACTAACATTATGGTTTTTTTGGTTAAATATTGTATGTATTTACTAGCAAAATTGCTAAATAAACCATATTATTAATTAAACGTATGTAATTCTGTAATAGAGTATGGAGGTATCTGCTCCACCAGGCAATATAGTAGGAACCGTAGAGCAGGAGTGGAGCATTTTCAGCCCGTCCTTTGCGATCAAAAATGCAAGCGGAGACACCGTGCTGAGGATTGAGGGTCCCTTCTGCACAATGAGCATTTGCGGCGATGTGGAATTTCAAATTATGTCCAGCGATGGGAGCGTGCAAGTTGGCAAGATCTCAAAGCAGTGGTCGGGTTTAATTAGGGAGATGTTCACAGACACTGACTATTTTGGTATTACTTTTCCTATGGACTTGGATGTGAGGATGAAGGCCGTTATGTTGGGTGCTTGTTTTTTAATTGTAAGTGTTCCTTTAATCATGTTCCTCTTTTTTTTAGACTAAAAGTTATTAATTTTCAGGATGCTATGTTCTTCGAAAAAGGTAAAGAGGGATCAAGTGCGCTATAAGTCTTCGCTTTTGCTCTCGAATATAATAAGTAGTATTAAGTTTTTTTTTAATGTTGTTTTTAGTTATAGTTTGTTCATCTCCTGTCCTCTATCCAGTTTATTACTTTATTTCATAGGCCAAAGACACCATAACTTAATATTACGTGCCAATAGCACAACTCCCACATTGTGCCACTTACCGCATATTTTTATTTTTGTTCTTTTTCGGCAGTTACCATATTTTTATTTATATGTATTTGTTTTATTTTATTATTTATATATATTAAGCATTTGAAGTTTTGTGGGGCAGTCCTAAATGTTATATTGATAAGAAACTGTGTGTTTTTGCCAAACATATTTCAACGATCTTCTAGTAGATTTGTAAGTACTCTTCTTGTTGTTTAAATATTGGAAATTGTATACTCAGGGTAAAAAGCGTTAATGATTGTGCCTCGAATATACGAAGACTTGAAAATGCGCTTAGAAGTTTCAAAGATTGATATTTCAATATAACCCTTTAGTTTTAGAATGATGTATTTTAAAGTGACATATATGCGAATATTTTAGATGTATTTTTTTATTTCAATAAAGTTATGATAAAGCTTGACGATATACTCTTATTTGAACGCGAGTTAGAAGCTAGCAACGTAACCATAATATCTGTATACAAACACTTCTACAATCATTTAACAACAAGATTCAATGTCCTTAGCAACCTTACTAAGAAACTCAAACGTGAAAGTACTGAATTCCTTGTTCGGGGCTGTATTATCTATCCACTCATTTTTGGCAACAACCCATGCCATGGAATTTCCCCAGTATAACATCGATAGCGTTTATTTGTTTACTTGTCAAAATGTGTCATTGAGATTTAGTTGTTGCCGAATTTTCACAAATTATCAAGTGCATTTTCTATATTATAAAACTTCATTTTGCAACTCTAATTCCGAAAATAGTTAATACGAAGGTCCAAACTTGCTCTGCATTAGCTTAGCTGAGCAGATTTTCAATATTTTGGGGGTAAATATGCTTACATCTAGACATTTTTAGGTATTGGCTGTGGGGCCTATTTGAAGACTGGAAATACTACTTAAGTCTTCCTGCTTACTTTATTAGTAGTAATTTAAAAGAATTATGTACCATATCTCATTGTTTTTGTCCATATAGGGCATTATTATGAATTTCATTATCCAGGGCAGGCAAACAAAATAATGTATGTAAGTACCAGCAGCCCCATGATATTGTGCAACCTCCCCATGACATTGTGCGACCTCCTCCAACGGAAGAAATGGTAAAGGTAGTGCGACATGCAAAAGGAGCCCACCTTCGTCAATCGCATCCATCAGGATGTGGTAGACGTGACGGTCGTCTTGCAACGGATAACCAAGAAAGTAAAAAACTGGAGAGGACGATATGAGAACAGAATGATACGATTTAAAATCGAGTCAGACTGAACAGATATACCGCCGAAAAGAAACCCGAGGACCACAGACTGGATAAAGTTTAAAGAGCTTTTAGGTCAGGTCTTGGGTTGCAACGACGGGCGGTTGCTCTCCACAGAGGAAGTAGATAATGAAGTAGAAAGGCTTAACGAGTCCATTGTCCACTCCTTTGAAGAGTCGTGCCGACGTAGGAAGCAGGGTTCTCCTAGAGTTCTGTGGTGGAATGGCACGCTGGAGCATCTTAAGTTAGATACCAGAAGGGCTCTCCATCGAGCTGCCAAAAAGGATGAGCAGGACTGGGATGTATAAAACGAGAGCAGCTTTACGCAGAGAGTTAAAAAAGGAGTTAAGGCGAACCAAAAGAGCCAGCTGGCGGAAATTCTGCGGCGAGATGGACTCTTTTCCGGAATCGGTCAAGCTCACCAAATTGCTGAACTCAGAAAGAGGAAACCAACTAGGTACAATGAAAAAAACAACAGGACGGAACATGGACGGGAGACCAGAGAGAGACTCTAGAGATTCTCCTGGAGACCCACTTACTAGAAGAAAATGGCGTGACCGCTCCTCTGGAGGTGGTTCCGGTTCGGGAGGGCTGGATACTGGCAAGGGAAGTAGTGACCGACGAAGTCATTAAATGGGCGGTCGGCGAATTCAGTCCATTTATGCAGGAGGCGCACAATGCTGCAGGAGGGAGTGGATAGTGTGCCGAGTTAGTGATTGAAGTTTACCGGTATTTTTCATTTTATTTTTCTCATTGGTAATTTACCGGTAATTTTGGAAATATTTAATATTAAACATATAGGATTAAATAACACCGTTTCTTACTTTTTTAAAAGTCTAAAAAGAAGAATTATATTAATAGTAATTAAACATCAACCAAATAAGAAAGACAAATTTGTACTTATCTTATAAACAAAAACGCCAAAAGAATAATCTTGTCTCAAGAACGTGTTACGCAAGAGTTAAGAAACAAACAGAAACATTATCGTTAATAACTACGGGGTGTTCATTATAAAACTTCATCTAGTTGGCTGTGAAATGTCAAAAGAAAAGGATGGAGAAACAAAAGTCCTTTTATTTTGATTATGTCATCCTTTTCTGTCAAAATTTCATATCCTTCTAGATGAAGTTTTATAATGAACACCCCGGACATATATACTATATGCTATCAAAAATATATGAAATCAAAAACTCTGTAATTATTCATCTTATTCCTCTTCAGATTCCAATGTTTCAGTACCGAATACAGGACTGACACTGGCAGTATGGTGACTATCTGTTTCAGAAGCAGAATCTAAAATAATTGGTTCTTTATGATGTCCCTTTTTCTCCTCTTGTGACAATGTTGTATTATCTTCAGTTATTTCTCCTTTCTCCAATAGTGTATTTTTTGAGTTAAATCCATTCTTCATCGATAACAGGTTATGTTTTACAAATACAAGTTTAGCTGCCCGTGTGTTGGTTAGTCGGTGCCGTCTAGCCGTGTGAACTAAAATATATGTACTAAACGATCTTTCTGTCGCAGCTGATGGAGTTACTTCTGAAAACAAACCAGAAATTTTTGTTTGAACTAAAGATGTAACAAATAAAATTGAAAATCATTATTTATTGCATAGCTATAATAGCAATAGCCACAACTGTCAAGCTCATTGCCATTGCACCACATAAACCTTACCACCACTTGGCTTTTATTCTTAACTAAATTTAAATTATATTCTTATAATATTTTATTAGGTAGGTACCTAATTTAATAGGTGCCTAGTTTTTGAGTTTTTTTTAAATTTTTTTGTATTGGTAATAACTGGATACTAACAGAATAGACTGTAATGCGTAAGTACACTAACCTTTTCGTCTTCTGAAGGAGCAATATCAACGAAACTAAGCAACGAAGTTGAGACACCTGCTGGACATTCATTTTGCAAGCGGAGCCTTTTTGGTCCTTTTCCTAAACTTAACTCAGAAGATGGTGCTGTATTTTGTGCTTCGGCTAACAAAGCTGATGTAAAGTCGATGGAGTCGATTCCAACATTTTCTGAAGCTCTTTCTTTTCTTTTACGCTGTTTGGTGTACTTTAACAATTATTTATATGCTTTTTCATTCCGATAGCATTTAGTTTGTAACAATGCCCACTAAATTTACATGCGTACTTCATTGTATTATTAACTTTTTTAGTATTAAAAAAGTCCCTCACGTTTGACTTAATAAATAAAGAACTGCTTCTGGCACTCTTTTTTCGATATCGAGGGAGCATTCGACAAGGCCAGAACAAATAACATCTGCGAGGCCCTTAGGGCCCGGGGGACTCCAACACAGCTGGTAAGCTGGGACAGATCGGCGCTCCGCGACTGTAGGGTGACAGGTTCTCTAGGAGATCACCGGAGAGAAGTCGAGGTCGAGGGCGGCTGTCCACAAAGCAGCTGCTTATCACCTCGCATATGGTGTCTCTTAATGGACGGTCTTTTGGAGAGACTACAAACCGCGGGGTTCAGTGCGCAAGCGTATGTGGATGACGGACAAGTCATGATACCAGGAAAGTTCGTCGACAACGTTTGTGATCGAATGCAAAGGTCATGCAGAATAATAGAACAATGATGTACCGAGACGGGACTGTCAGTCAATCCTCGCAAGACAGAGATTGTGCTCTACACCAAAAGGAGGAAAGCTACAGGATTTCGGTCACCCAGGCTACCTCTGCGGCTAAAGCCTGAGGCTAAGTACTTGGGGGTGATCATAGACAGCGGGCTGACCTGGAAGTCACGTAGAAAAGATATGCATTAAGGCAACAGGACTGACATGGCAACTGCGCAGGGCAGTGAGCAGGAGGTGGGGCTAAAGCCACACGTCCTGCACTGGCTCTACACTGCGGTAGTCAGATCGAGGATATCCTATGGGTCCGTGGTCTGGTGCTCAGGGTAACTCTGGGATGGGTTCCTGGTCATAGAAGCATAGAAGAATTGAGTAAAAATGGTTCCCAGACATGCTTTGTCTAGGAGTAAGCAATAGATAAGTACGTCTCTCACACTCTCAATAAGTGGCCATGGGGAGTACAAGGTCAAACTGGACACAGTCAGGAATATGTAGACATACCAAGGAAATCTACCCTAACCCGATTAGATCCAAGGCCCTTGGCTACTTGCGAGAAGTCGGCAGTGGCTGGGAGACCTTATAGGAATCCTCACTGCCACTGCATACTAAACAGACACATGAACCTCCTAAAAATGGTTGACAGTCCACTCTGCCCTCACTGTGGAGCAGGGAAATAGTCGTCATACCATTTTCTGGGAGTGTGCTATAGACGGGCGCGACTGCGCCACACGACACTGGGAGCCGGTTTCCTCATTTGAAAGGAGGTTCGATGAGACGGGATACTCTCCTTCATTAGAGAGACGGGTCGAATCGTCGTGGAGGGAATGAGGGCGCAGGTAGAGTAAGGATGGGTGGATCAGGGGACTGTCACAAAGGGCTTTTAAGGCCTAATTTCAAGGCTTCGGCCCCCTCAATAGTTTACTACCATTACTGCTACTACCAGCAGCCCCAACACGTAACGTCTTCTTGACAGTACACGAGTCAGTAAGCTCTGCTACACGCATAAAGTATTCGGCTGAAAAGTGATTCAGACTCAGCAGATTTCGTGGAATCGCAGGCTGATTTGATAGATACTAAAATCAAAAAGCAATTCAAATTCAAACTGCCCTTAGTAGGGTAGAGCCACAAAGCGCTTACATACAGGACATAGGGATTACCAGATACCTACCAATGAAGTTTTTTAAAAGCCTAAATTTACAAAGATTTCGCTTGAGTTAACAAAGGATATAAATACACTAACTCCGTGCACCTGCCCGCTAGTAGAACTACTAGAGAGAATTATTGAAATTACTTTGTTAAATAGATGGTGTGTTTCAAGCATAGTTACGTTTTAATTTTTAGGTTGGTGCTAGAACTATACAACGTATAAAAACTAATACGTTTACAATAACAGGAAACTTCTTAAAGCCAACCATCAGACCAGAAAAAAGTCCTGCAATCCTCCTTAATAAGATATGTCAGATCAGGACTTCGAGGTGTTTTAAAGTGGGAAGAGCGAGTTGCTTAAAAGACATTTTTCTTAGTGAAAGTTGGAGGATTAATAAGCAAAGATACGGAACCCTCATGAACCCATGCAGGATTTTTTTGATACGTAAAAAAACTACCTATAGCGTTAAAGACCGCTGGCTATATCTACCAAGAAGATTCAACGCCCCTCAAAAAATTGCTGCTTAAGCCATGGTTTGCCTCTCACTTTGCCATCAGCCATTCATCGAGTTTGAGAAAGTTCACTGCTATTGTGTGCCACACATTAAGCAGAAACTTTTCTTGGATTCTAGAACACAAAAACCATTTGTCATGTAAGTCCACGAGTTTTTGTACATGGACTGACCCCAATTTACGTAATCATGTCTTACCAGCTCCTAGAAGGTAAGACTGTTCTAGAAGGTTGTTTTCGAGGACCGTTTCCTTCACTTCTTTACAAACAAGTTTAGTATTAACATTTTATATTTTTTAATTCAGAGCCACCATTTACTACCACGCCTTGCACACTGCACCATGTCGCATGTGCACATCCAATGCCGATAACAAATAATACATCCTGAAGAGCAGGATAAAGATGGCCAACAACTTCTCTATTGGAAATAAATGCTTGAGGTAAAAATTGACTTTTGAGGCTCCATCAGGCTCCAAATGTAATAAAAGCTTCAAGGCTTCATTAGTTTTGGAAATGTAAAATTTTCATTTTGTTTTAATTGTTAAATATATTTAATGAATGGATGAGCTATATGCATAAGCACTACATTTTTGTCCAGAATCTTATTTCTTGAAGCACTGTTTCCTGAAGTTGACATACTGGCTCGGCGAACGGCAAAGTAAAAAAACGCTCACTCTTTGAAAAAGCGCAACTTTGTACTTTCTTTTCGAAGCGCGAATTTGTACTTCTCGCTCGGTTGTAGAAAAATAGCTATTTTGTGACTCGTCATTGCTTGGTGCTGATAGCAAGTCACATATATACCCCATGTTCATTAAGAAACGGCATCTAGAAGGCTATGCATTTTTGGCAGAAAAGGATGATATAATTAAAGTAATTGGACTGTTCTTTTGACATTTCACTGCCAACTAGACGTTTTCAAATGAACAACCCCTACTTGGGGTCACTTTAACCAACAATTTCAACCTAAAATGTTTTTTGCGTTCAAATTAGTTCTGTTACTATTAAATGAATAACCATAAGAGAACATCATGAATAAAGTCATAGCTGGATGGCAAAGTCAACAGTTCGAATCCCCAACTACACGAAAAAAGAACACTACCTAGTGATTTTTGAGTGCTGTTTATGTTCAATGTTATAGCACAGTATAAGGAATAATACATTATATCAGTAGCGTCAGTCGGTCGAAAAATTTAAACTCCCCTCCCCTTGCCCCGTCCGCCCGGCCGCCGGCCGGTGCACCACCAAACCGGTTTTGGCAATGCTTTGGCAGTGCATCGCATGTGTTTGTCCCCTCGTAACTACTCGAGAAAATTGCCGGGCGCGGCACGCTTTAGTTTTGGAAATATCAAATGTGCCGACACGAACTGACGATACTGATATAATGTATTATTCTTTATACTGTGGTTATAGTATTGTATTGTTATTATTAAATATGTATTATTAAAAAGTCTTGTGAGTGTTTATGAGATAAAAGTTGGTGTCTTTTTCTCTGAGATTCAGCTATAACCATTTCTGAACTTCTTTGAACTATAATCAAGCATTAAAGTAAGGCAATAAAACAATTAAAAAACAATAGGTTCATTTTCTAAAAAATAGCATGTGCTCAAAGTCAGCTTTCAGCCCATTATGGTTCAATTTTTATGCTTTAAATTGCCGTAGCCATATCATTGTTCTAGTCCTTCCATATCTTTGATTCACTTTTTTTTAAGTCTAAAAAGCAAGATTTTTACAAATATTGTCAATTGTACTTATGTAGAATGGATACCTTGCTGAACACACATTCACACCAAAGACTTAATCTTTTCTACTATCATTTTGGAAGATTTATTTTAAAATATAATATCAAAATATCTATAACCAAGAACAGCTACAGGTACTTAGTAGATATTCACTTGAGTTGTAGTATCTGCTTACATCCTGCTGACATGCATCTATGCAACAATCTGCTTAGCATAGTTCTCTGGGATGCGGAAGCTGACCAACTTCCTTCTGAGTTGTTCTGAGACTAGTCGACTACTCTAGGAGAAAGAATATTCAGCTATACGGGGATGTGACGTGAACGTCCTCATATCTACTGTACCGGGGGTAGCAGCGACAGAAACATCAGTGTAGACCTAAAAATCAACAGCCCAACTTTTGTAACTCCAACAGGTAAGGAGTTTTAGATTCCACGATCAAAGAACCAACGGATCGTCAGAAGGGTTTTCCATCGAGCTGCCAAAAAGGATGAGCAGGAGTGGTATGGATACAACGAAGCCCGCAGAGAGTTCAAAAAAGATTAAAGTGAAGCAAAAGACCGAGCTGGCGGAAATTCTGCGGCGAGATGGATTCCCTTCCGGAATCGGTCAAGCTCACCAAACTGCTGAGCTCAGAAAGAGGAAACCAACTAGGTACAATGTAAAAACAAGACGGATCATGGACGGGAGACCAGGGAGAGACCCTAGAGATTCTCCTGCAGACCCACTTCCCAGGAGAAAATGGTGTGGCCGCTCCTCCGGAGCTTGTTCCGGTCCGAGAGGACTGGATACTTGCAAGGAAAGTAGTGACCCTCGAAGTCATTAAATGGGCGGTCGGCGGGACCAGACGGTATATTTTCAGCAATGCTGCAGGACGGAGTGGACAATGTGCCCCCGTCGCTGAACAGAGTGTTCACTGCGAGCGTGGCACTGGGATAAGTCCCTCAGGCGTAGAGATCCGCGAACGCGGTCTTCATAACAAAATGTGGGATGGGAAAAGTGACTACATTGTCGCTAAATCGTTTAGACCCATAAGTTTCACATCCTTTCTAATGAAAACGATAACAAAGATAATCGATAGGTACATCACAGAGGTAATTTTGGGAACACAACCCATAAACAAAGATCAACATGCTTACGGTAAAGGGAAGTCAACCGACATGACTTTCTATTCAGTAGTGCATAAAATAGAGAAGGCATACTTGAATCAAGAAGTGCTGCCACTCTTTTTTCGATATTGAGACAAGGCCAGCACAAATAACATCTGCGAGGCACTTAGGGCCCGGGGGACTCCAACACAGTTGGTAAGCTGCTGGGTCAGATCCGCTCTCCGCAACCGTAAGGTGACTGGGAGATCACCAGAGGGAAATCGAGGTCAAGGGCGGCTGTCCACAAGGCAGCTGCTTCTCACCTCGACTATGGTGTCTTTTAATGGACGGTCTTTTGGAGAGACTACAAACCGAGAGGTTCAGTGCGCAAGCGTACGGAGATAACGGACAGGTCATTATACCAGGAAAGTTCGTCGGTAGCGTTTGTGATCGAATGCAAAGGGCATGCATACAGGATTTTGGTTACCCAAGCTACTGCTGCGGCTGAAGCCTGAGGCTAAGTACTTGGGGGTGATCATCCACAGCGGGCTGACCTGGAAGTCACAGAAAATGCATGCAATAAGGTAACAGCACTGGTGAAGGGCAGTGGGCAGGAGGTGGGGCTAAAGCCACACGTCCTGCACTGGCTCTACACTTCGATAATGAGACCGAGGATATCCTATGAGTCCGTGGTCTGGTGGCAAAAACAAAAAGAGTAACTCTGGGATGGCTTCCTGCTCATAGAGGCATTGAGTAAAACGAGCGCGCCGATGAATCGTACAAACATGATTCCCAGACATGCTTTGTCTAGGAATAAGCAATAGATAGATTACATAGTACGTTTCTCACATTCTGAATGACTAGGCATGGGAGAGTATTAAAACAAACTGGACACAGTCAGGAATATGTAGACAGACCAAGGAAATCTACCCTAACCCGATTAGATCTAAGGCCTCATGGCTACTTGGGAGAAGTCGGCAGTGCCTGGGAGACCTTATAGGAATCCTCACTAGCCACTGCAGACTAAACATACACATGCACCTCCTAAAAATGGTTGACAGTCACTCTGCACCCACTGTGGAGCAGGGGAATGACGTCATGCCACTTTCTGGGAGTGTGCTATAGGTGGGCGCGACTGCGCCACACGACACTGGGAGCCGCGTTCCTCTATCGAGAGGAGGCGAAATCGCGTACTAGCAAAAGGGCCTCGGCCTATTTGTTACTAGGTTCTCGGTTATTAATCAATATTATTAAAAACTTAAACAAATGGAGCTATCTGGCAACTATGGTAAACATATGGTGAGCATAATGGTAAACATTAATCTTAAACGCACACCGATTAATAATCACTGTCACTGTCAGTCATGTTATACCGGGCGAAATATGACAGATTTCTACCGCCTACTTGATGACAATAATAAATGAATGGATTATACTCTACTTCAGCCCCATCCAACTTGCCTATTGCCTAATCAAGGAGAGGCATCAGCGCCTACAAGCATGGTACATTCGATATAGTCCGTATTTTCAATACATACGTACGACACTAGTGCCAACCAGATGATCAGAAAGGACTCGGCTGGGGATACAGGAAAGCTCCAGTCACGGCTGAAAATAGCAAAACCAAGAAACCCGGGGCTGTTTCACAAGGCACCCAGGAAAGGCAGGCTAAACCTAACCCGAAGAAGGAATCGTAGGAATGGCTAGTTAGGTTGCATTTGTGCAAGTTAACCATCAGCACTCGAAGGTGCTACTTGACTTCAGGAGCCCTAGAGTTCTAACACGGACTGCATATTCGACTTAAACGACACCAAGGGTAAGATTGCTGTATATTTATCTAACCGAAATAAGCATCTATAACCCAGAACAGTTACAGGTACTTAGTAGATACCCTGTTAAAAATTCCTTATTAAACCTTATAAAAAAAAAGTGTATATGATTGAATATGGCGCAACATGTGTATTTCAAACAGGAATTACAAATAAGATACGTAGTGGGTGTAACAAGGTCAAACCCTGGAAATCCACTAAAAAAAGAATTTGAATCCTAATTGTTTTTATTTGCAATCTACAAGTATGAATCAAACTGAAGCAGGAATTCCAAATTTAATTCAATAAGATTTCATTAGTTTGAAGATGTGTATTTCAAACAGTATTGGTATACGTTTAAATTGGATAAATATGAACCTCAAATAATATATATATACTATTTAAAGGCGAATTTGTCTTAATGCGGTAAAATATGAAGAATGGCGACTTCAATAAGGAATTAAATTCTATTGAATTTAATGTGGATCAAAAATTGGTTGTATTCGTTTCTATAAGGTGGGAAGCGTACTCGATGGGTCTTAACGGGGCTGAATATGGAGAATGGTGCGTTTAATAAGGAATTATATTTTATTTGTTTCAATATGGACGAAATGGGTCTTAACGGGGCTGAATATGGAGAATAGTACCTTTAATAAGAAATTAAATCTTATTGGATTTAATATAGACCAAAAATTGATTGTAATGGTTTCTATGAGGTGGAAAGCAGACTCAATGGGTCTTTACGATGTTGAATAAAAAAGAATAGTGCTTTTAATAGGCAATAAGGGATTAAAATCTATTGGTATTAATATGAACCAAAAATTAATTGTATGAGTCTCTATGAGGTTGAAAGGAGATTTAACGGGTCTTATATGGAGAATAGTGCCATTAATATGGAATGAAACTATTGGTATTAATATGGACTAAGAATTGAGTTGAAGTCTCCATGAGGTGGGAAGCGGACTCAACGGGTCTTAACGGGGCTGAATATGGAGAAAAGTGCTTTTAATAGGCTTAACGATTGTATAAATTCCAATAAAAACTTAACGGATCAAATTCAATTTAAGACTTAAAATATATTGCGATTTAATAAGGAATATCTTATAAGGAGTGATTGAAACTTACACATGGTGTCGAATCTTAGTCCGATTTAAAACAAAATCCAGACCAATAAAACCTGATCAAAACCATTAAAATTGTTTGAAGTTTAATAAGGAATTACATATAAGAATTTATTGAATCTAGTTCCTATTTAAAACTTATAAAATCTGATAGACTTTAATAACTCTGAAACTCCAAACAGAATCTTATAGAATCCAGATTAAACCTGATTAAAACCATTAAAATTGTTTAAGGTTTTATAAGGAATATGTATATAAAAACTCAGTGCACTGATGGGCGACTGGGCTTCATGAAGCCAGTCCCATTTAAAGGTTGTAAAGCCTGATAGGCTTCGGGAACTGTGGATCTCCAAATATAAACTTATAAATTCCAGAAAGATTAAAGCTGATTAAAACCATAAAAATTATTTAAAATTTAATAAGGAATTACGTATAAAATCTTATCAAATCTGTTCCGATTTAAAACTTTTAAAATCTGATTAACTTTAATAACTGTGGCACTCCAACCCGAATCTTATAGATTCCAGACCTATTAATAATTTGAAGTACGCAAGGTTTAATAAGAAATTTCTCATACAAACTTATTGGAACTAGTCAAGAACATTTCAAACCTGTAAAACTTGATAAACTTTAATAACTGTGGAACTCCAAACAAAATCTTATAGATTCTAGACCTATTAATCCTGATTAAAACCATTTCAATATTTTAAGGTTTAATAAGGCATTTCTCATAAAAACTTATTGGAACTTAATCCCATTTCAAACTTGTAAAATTTAATAGACTTCGGTAACTGTGGAACTCCACATAATATCTTATTGATTTCTGCCCAATTATACCTGATTCAACCCATTAAAACATTTTGAGGTTTAATAAGGAATTACCTTTAAGAACCAACTGAAATTATAGTCTGATTTAAAACTTATAAAACCTGATAAATTTTGGGAATGTGGGACACCAAATAGAAACTTGTTGGTTCCAGAACCATTAAAACTGATTAAAGCCAAGAAGTTTATTTCAGATTTAGTAAAGGAATCCCTTATAAAAAAACTATGTCATATGTATTTCTTATTAACCTTATTAATTCCTTCAGGCGGCTTTATATGAAAAGAAAATGTCCATATTTATACTGGTTCGTCCTTATGGATCCAATTTGCAAACATTATGTTTTCTATACTTTTCTATCTGACATTTTTAACAGGGTATTCACTTGAGTTGTGATGTCTGCCTACATCTTGCTGACCTGCATCTATGAAATAATATGCTTAGCCTAGTTCTCTGGGATGCGAAAGCTGACCAACTTCCTTATGAGTCCTTCTGAGACTAGTCGACTACTCTAGGCGAAAGAATATCCAGTTAATAGGGGATGTGACGTGAACGTCCTCATCCCTACTGTACGGGGGGTAGCAGCGACAGGAACATCAGTGATAAGTCACTACTTAGCTACGTAGTCCTAAAACACAGGTAGACCTAAAACTCAACAGCCCAACTTTTGTAACTCCAGCAGGTAAGAAGTTTTAGATTCTTCGATCAAACCACCAACTGGGTTTCATATAAGAGTTTTTTCAGGTACAGCTGGATACGATAAACATCTTTTTAGACAGTTCCCTCAACACAGATCTAGCAGCAGCTCTCGGGGGAGCCTGTAACCCCTAGACGGAGAGTCCCCAGGTGGCGGATAGGGGAAGACCTCTCAGATATGAGTGGTAGGAGGGAAATCAAATACCCCCCGCGGACCAACAGGTAAAGATGGGTAGATTTCCGGTCCAACCTGGGAGTGCCTTGCGGCGTTGACGCGCGGCTGATGTGCCGAGGGAAGGATCTTTACCACATCAGGAGCCAGCCACTTCGGGCCTTCATCAGGGAGTGATGCATGGATGTGGAGGTCGGACCCCATATTGCTCCGGGCGAGTCCCAGTCCGTCCGAGAATACCGGGACTGGGAAAACGAAGGCTGGGCCCCCGGGAAACTGGGCTATGGGAGATCCCCGAGGGTACACCCCTTCCCAGCTATTTCAGCCCGCCTTCTTCATCACGATGCGCTGGGAAAAAAACACGCTTATGGAATACTTACCTCTTGGGCAAGGAAAGAAAAATACACCAATGAGACAGGCAGAGGAAAGATGGACGTGTGTGAAACGGAGAGAGAAACAAAAAGGACGTCGGATTTAGTCAGGAGACATCAGTCTGCGTCTTCAATAGAGACAATAGACCTAGTGTGGGATGAGCAGTCAGGATCATTGGCAAACAGTGGGCAGCTGCATGCTGAAAACACTGTTAGGGTGAAAAACTGGCTAGACAAGACAAAAGACCAGACACAGGAAAAAAGTGCAGGACTCTAAGTAAAAGGGATAAGAAACGAAAACGACTTGACCTATCCACCGAAGGTAAAGAAAGGCTCTATAAAAAGAAAGAAAGCCCGGTGGTATTTTTACTTACAGAGGCATTAAACACCATCAAAATGCTGGTGGGAAGACTTCGAACGAATATAGAAAACAATACGAAATAAGGATCAAAGAAATAACCACTAAGCTACAAAGACAAGGCAGTAGCCTCACCAAAAGCATCATAACCGAATTCCTGGATAAACATAAATCTGAAACAACAGAAAGAATGATGCTGGACGCAGATGTGCAAACGGAGCGGTCAGAAAGCAGGAAAATGGCCACTCAAACCGGGACAATAGAATGAGTTGATAGATACGAAGACTATCAAATACAAGCAAATGAGACTTGGAAGGAGGAGGACTATGTAAATACGGAAATAAAAGTAGGAAACCCGCTTTTGACAAAAGATGATACCCCTAAAGTAGTTATCGTAGGCCAAATGACGCCACCGTGAACACAAGCATACATGCCTTATATAGTAGGAGATTCCCAGAATTGTTGGACATCCAAGAGAATTTTAGAGTTATCGAACAGTCTTACAAGATAAGGACAAAAGGAAAGGAACCACCAGTTTCCAAAAAAAATCATAAAAATCTCATATGATGGAAGCGAAGAAGACCTATTCAAAAGGCTGCTAGACTTCAGAAGGAAGAAGCCAAAAAGACAACTGGCTCGCCATGCATGAACTGGAGACCCTACCAAGGGAAAAATGAAAAAAATGGTGGAAAGCGTTTTTTACGAGACAAATACACATGTAACCATTTACACTACAGGAACAATAAAAAAAAACCTGTTCAGGTAAAAGAACGCAAAACTTACGCTTTGGTAGTTGAGGATAAAGGTAAATCGTTTAATGATACGCTCAAAATTGTAAAAGACACTCTAGGAAATGAATCAAACGGAGAAGATATCATCGGAATGAGGAGAACCAAAGAAGGAAACCTGCTCATTGTTACACAAAAAGATCAGAAAGCGGTGGAACGGGCCGCTTCTTTTTTATTATACCTATATCAACGATGTTAGCGGTAGTGTACCTAAGGTAGATAGTGATATTGTGTTGTTTGCGGATGACACAACAATTTTAAATAGGTCAGCTCGTTTGGACGACTTTGGCGCCTTGGCGCGCAGCACGTTCAGTAGCGTGTAAGTGGTCACCAATTTGTCGATTTTTTTTGTGGCGGCGCGACCCCGGGGCGAAAAATCTTCTCGGCGAGACACCGGACATCCCCCCTCTGTTGTCCGGTAGTGTGGGATTCTTACCCACTAAAAAGCCTGTTTGTGCTTGGAGATTCCGGGCCCGGTTGCCTATAAATCCCCGGTCTGCTACCGGCAGTCTTCTCTGGTGCACGGTCTGTCCTGTTTACATATCTCATAGCCTCGCCAGCTTGGCTGGTTTGGCATGACATATCTTGCGGGAGATGTGGCCCTTGCTTCTCAAGTCGGTTGTTTGCGTCCCTGCTGTAGCTTTACTCTGCAGCTTGATTTCGTAGCTGGTGCCGTGGCCGCTCTCAGGGTTGCCCTGATGCGGGATCCGGCTCGTAATGAACCAAAGCCCGAAGCAGGTCTTCTCAGCTTTGACTCTCACGAACTCGCGCACTGTTTGCCATTGCAGATAATGATACGCTCAAAATTGTAAAAGACACTCTAGGAAATGAATCAAAGGGAGAAGATATCATCGGAATGAGGAGAACCAAAGAAGGAAACCTGCTCATCGTTACACAAAAAGATCAGAAAGCGGTGGAACGTATAGAAAAAGCACTTCAAGGACTACAAGGTCAGAGTATAATCAGAAAATTGACGGAACGCCCAGGGTCTTCAGAGGCAATACATATACAAGGAATAGATGCACTATCCACAAAGGAAGACGTTATAAAATCTCCAAGAGAGGCTATACCAGACCTGGATAGAAAAGCGCATAAATTAAGCGAACTAAGGCCAATGGCAAATAACACCCAGGCCATAACACACACAACAATCGAGGGCAAATCAGCAATGTCACTACTAGACCAAATGGTAATTCGGGTGGGGATGGTTAGATGCCAAATGGAAAAAAGGGTACATTTGTCTCGATGCCACAAATGCTGGGAATACGGACACTCAGTACGGGAGTGTCAGGGTATAGATAAGAAAAATCTCTGCTATAAATGTGGAAAAACAGAATTAGCGACTGCACGGCGACGTTTGCTGTCCTATCTGCAATGAAAGCGGGCACAGAGCGGGCACGAGTAAGTGCAAAGTATTCAAAAGATCGCTATCCTATGCTAGAAAACAAGAAAAGCAAAACAACCAACAGTATACCACGAAAAATGACTAATACAACCGTACTCACCAAATCGGAAAAAGAAGCTAAGATGAAGAACATAAAGGTCTTGCAGTTGAACGGTGTAAGGCAGCACATGATCTGCTCTATCACGTTTGCGGCTCACAAAAAAATGGACCTGGTTATAGGGCAGGAGCCAAATAAAAAGGCGGCTTTAAAAAATTTACCTCTCTGTGATATTGACTGTGATACTTTTATTTATACTCCAAATAACATACCTGTGACAAATACCTACATTGGAAAAGGTTTTATAGGTATAGACCTAGGCGGATATACCGTCGTGTTATGCTGTTTCTCTCCAAACGGATATGTTCAGGATTTTGAGACCCTTCTAGAAAATATACAAAACAGGATTATTTGTACTAACAGAAACGTAATATGGCTGATGATCTAAACGCCACTGATTGGATCAGGCACGACAAACGCAAGAGGAGATATACTAAGACTGGTTAACCTCGAACGACTTAGTGGTGTTAAACATGGGAAGCACTGCGACATTTAGAAACACCAGGGGAAGCTCAGTGATAGATTTCACCGCTGCTTCCATATCTATGGCTTGGAGGATTACCAAATGGCGCGTGGAAGAAGGAGAAGAGAACTTAAGCGACCACAACATACACTTCGAAATCTCAAACGAGTAACAAAATAAACTGAATGAAACCCGAGTAAACAAGGGATGGAAAATCAATCCAAGAAATCTTAAGACCTTCCAACAAGAGTTGCTGCTCCGACCTTTGAGAGATACAGATACACCCAAGAAACTGATAGAGCAGTATACTTCACTATGCGACAAATTCTTCACAAAAAAAGCCCGAAAAGAGAACCAGCATATTGGGGAAATGAAGCTATTGCCGAAAAAGGCGAATCTGTCTAAAAAAGAGAAGGAGAGCAACAAATCTTCGAGGAAACAGCAACAGTTGGCATTACGATATAGCTATCGAAGAATACAAAATCGCAAAGAAAGAGCTAAAAATGAAGATAAACGAAAGTAAAAGGGACAATTGGAAAGCACTGTGTAAGGAGCTCGACGAGAACATATGGGAAAAAGCCTATCAAATACTTACAAAAAGATCTAGCAGCAGAGCAGCTGTCAGCAGATGTTCGTCCAGTTTATGAAGACAACTGTCCAACAAGAACAAAAAAGACAACAATATCCTCGTGGAATAACCTCTTGAAAAGTCAGATGAAAAGTGCCAAGGCTTTTTAATAAAGCAAAAATAATAGGCGAGTGGTACACTTACAGATGGGCTTTGAAGGGCGAGTCTTGGAGAAGATTCTGTGGCGAGTTTGAAGATCTGCTAATAGATGGAGCCCAGTCAGATACTTAAAAACCAAAGAGTTTAAACCAAAAGTTGACATGGAACACCAGAGTTTATAATAAGTTAAGACATAATATAGGTCCTTCCTCCTTATTCCCCTAATTATTATTTGGATAAAAACAATCACATTTTATAAAAATTGAAAAAAATTAGAAATAAGCCATATTTTTTCTTTCGTCTAGTTACATTCTAACTTTATAACAAGTAGTTTTATTATTATTTGAATACATAATAAATATTCGCAACTTATAAAAAAATGTAAACTGAATTTACTAACTTAAATTAGTGTTTAAAAAAATAGGTTAATCCCTTTGCAGGGCAGTAGGCAGGGTTCAGTACGTGTCCTGTGGTTTCTGTATACTGCAGGGTGCCCCAGAGCGCGACCCTCGGTCCGCTTCTTTTTTATTATACCTATATCAACGATGTTAGCGGTAGTGTACCTAAGGTAGATAGTGATATCGTGTTGTTTGCAGATGACACAACAATTTTAAATAGGTCAGCTCGTTTGGACGACTTTGGCGCCTTGGCGCGCAGCACGTTCAGTAGCGTGTAAGTGGTCACCAATTTGTCGATTTTTTTTGTGGCGGCGCAACCCCGGGGCGAAAAATCTCCTCGGCGAGACACCCCCCTCTGTTGTCCGGTAGTGTGGGATTCTTACCCACTAAAAAGCCTGTTTGTGCTTGGGGATTCCGGGCCCGGTTGCCTATAAATCCCCGGTCTGCTACCGGCAGTCTTCTCTGGTGCACGGTCTTTCCTGTTTACATATCTCATAGCCTCGGCAGCTTGGCTGGTTTGGCATGATTGCGGAAGATGTGGCCCTTGCTTCTCAAGGCGGTTGTTTGCGTCTCTGCTGTCGCTTTACTCTGCAGCTTGATTTCGTAGCTGGTGCCGTGGCCGCTCTCAGGGTTGCCCTGATGCGGGATCCGGCTCGTATTGAACCAAAGCCCGTAGCAGGTCTTCTCAGCTTTGACTCTCACGAACTCGCGCACTGTTTGCCATTGCAGATTAGCACGAATTTCTTCGTTACTAATGTACCATGGGGCATTTACCGCCATACGGAGGTAAATGTTTTCAACAGCTTCCACCCTTGAGAGATGGGCCTCCGCCGCACTCCTCCATGAGACCGATCCATATGTTAGCATCGGCCGCATGATGGCTTTTAGCAGCAGGAGCTTTCCCCTCACGGGCAGAAGGCTTCTTCGGTTGAGCAGGGGGTATAGTGAGGCCATAGCCCCCCTAGCTTTGGCAGCGGCGACCCTGACATGGGGGCCCAAAGTCAGCCCTTTATCCAAGGTTGCCCCCAGGTAAATTGCCGAGTCTTGCCACGGCACTTCAATGCCATCGACCACAAGTTGATCCGGGATGGTATCGCGACGTTTACCTATCAGGATTGCCTGGCACTTGTTTGGATTGATTTTAATCCTCCAACTCCTACGTGTTCTAAAAATATCGCTCGTGTACAGCGTGTACAGGTGCGGCGACAATACCGACCCTTAGGGGACACCTGCCTCTAGCGCTCTGCTTACAACGACTGACCGATCTGTGAGGTAACTGTCAATAAGTCGCCAAATGTTTGCCGACAAACCTAAGTCACTCAGCTTGTACACCATTCTTTCGTGCCAGACCCTATCGAATGCACGCTCTACATCCAGCAGGACTAATCCAGAGGTCTGCCTGGAGTTTCTGCCTTCTGCAACGTTCTCAACGGTCTTCAGGACCTGCAATTCTGCCGAATGCAGCCCCCGAAAACCGTGTTGTTCGACGGGCAGGACGTTTAGGCGTATACACTCGCCTTGGAATCTCCTCGGGATAATACGTTCCACGACCTTCCCAGCCCCGCACAGTAATGTGATGGGCCGGTAGTTCTATGGAAATTTCCTATCCTTTCCCCGCTAGTTCAGCATTATAATTTGTCGATCAACCGTGTGTCGCGGCTTTAAACCGAAAAAGGTACAGAAATACGGTGAAATGTTGTGTAGAGCAGGCGACATCCACCAGCGATTAGATTTAATACTGCATGGCAGATGGCTCTCAGTTCAAGAAGCAGCCCATAATGCTCTTCATTTCGCAGGTTATCGGAATCCAAACGAAGTGTAAAGAGTAGGTGGTCACCAATTTGTCGATCAACCCATCTGAATACTAGTTTCGGGGTCTACTCCTCATCAGTGCAGCTTTGGCTTCTCGAGAAATTGCACACGTGTGTCGCGGCTTTAAATCGAAAAAGGTTCAGTAGAGCGTCAATAACTGGTCACCTCACAATCGTCTATGTGGCAACAGTTCCAAGACGCATACTTGACTGACTTTTACGTTCCTTAGTTGGTAGTTCTTGACTTGTCAGCTAAGTTTCTGGACTTGTACCTGGACGCGGGCTGATATATAGCGGCACCACGTCAATGGAACCATAGACACTCAACAGGTCCACCTATATGATCAGAAACTTAAAGATATTACGCCTACTTCTGTTGGTATTTTGCGTACCCTACTCTATGCTGTGGTCACACGGCTCACTTTTCTTTGGTTTTTGCAGTCCAGAGTTGGCGTATCCATGTATCCATGTGGGCTTGGATACGCAGACTATTGTAGAGTTTCCTTCAAGACATTGGGATTGCTCACCCCCCGTTCCTTCGATATACAGTATGGTGGAAAGGAATAAATTCATTATTTCGTAAGTTAGAGACTGGAGAGAAAAATCCTGAGACCCGTCAATTTTTAATTTCAGTTGCGCATTCTGTCCGATTTTCTTTTTATTTCTTATGTCATCTGTATAAGCGTGATGACGTCATCGATGATTTTTTTAAATGGTTGATGCGGTACATCATTTGTAAGGTCTTGTAATTCTCCATTCAACCATATCAATACTTTAAAATAAACGACGTTTGTAAAGTGTCAAATAGTTTTATTATTAAAATTAAAATTCTTGTTGTTGTCCGAAATAACAGCCAAATTCAAAGCTGCTCAAATTGATGACCCTCAGCGATGAGACAATGAGATAAGCGAACAACGAATTCATCCTGAACGTTCTGAAGAACTTCCGCACTTATTTGCGCCGTATGCGTTCCTTGACTTGATTGATAGTATGTGGTCTATTTTTGTAAACTCAACTTTTCAAGTATCCCCATAAAAAGAAATCGAGCGGAGTGAGATCTGGCGACCTGGGTGGCCACTCGATTGATCCTCTTCGCCCAATCCACCTATCTGTAAAAACTCTGTCCAAGTAGTTTCTTACCAAGACCGCATAGTGTGGGGGCGCACCATTTTGCTGCAGCCATAAATCATCTCTATTTGGGAACAGTATATGCAACTCTGGTATTAAGAAATGTTGGAGAAATTCTAAATATCGAGGACCTTAAAGTTAAAGTTTCATCGAAAAAGTATGGTCCTATAATTTTATTACCTATTATTCCCGCCCATACATTTAATTTCTACGGGTATTGAGTATGATACTCCTGCGTCCAATGCGGATTTTGCTGAGCCCAATACCGACACGTCTGACGATTTACATGACCATTTAGAAGAAATGTAGCTTCATCCGAGAAAAGGACCTTTCTTAATAACATTGGATCTGTGTTGTTTTTTCCATCATAATGTCGCAAAATTGAATGCGTCTATTAAAGTCATCTTCCAGAAGCTCCTGGACTAAAACAACTTTATAGGGATGCCACTTTTCCTTTTTTAGCGTAGCAAGAACTGTTGCATGGTGTATGTTATTGTCTAATGCTACTTGCCGAGAACTGGTATGGGGATCCTCTTGAAACGCTAGTAGAACATCTAATTTTGTGTTTTCTGTGACTGGTTTTCTACTGCCTTTTGGGAGGTCCCTTATATGGCCCGTTTCTCTGAATTTTTTCTCAATTTTGCTGATGGTGGATTGCGCAATTGGTTCTCGGTCGGGATGTTTATCGTTGAATAATGCACAAACCTCCATTTGTGTCCTTGTCTTATCTCCACAACCAATCATTATAAGAATTTCAATTCTCTACGTTTCACTAAGTTTCATTTTGGAACAAAGTAACAATGAATAATAATTATAACACAACTTGACTGCAATGTATTCGAACTAATACCATTTACATGTGACATGTCAAAGACGTTTAATTTGTATGTAGCACTCTTGATAAGAATCAGATTTTTTTACATAAAAAGTCAAGCAAGAAACGTGCAAAAATTTAACAGTTTAATTCCAGTGACAATCTACCAAATTCACATATCCATATTGCAAGAGAGCCGAAAATGAATATTAAATAAATTATAAATATTAATAATTAGTATTGACACTTTACAAACGTCATATATTTAAAAGTATTGATATGGTTGAATGGAGAATTACAAGACCTTTCAAATGATGTACCGCATCAACCACGTTTCCATTTAAAAAAAATCACCGATGACGTCATCACGCTTATACAGATGACATAAGAAATAAAAAGAAAATCGGACAGAATGCGCAACTGAAATTAAAAATCGACGGGTCTCAGGATTTTTTTCTCCACTCCCTGACTTACGAAATAATGAATTTATTCCTTTCATTTCCACCATACTGTGTATACCTAGCTTGAGGTGTGTCATATAGATTAAAAGGAATCTTTGTATGTACAGGGTGAGTCACTCAGAAAAAAAATCTTAAAATGAGCTAGATAAATTACTGTAAATTATTTTCGGCTTTCTAAAACGACAACTAGAAGGCGTAACAGTGATGTCAAACTCAGAAATTCCCGTTTCCGAAATATTTTAAACGTTCCCTTCCTAAAAATATAATTTTCGCTATCTTTTAAGGTATTTTTGATGATTTCTTTGAATCATCAAAAATACTAAATACTCACTCACTTCACGTATATCGATTACAAAAATACGTTTTTTTTCTACTGGTACAAGGATATTTTTGATTTACTGAATGGATAAGTACACTAATTGCAGCTAGCTGAATTCTTAGCTATGATAAGATAGTCCTACTAACAATTTAGACTATTTTTGAGGTCAAAATTGCCTTTATTTTTCCGAAAAAACATAGGTCTAAACACATGCGCTTTCTCCAAACTACAGATATCGAAAGTTGTACAAAAAAATTATCCCCTTTTTTTTTATACAGGGTTCTTCGTCCGACCAAATAATTTTCCCAAAAAACCCTGAATCTTCTTCATTTCGTTTTGGAACGTTTCACCAAACTTAACCCCTTGTATAAGATCTTCAGGTTTAAGAGCTTGATTCCTGGTATATTTGTAATCGTGGAACCTACGTTTTTCTAAAATTCTTTGATGAATATGACAAATCCAAATCATGTTCAGTAGATCTTATCGAAGACTGTGGCAGAGCCTGGAAATAAACCTGTACATTTAGTTCGTTATCTTCATTGGACGTTACTAGATTTCGAGGCGCTTTGTTTTATGTTTTTTTTGCTCTAATATTTATTCTTTTCACGTACACCTTACTAACTCAATTCTTCCTTAATTCTCAACTTTGTTTTACTTGGATTTTATTTTCATATCTCATACGACTCCTTTGCTTCTACCATTTATTTGCGTTTTCAAGAATATTTGGTTCTTTGGTGCTTTGTTTTTTCTTTCAAATCAATCGTCTTCTTCCTCTTGTTTGTTATATTTTACGTAATTTTATATTTCTTACAAAAGGCTAATCTATATTCTTCCTTCTTTCTCTCTATCTTTATCACGTTTGTGGTTCCTCAACTTTATTCCTCACTAGAACTTTTCTCACCATTCTTGTTTTCCTTAACAGGTTAGCAATTTTTCGCAACAAAAAAAAATTAAACAATGATTTTTAGTCATAATTTTGATTTATATGAGTTTTAATTTCTTCTTGGCACCATCTATACAACTTCAGTGTAACCAACCTCTACTCAAATGATCAAATCATCATCAATTCAATTCTCCTTTGATCCTTAACTTCGTTATATTTGGCTTTCATTATTGTATTCTTTTTATTCCTCTTGACCGCGGTAAGTTTTTTTTTATTCTTGTATATTTCTTCTTTGCCCTCACCATTGTTTTCATCAATATTTGGTTCTTTAGTGCTTTGTTAATTAATTCTTTTTCTTCCTCATGCGTATTGAATTTTTTTTTTGGTGTATGAAAAAAGTGTTCTTTTCTTTTAGTAGTTTCTTTTCATTTCTGTTATTATGTTCTACAGTTGGAGGCACTTTTCGCACTATTTTTACCCCGTCTGTAATTGTGCTTCCTCAAGTTTATTCCTCACTTGAACTTTTATCAAAAATCTTGCTTTCCTTAATATGTTAGCAATATTCTCATACAACAGTTAAAACAAATATTACTTAGAAAAGTACGGGATGTTTATTAGAAAACGTCATCTAGAATGCTATGAATTATGGACAGAAAAGGATGACATAATCAAAATAAATGCACTTTGGTCCCTTTTTTCTTTTCTTTTGTCATTTCACAGCCAACTAGATAACGTTTTCAAGTGAAGACCTATTTTAAGGCATAATTCAGATTTATTGTCTTTTTTTAATTCTTGGCGCCATCTACACGAGCTCAGATCAACCAACTATTACTGTAATGATCTGCATTACAGTAATAGTTGGTCAGCAGGTCAATAGGTTTTCAGCCCACCTTCATTTATTGATTTGCTTTTGTGCGTACACGAGCTTCAGTTACTTATTAATAGATGGCGATACATCTAAATAACATTTATGTCGAACATGATCATAGCGTGCATTATACAGGGTGTCTCAAATTTGATAGTTTTACTAGGATGTCACTATCTCTAACTATCAAACTATCAAAGATGTGTCGATTCGGTTTCCACCAGCCTAAGCTCGATTTTTGGAAAACAACGATGATGCATTCATAACTTTCACAGCTCCCCTGGTTCGCGACCTGCAGGGTGATTTAAAAAATGCTGCAGGGTGATTTAATTTCTCAGTTTGGAACCAACCTCGTACTTTCTTTATTATTAGCCTTAAGTAAATACTAAATATGTTGCCTCAGAGAGAATTTTACGTGGAATCCACATTTTTGGTTGGTTTTGGTTGTTGAGATATTAACCGAACATACAACAACTACCAGAAAATGCAGAATCTATACAAAGAGTTTCAGAAGGGAGGTCGACTGACTCCCACATGCCATAGTCCGAAAATTAATAGTTTTTAAAATAAAAGATGTCAAAAATATAATTTGTTAACATGCAAAAATTTCGTATATAATAATATATAATAAATTTACTTACTTTTGTTTTTAAAATGTGTAATTTTCTCATGACTAGTCGACCGAGATGTGGTATGTGGTTAAATAATTGTGCTTACAGGGTGGAATAAAAAAGTTACATCCGATTCTGCATCGAAATAGACGGGCCTGTAGATTAAATTTGATAGAGGTATAGTTTTTTCACTTTGAAAAATTCTTGTCTATCAAACTTTATGATCCCCAATATTCAGTACAAAGTATCAAAAATGGTAATCCAGAAAGAGATGGGTAAAAAAGATGCTGGATGGTTGGTCGTATTGAACTCAAAACGACCTCTACAAGTTTAAAAAAAAAGTTTCTTCATGTTGGTAACCATGGCAGAATTTGTATTCTTCAACAAAATCTAGATGCAATCTAAAGGGTTTTCCGGGCTTTGAAGCCGTGGTCCAATGATGATGTTCCAAATCCAAAAAAACTATGATGACACTGTCTTGAATCCTGTGAAATAGAATAGGTATACATACTTTTCAAATAAAGGGTAGTGGGTAGGATAAAGCTTATTTCTTAAAATGTCTACATATTTGAACTAGTTACTCCAATTTTGTGAAATAAGGTCTCATTTGAAAGGAAAAGTTTTATTCTATCCTATACAGCTCAAAAAAGCTTATATCCTTCGTCAAGCACCAGAGGGAATTTTTGTATATGACGTTCAAAAAAACGTTCAAAATACGTAGTATGGTGAAAACCACATTATTCTACCTATTTTAATTCCAGAGATATAGAAGATGATATTTTAAGGTGCGGTAATAACCCACAATATGAACAAATAGTCCACTTTATGTGTAATTTTCTGAATTGCTACGTAAAATACATTGCGTCGTGCTTATTTTATAATAAGGGGGTGAGTTGTTGGGTTACAGTCTTACAGATTTCCAAAGGTTTGACGAACAAAGCTGTAACTTAAGTATGTTTTTTTTTCTTCCCACTAAATTCAACAAAAACGTAATAATTGATTTTTGGATCCCACACGTCTGCAAAGACACTCTCGTCTTTTGCATCAAAATCTTCACTCTCTTTGAATAATTCGACGTTATTCAGACTATCATCACTAGACTGCTAGTTATCTTCATTAGCTGAACTAGCGCTACTTTCTGGAACCACTTTTCTCTTTTTTTTAGGATTAACTTTAGTAACAAAATTTGTCCTTACTCTTAGGGCCCTTTTTGCAAAACTGCTTCTACTTAATTTTTTTTATGGGGTGTGTCTTGCGCTGTTCTTCTACATTGACTCTTTGTGGTGCTCTGGGGAATCGTCGCAAAGTAGTTGATGAGAGAACTTAAATATAATTTTGATATTGTTGGTTGCTAACAGTTGTACTAGATATTGTAAATTTCATACAGTGATACATGACTTCGTTTGGTGGGTTTATATAAGAACTGGAATTGCACTCGTCATCACAATTATAAGGACTAATACCAGTGGCTCTAAAGCCACTAATGTAATATGTTCTATTGTTTTTGCAAAAAGCTTACTATCTTTTTGCTTTGAAGCATTGAGTTTTGTTGTCTTTTATTTTCTCATTTCATTACATTTGCTTTATAAAATGAGTTTTGAATCGGAGTAGTTATTTCTGTGTGTGTTTCCTGTGCGTGTCTGTCTGTGTTTCCTAACAGCGAAATATTTTGGAAGTTAGAAAGCAGAGAACAGAAGTTTTCACTTTCTAAACAGCAAAGATTGCCATTTTGCATATTTTAATTTAAAGTGTCTGCGAAAAAGCTAAAAACTTGAATATCTAACATATCTCCTGGAAAATAAATTTCTTTTATCGTTTCAGTTGATGTTCAGTTAATTTGGAGACAAATATTCCAACGTAGGAGAATAATATCAGCTTAACATGTAAATTCTTTCACTGCTACAGCTTTAGCAATACAAGATATGACAGATGGCTCTCAGTGTAAGAAGCAGCTCATATTGTTCTGTATCTCGCTGGTTATCGGAACCAGAACGAAGTGAAAAGAGTAGGTGGTCACCAAAAAAAATGTTACAGTTAAACATAGACAGAAAGTATAGCGCCTTAGACCTACTTAGGCAATTTACATACGAACACGATATAGACATAATACTAGGACAAGAACCAACACACCAGAAAAAGGAAAACTTCATGTATGACCTAAGCAACGACTGCTTCATATGGACATCCAAACAACTAAAGCTGATGAAAATAACCCGACATCACGGATTTGCAGCTATTGAACTCGACACAGTCATTGTCATCACATGCTACTTCTCTCCAAACAAAACCCTCCAAGCCTTTGAAAACTTTTTGAGCCAAATAGACACCTTTATAAAAAATTGCAGTAAGGATATTCTAATCGCAGGGGATCTCAACGCGATTTCAAAGGTATTGGGATCAACGGTGCAGAACCCTAGAGGACCGCTATTGGAAGAACTACTAATCTCCAATAATCTAACAGCCATAAATACTGGAAACTTACCCACTTTCTCTAACGCAAACGGCACCTCGTTAATAGACTTCACAGCCTCATCAAGCAGAATATGTAACAAAATTAGCAACTGGCACGTCGTTGACAACATAAACAGCCTAGGCGGACATTTTTACATGATATACTAATTAAACTACTCCGAACAAGAAGAAAGGAATAACAAAGAACACTTGGAAGGCTGGAAATTAGACGAAATGGGCAAAATAAGGATGGAAAACTACCTCAAACAAAACACACATACTAAACTAAACACTGCTGAAGAGCTGACCGAATACCTAACAAATGTATGCAATAAACTACTCCCTAAAAGAAAATCATAAAAATCAATTAATTTAATTACGTCATGCAGTATTGGATCTAAAATACGCTGGTGGATGTCGCCTGCTCTCATCCTACATCTCACCGATACTCCGTACATTTTCGGCTTTAAGCCGCTAACTTACGGTCTCCAATTTGTCAATTGGTAAACACCTACTCTTGATATTAAATACATGTCGACTTTCCTTCAATTCCTACATTCCGAATTTCGTTCGAATTCGTAATACATATATGTTTGTTCGATAGTCCGTTTTTGTCTTTTTACCGTCACTGTTTTGACAACGGTATGTGACATTTACTGGTTACTAAGCCTCACAAAACGGTAAGTAATTTCATTTACCGTTCAGCTAACGGTAAGTGAAATTCATCGATTAGTGAAACACCTATTAAGGTTTTGAGTATTATTTATTAGTTCAGTTCAAAACTTAAGTGTGGAATTATTACAATTGGAAACAAAATACACTAACAAAACCTTCTCACTTTAAGAACATTTCCTTTGTTAGCACCATTTCTGAAAAATCTTACGTATACGTATTTTCGTAGCGGCTCCTGGAATTCTCGGGTATTACTGCGGAGCACTCGACTTTCCACGCTTTTCCTATAACGCAGTTTTGATCTTCTGACTCATCTATGCCCCTTCGAATACCTACTTTTAACGCAAAAAGAAACACGAAAACTTTGCCGCGATTCGAATTAACATAATAATTATTTTGCATCTGACACGTTGATATTCGGATTGCTAAATTAAACGAAGCCGAAGCTTGTGGCCTCCTTATTAGACATATCTTTATGGACACCTTTTAAACAATTTTGGGATAGAAAAAAAATACATTTTTAGATAAAAATACGAACATATTTTTAAAATCAGTGCATCTCCTCCAATATTGTCGTCGATCGGTAAACTCTCCTTACTGTTCTTAATACTTAATATACCATTATGCTCACCGAATATAAGGTTTGTTCCGTTTCGTATCTACACAGCATTTTGCTTATCACTTCGTTAAAATGTAATTAACATAAGAAATTAATAACTTATTATTAGTTTAATATTTATTTTGTACCGAGTTTTATTCAATATGTAAACTTGTATTTTTGCACAAATCTTCAAATCACAATTATTTAGACTTAAGCTAATACATATTTTAAATAATTTGGAATATATTGTACATAAAATAACCTTAAGAAATTGACAAAACTGCATATTTTGAACACAGTGTATAAGAGTCAGATCCAATCTAAAGCATGATGTGTGCGTAATTACCGTTGCAATATTGATTCTTGCTTTTGCTGGCACAGGTCCGGTTGAAGTACCAAAAAAAACTGTTAGTTCCTATTTATAGAGTTACGCTGTTGGGCTTAGAAATACCGACCTTTTGATTTAAAATTTTTTCTCTTCTATACTTTATTAATTCGTAAATTATTTCTCATATTGAAGGCCTAAACTCGGGCCGAAGTGTCAATAAACACTCCTGAATTTTAAGCACTTTGTGTCGTATAATTTAACCGACAACCCCAACTCAAGAAACTAACTATTAAGATTTATACAGTGAGGATGATGCAAACATTTGTCAACAGGCAATGCTTCCTTCCAATTTCCTCTTAGTTTCGCCATTCACCCCCCAGTTTTTCAATCGAAATCTTAACTGGGGCGGAGCATGTTCCTTTTTCCATGATACCTACTAAGTATTGTAATATGTTTATAGTCAAGAATTCTAAAATAATTATACAGCAAAATATATAATTGTTCTTCCTTTTAATCCTAACCACTTAAATACGTTTTGGTTGGTACCTACAAGCTGAAGAAGCGTGTACCAACCAAAAGTCGTCACGCAAACAGTTTTTCAATAAACACATAAAGCAAAAAAAAGACATCATCAGAAGGATCCATAACTAATCTCTAAGGCCGCAAGGCTTCACCGGTCATTATAGTGCGGTTAAATGAAATTCCTGCGGGTCAATTTAGACAAAAATTGCCGAGCGATTATTATTATAAACCTTGAATCAGATGAAGGAGATCAGCATGATGGAAAAAATCTTAATCTCAGGAAATGTCAGGCACGCCATCGCTCATCTTCAGGTATTGCGAATATTTTTATCAAAATAGTTTCTTCTATGAGCCCGACATGTACAGTCATGGACTATGGAATAGTTGTGTTGTGTGCACTATTGGCGTTAGTGGAATGTAAGTGTAATTTAATTTGATGCGACGCTGACTTAGTTGAAATTGATTTTGTCTAAATTTAAACCCTGTAACCAACCGATTTTCCGCGTTTTTATCCGAAAAAACGTCGAACAAAAAGTTATTTGTGTAATTTTCATGAAGGTTCGTTTTTAAACTTTAGTAGGGGTAAATGAAAAAAGTTAAGAGTTTGGAAACAGGAAGAAAAGTCGGCAGAATGGAAATTTAAATTCACAGGTTATGAATATTAATGGCGAGACTATCCTTTGCTTGAATAATCATGTTTGAAAATGAACTAAGATGTTGGAAATTAAACGCCAAGGGAAATGTGTATTTTTTGCCTTTAATTAATGAATTTTTACTAGCTGTTGGCGCGTAAGCAGCGAAACGATGATACATTTTTAATGGTTATTTAATTGCGTTTTTTTTAGCCAAGGAGATAACCACGTCAGGAAAACTTGACTTCGGCGACGAAGTAAAAAATGAAAAAGTTGTAACCCTTCATATACCCACCTCTTCAAAGCATACAGACAATGAAGCTGCGCCTTCTGAGATAACTAGCAGTGTTATATGTGGATCTAATGGCTGCAATACTACTAATACCAATAACTCTATTGAAACACAAATTTTGGTTCATGTAAAAACCAGAGTAAATCTGGACAAGACCTCAGATCAGAAAGTGGTGGAGAATTCATCTGATGTCCCTGTAGTTGCTGGATATAGCTCAGGAGCGGACGAAGCTGAAAAGAGGGAAAATTCTTTACCAAGTCTAAATTACGAACCAAAACAGAATTTTCCCTATAGACCATTCTACTCCGATGAAAATGGTAGGCGACATCCGTCAGAGATTCCTTTCTACAGCGATTCAAGACCTTTCTCTGATAATAGAAACATTCCGTTGGGACCTCCTTATCACTCTTCATATGGGCCTTCAAGTATTAGACCTCCGATTGACAGATTTTACTCCTCAACATCTGTGCCTTATAAACCTTTTGTAAGCAAATACATTTAAAATACAATTTCTAGCAATAATGATTATCCCATAATTTATAGGATTATGATCTGAACTCGGTGCTACCAATCACTCCACCGCCTAACTTTGGTAGAAGAAATTATGAAAATAACTTCAGAAAGACCGGGATTGAGCAACGCATGCCTTATTTTGGACATACATATAATAATCACCACTTTAGTGAGGAAGCTCCTCCACATACTATATGGGTTGGAAATGACAATACCCGCAATCCTGTGGAGTTCAGAACCGCACCTAGGGATCAATGGAGGCCCACGTTTCTCAATGACATTGGAGGTTCCAAAAGTAGGTTTGGAACTGAAGAAGAGAGGAATTTTGGGTGAGTATGTTTAACTGAAGTATGGCTAGCAGTAAATGTCGAATTTAGTTCTTCACAGTTTGATCTTCCTAACAATGAGCCTCTTTATAGAAGAAGGACCTATGGTACTGAATGTTCTTGCAGAGAACAACGGTCGACTGCGTCAAGACCCTATGCTGCTGCCTCCAATAATCAACCGATATTTGTTACTAGAAAAAGTCGTATCGATAATAAGCTGGGCACCTTAAAGACTTAAATACATTCTAAAGCTGAGTTTTTTACTAAAAATGTATTACATATCACTTTTGAATAAAACTTTAATCTACTAATATCTGCCTTTTTTTGGATTTCCCAATTAGAGAGTGTGGACAAAAAGGGCACCAAGCTCACCAGTAAAATGTGAGTTTTACTAATAGCGTTTAGTAGAAATTAGTACAAATAGGGCGTAAACACTGTTTCATCAACGTTCATTTCTTACCTACATTAACACAAAATAAATGTTTAGAAAAAGTTTATTCTACATTGGAGCAAGTTTTTGATGGGCACATAGACTAGGAAACTTTACGATGTTGTGCAAGTTTTACTCAAACTGGAAAATTTCTATGTGGTAGTGATAGCTTTGTTCCAATGTATGATCATCGTTAATGTAAGTATACATCCTCAACGTAATGACGTTAATTTCGTTGACCGTTGACTTTTCGTTAATGTAGACGAGAAAGAACAATAAATCCAAATCCACGTTCATACAATAATAATTACACTGTCTTCATACTAACCTTAACTAACCACCAGTAGCACAAACCAAAGGAATGAAATATTTTGGATAGAAGCCAGATTGGTCATGTTTCTTATACCTGACGATATGTAGTAATAGGGTCAGGTTTACGGGTTACAGGACTACTATTCCTGCTCCTATTTATTGACAACAAGTACGTTAACCATACACAATGATATGTAGTAATTTAATATTTTAAGTGGGAGAGATAACTCTCCATTACTTTTGTTTATGTCAATATCAGAAACTATACAAAACATATTTGTTGGACCTTTACTGTTATGAAAAAAAAATTAAGTTATTACAAAGCTTTAATGAACTTTATTAACTAAAAAATCTCGCTATCCATTATCTTGATGGGTGAATGAATCTTGAGATCGACTGTGCACAGCTGTGTTATGGTTGAATTATTTTCCATCAGTAAAATTAAATTGTGTATAGAATCACAACCTAATTGAACTTTACTAAATAAAAATTATCCGACGCCATTATCTTTAAAGAAGCGGTAGGTGAAATCTGGTCGACTGTGCGAAGCTCATCAACCAATAGAGGTATGGAGGGTGTGGCTAATTAATACCTAGATAAGCAAGAAGTCTGGAGATTATGATCACTTTTCCTTAATAACGAGTAAATATAGTACCCTCTATGATAGTACTTCTCGAAATGTGTAAAATTCAATAAAGACCATGGAAGTACATGAGAGCTCTCACCAGCATTGGAATAGATATAAAAAACTTGAGACGAAAAGCGAATTAATGAATATGATGACTAGAATATGAAGTTATTGTTTTCCGAGATCCTTGTAAATTGATTTCCACTGCGTAGCTTCTAGTATTCCATTCTTGTAGCTTTCTCACTCTTACTTGGATTATTTCCTATTACTTCCAGAATTTCAGTCAACTTAACATCTTATCGCACTGAAAAATAGCCAGTGAGAGTACTTTTCTAGTTGTAAAATCTATCCAGGCTTCCAGGTCCGCATTACTTGTTAATTGAATATCTACTTGAATTCCTTTCTCCATCTTACATTGAAGATGAGAGATTGGGTCTTCTTATAGGTATTCAGCACCTCTCAAGTGTTCGTCTGATGGAATTATACCTTTTACATCTTCCATGGGTTCAATTGAAATATTTCTATATTCAACTTTCTATCATTGGATAAATTTGTCATCATTTTAGCATAAAAAAACATGAGAGTCATAGGCACCTTATAAAATTTAGATATCTTTGGTAGTTGCTTTGATGTTGTTTCTCTCTTCACTATGGTACCCATTAAGGATGCCATGGAACATATTAACCAGGAATTTCCACAACGTATTGCCAAGTTGTTCCACTACTGCCTAACCACTACATATTTTCATTGAAAGGAAGATTTCTACGACCAAACTGATGGTGTAGCTAGTCCAGTAAGAACCAACTATTTTATTTTTTTTTAGAGGAAAAGGAATCAAAAAGGCCGAATGGGAAGCTTGGTCCCAGACAGAAAAGGGGAGTCATAAAGACTCTGCCTGTGAGAGACAAGAGAATTTGTGAGCCGGCTGAATTGGAACAGGAAATGAAGCATCTGGAAAGGGCCTTTGGTTGGAATGGATACAGCAAGCATGAGTTCGATAAGGCCGTCCGTCCAAGGAATGTGGAGCGCCAGGAAGGAACAACGGGAGAAGATGAAGAAAAGCGCGGATGGATTAGTCTACCATACATCCACAAAATAACGGACAGGATCGGCAAGCTGCTGGAAAAGCACAATGTTAAAACTGTCTTTAAACCCACTCGCACAATACAACAGAGCTTGAGATCGGCCACAGACCGCAGAGATCCCCCATCGGCACCCGGAGTCTATCCGTTTCTATTCGAGACTAACGATAGAGGGCATTGAGATCTTTAAACTCGACAACAATTTCAACAGGAAGGAAGAAATTACGTTTCTAAATGCAGACTGGAAGCGAGTTCTACGACATACTTCAAGTGCGCCGATGCCAAGATGAAATCAGGTTAGTAGTTGGTGAAGTTAGCGGGATTAGGACAAATAATGCACCTCTTTTTTATTCGAAAATGGCCGACGTTTCGACTGTTTATTTAGTCTTCATCAGGGCTAAAACCCAATGAGTAACTAGTAACAAATCCCTGGGCCCAACATAAAATTACAAATAATGTTTGTTACATAACAGAACGTAAAATCATATACATCTATTACATCTATGAACATTTTTTTTTTAAATTTTAAAAATTTTAAAAAATTAATAAAATTAAATATACATACTGTTTCGAATATATATACTGTTTCGAATAAAGAAGAGGTGCATTATGTGTCCTAATCCCGCTAACTTCACCAACTACTTACAACTTAAGGACGCTAATTATAACAATGAAAAGAAATCAGGTTAGTTAGCATTCAGCTCAATGTACAGACTGTTGGCAAAGGACATGCTATATAAATGGAATGAGCAATGTGCTTTTCTCAAAATAAAACAAACAATCGCAAATGATAAAACGATAGCGACATTCAGAAATCTGTTATACTTACGTAAACAGGTTTCAAAAGTCCTGTTTGAGTGGAAAAATCCATAACTTGTTTTTCCTGAATGTTGACTTCACAATAAAAGAAATAAATATAGTTGCAACGCTTGGTTGTATTATATGGGGGCGGGGGAGGAGGTAGTTCTTGGACTGTGGTCCTGATATGGTGACGAAAAAAACGATGTTTTTCCCCAAAATTCTTTTACTTCTGGACGTTTCGATGCTTTCTGGCATCTTCAACAGTCAAAAAGACACAAAATACTCTCATATGTAAAATGTGACTGATGGACTTTCTTTCTCTTTATGTGATATTTTTCTCAACAGTTATGTGGAATTGGGTACCCGTGTTGGTCAGTGAAACGAAGATACGCTGCACTATGCAGAAAACTTTAACAAATGGCCTGTAGATGATCGAAGGTTGGCAATAGAAGCCATGAATGACGAAGAGTTAAGTGTGATAAAGAAATACATAAGAATAGGATTTCCACAAAATTAACCGGAGAACATTAAGCCATATGTAGATAGTGGATAAAAATTGACAGTTGTATTTTTTAAGACACACATTTGGTGTCCACAACTGGATACAAAAATAGAGGAGAGACGACAAGTAATTGCGGTGGCTGTATGGCGCAGCTTTCTGGTCCACCGAAAACCATTCAGACTCCGTGGGCTATTGCAAAGGAATCTCTTAAAAAGTTTAATTAATAATAAATAAATATGAATTCGTGTTTATTTAAGAGGCAAATGATATTTGATTGTTTTAGGTTCCTACACAAAATCTTTGGAAGTGTATCCAGTGAAAACTTCAAGCAGCTAAGAAATTGAAGATAAATTGAGAAATTCATTCTCAAAATTCAGAGTAGGCACTACAAAGTTTTTTTTTCCACCTGAATGGAGTCAAACGAGTAACGTCATTCCCATATTTACCAAAGTCCAACGAACACGCATAAATAAAAACCGTCAAGAACAAACTGAAAGCAGCAGTGGAATTGAAACTTTATAAACATATACAAAGCATGTTGGAAAGAATTTTGAGTACATATAGAAATACAGAGCCTTCAGCAACGAAGAAATCATCAACAGAGTGCTTGGAGATGGGACGTGCTGATCTTCGAGGAAAACATCCGATAAATCAGACAGAAAAGCGAGTCAAACAGTTCCAGGAGAGACTATGTGCATATGGAAGAGGCTACAAGAACAATACCAAACAATGGGTTGAGGCCAGAATGAAAGAATAGAATAAGAGGGAATAGCCCTCTACAAAATGTGCATTGTAGTCACGACAAGAGTCAAGAAGGCATAAAGACCAGAGTAGAGGCGTCCAGAGAGAGAACAGGATCAAAAAGAGAGTTGCAAATACTAAGTCCAACGCCGATGTCGAAAATGAACTGTTAAAATTACTAAGTGACATAGAAGATTATAGCTCCATAGACAAATTAGAAAACTATACTTCTAAGGATTTTTATAGCGCAGATTATTGTTGGAAAAGCGTTAAGGAGAAAATTGAGTAAATTGATGGTAATAAAGAAAAGGTTAGCAGAGTTTTCTATGATATGAGTTTTCTACGAATAGAACAATGTATCTATGATATGAACACGAGTGAAAATAACGTAAATAGATAATAAAACCCTCAGGCCAGGTCGTTAGAGACCTCAAAGGCTTAGAAAACATCTCAAAAGTTAGAAGGTGACGAGCGTAGTAAACGATAAATAGTGTAGCGCCCATGTGCACCAAAGAACTTCTAAAATAATCTCCTCTACGCGTTTATTGTCCCAATAGTATTAGTCGTAAGGTGGCTTAGCAGAGTGGGGACAAAATAAAAACTTCAGTCAGTTTTTAAATCGCCAACATTTCACGTCATTCACAAACTCAAAACAAAAAAAACAAAGTAAAAACTGTTTTTAAACAATCACACAATACAACAGAGCCTGAGATAGGCCAAGAACCAGAGGGATCTTGGAGCACAGTACTCGTTCTATGCAGCTGGGCCTGGGTATACATTGGCACCACAAAACACATTATCAATACGAGGATTATGGAACACAAAAGAAGTTGCAAGTTGGAACAAACAAAAAAGTCAGCAGTAGCAGAGCATTCTTTCTCTGAAGGTAGCGAAACCCTTTCAACGAGATGGATCTCTTACATTAATCGCAAGAGAGGAAATCGCTGAAAAGAGGAAATTATGGTCTTGAATGGAAACTAGTTCTGCGATATATATCATGTGGGCTAAAACAGTGCTACCCCTACTCCAGCCCCTCCACTTCAGAGAACGGCGAAGATAAATACCACGGAGTGTTCAATGGTCGAATCAGTCATCGTCGGGATGCAAAGGATATCACTTCGCCTATTGATAATGTTTGCCGCAATTACGGACAAAACGTTGTTTTTTACCACGCAGCACTGTATGTCGCTCCAAGTGGAGCAATGCTCTGAACTATATAAACGTGAGCGGCTTCTGAAAACTGAAGGTATGTACTGAATTAATGACACGCTGCATATACTTGAGTGCAGCAAGCCCACAATTCAGTTTATTGCCGGAATATCTTCAATGTTTCTACAAATCAAGGAGAAATGTATATTTCGCAGAGTGCCAGATAACTTGAACTAATCTGAACTAAACAAGCGACCGGAAAAAATTTCGCAAATTACTTTACCTGTGAGGTTGCTAGCCCTCCATCGGAAGCCTCCCCAGGTGGCGGATAGGGGAACGCCTCCCAGGTATGGGTGGTACCGGGAAAATGAAATACCCGGGGCTGACCAAAACTAGCATGGAGCAGAGAAGCATCTGCTTCATTCCTGGAACGAAGCTATTAAAGATTTACGTCCCTAAAGGTTCGTTACCAGATACTTACAGGCGACCATCACATTATGATCATGTCGGGTGTAAGGTTGCGATCAGGAAGGCAACGGGAAACCACCTCAATAATATCCCCCGGATAATCATCAGCATGATTGGAAAGGAAAAAGCCAAGGCCCTCAGTCCCCGGCAGGTCTTAAGTGACCAGAGGGTGCTAAGAATCACCGGGCCAGTCATGAGGAAGATTGCTACGTGGAAAGTACAAAGCATGTTTCAGGCGGGTAAAGTACATAATATTATCAAAGAGATGAAACGACTTAAAATGGAGATACTAGGGATTAGCGAAATGAGATGGACCAATTCAGGACAATGTGTAATAAATGAACATCAAGTATTCTACTCGGGTAACGACACCAACCAACACTACAACGGCGTGGGTATCATAATGAACAAGGAAACACTCGCAGCCATTTGACATCAACATATGAACACGACAGACTTCTACGAACAAATTGCAGATACCCTCAAGCTGGTGAAAAAATCAGAGGTGACTTTTATCATGGGCGACTTTAATGCTAAAGTAGGAAGTACACCACGAGAGGATATTACCGGCAGATATGGATTAGGAACATCAAACGTTAGAGGAGACCGGCTAGTTCAATTCTGCCAGGAACAGGATTTCATCGTGGCAAATACCTTTTTTAAACTTCCAACCAGAAGGCTGAATACGTGGACACCCAGCGCCCATACCCCTGAAATAGTCATTCGCAATCAAATAGACTACATACTTATTAAAAAGCGATACAGAAACTACATAAAGTTTGCAAAAACATACCCATGTGCCGACATAGACTCCCATCATAATCCAGTTGTTGCAACAGCAAGACTTCAAAAGATGTCTACAAAAACCCAGACATAATAAGCCAGACGTGTCAAAGATAAAGGACTTAAATATAATGAATAAATTAAAACAAGAACTGAATTCCAGACTTGATGCCATACCCATAACGGAGGCAACCGAGACTGAGGACCTGTGGTCTAATATAAAAAATGCTATCACAGAAAGTACCACAAAATACTTGATCCTCAACGAAACCACAATAAGAAACCATAGATGTCGAAGGAAATCCTTGATCTAATGGAAAAAAGACGGACACTCAAGGGAAAGAACAGGGAAAGAAAATGCCAAGAAATAGAAGCAATGGAAGCAAAACATGATACCTTAAACATGCACAACAGGATAAAAGAGGCAGCAGGTATCTGCAGAAACAGAAGCGTGACGTTTCTACAAAATGCACAGGGCAGGCTAATATTGGACACTTCGGAAAAACTGACGGAATGGTGCGATTATATCGAGCGCCTATTTCACGATACCCGGCCAAGGCGTGGTCATAACTAAGGCAGAAATGCAGTATCCCCTGTCAATTTCAAAAAAACGGGAAAGCTAGCGATCCTGATAGACGTCCATATAGAAGTTTTAAAAATACTGCAGAACCAAGAATCACTGAACCCACTGGTAAAACTATTCAACATTATTTACCGGAACGGCAGTATACCTTCTGATTGGCTGCGATCTGCTTTTGTCCCTTTCCCCAAAAACGCCAAAGCCAAGAACTGTGGTGATTATCGTCTTATTAACCTGATGAGCCATGTGCTTAAACTTTTCTTGAAAATAATACACAAAAGAATATATGCAAAGTGCGAGACAATGATGGGTGACTCTCAATTTGGTTTTCGCAATGGTTTTGGAACAAGGGAGGCACTATTTAGCATAAAGGTCCTTATCCAAAGGTGCCGGGACCTGTCGGTACCCATTTACGCATGTTTCATCTATTACGAAAAAGCCTTCGATAAAGTTAAGCACGAAAAACTGATCAACATTCTTAAAGAAACAGGACTGGAACAACGAGACCTCAGAATGAAAGCCAACCCTTACTGGAACCAATGTGCTCACATAAGAACCGATATCACTGCGTCCGACGAGATCAAAATCCTGAGAGGTGTTCGTCAAGGATGCATTTTATCACCACTGTTATTTAATTTGTATTCCGACAGGACATTTCAAGAGGCTTTGAATGAGTGCGACGAAGGGATATCTGTCAATGGGATTAATATCAACAACCTGAGGTATGCGGACGACACGGTTCTTGTCGCCGATTCCCTGGAGGGACTGCAGGAACTGGTAAGCCGCGTGACGGCTGCAACCTCAGAAGCCGGCTTTAGACTAAACATGATCAAGACAAAGTGGCTAGCAACTAGCAAATCAAACAACGTGGACGGACACCTGGCAATTAACGGCAACGAATTGAACGAGTGGAACCTTTTAAGTATCTCGGGTGTCAACTAAATGAGAAATGGGACAGCATGCAGGAAATTCGTGCCAGAATAGAACAGGCCCGTGCTTCGTTCCTGAGGATTGTAGCAGAAATTTATGCTTGCCTCTGCGCATCCGAATACTGCGCTGTTACGTGTTCAACAATCAATATACTGTTTTATGGAATGCAAGCTTGGACCTTGAAAGATGTGATGTGCAAAAAATTGGAGGCCTTTGAAATGTGGACGTACAGACGGCTATTGAGAATCTCCTAGGTAGAAAGAGTGCGTAACACCGAGGTACTTCAACGCCTCGATAAGCAACTGGAAGTTCTGTTCACACTAAAAAAGCGCAAACTGGAGTATTTCGGTCACATCTTAAGGAATGACAAATATCGACTTTTAAAGCTTATAATAGAAGGCAAGAACGAAGGACGAAGAGGCCCGGGTAGAAGAAGGATATCCTGGCTAAAAAACTTAAGGCAATGGTATGAACTGAGCACTACCACATTGTCTACAGCTCGGCGGCTGTAGACAATGTTTAGATACGGCTGATGATTACCAACGTCCGAAGAGGACAAGGCACCTAAAGAAGAAGAAGAAATAACGTTAAACAATGGAAGGTCGAAAAGATTTAAGTCAGAAGTCTAAAATAATGTATATCTTTGTTGTTCCCTGCTATATGTTTCGCCTAAAAAGGCATCATCAGGCCGTGACTACTACACATGCTAAAATTCCTAAAATAAGTTTAAAATACATTAACTCCCAAAATTTTACATGTTGCCGAGGACTCCTGGAACAACAAAATAAAAAACACAAATATATATTATTTGAGACTGCTGAGAGAAAAATGGTTTTCTACGATTAAACAGTGGGCTAATAAAAAAAGTAATTAAACTTATTACTTCGTGATGCAAGCGGTCACCGGATCTGATTATCCATAGCCCAGAATCTTCTTAGGCAAAGATTTGAAGATATCAGAAATAAAGCAGCGCTAACGTGCCGGTCACCAATAAACGCTATCAACATATCTTTCTTGATATTGAAATCTAAGAAAACTTTCAATGCTTTGCATTGAAATGCTCGAAGCATAATGAAGAAAAGAAGAAAAATCAGGAGGAAAAAATACTGCAGCACTAGAAGCTCAAAGTAATAAGCTATGGCTGTTTCAGCAGTAGAGGGGAAGAGTTTAGGCAGATCCTCTAGTCTTTTAAAAATAAAAAAGACTTTTACCCGTTGCTTTAGAGATAAGCTTCAGTCAACTGCTAATCTTATATCACACAGCGTCACCATTAACAATAGTCACTTCCTCCAGTGCCTCTACGCTCTCTTCACTAAATCAACTTCGTTAAGAGCAACCTCAATTCAGATTTGCGAGATTTCCTACTTCCTGAACGCACATGGTACATCTTACCAATCATTCTATTTTTTGGATTGATTGCGTATATTCTCTATATTGCTTCTTCAACATTTATCCACTATCTTTGTTAAACTATCTAACTTTCCTCTTAACAATTTTATATCATTTTTAAATAAATTTCCAGGATAATATTCTGCGTTTTGTTTGCTTAATTAACGAGAATATGAATAACTAAAGTTTGCTGAAACTGGTTATTAAACAAAGAATTAATTGGATTCTGCATCGATAAATTCAGATATTACTGGTGTTAGTTGATTATTTGTAAATTCCCCTGTTCGGCGAAATTTTTAGAACTCTGGAATAAAAACGAGGGTAGGTAATTAATAATTTGCAATTAATGCCTATCAATTTATGGACTAATTAGTCAAGAATTTGATATTAGTGTTCGTTGGATTTTAAAAACGGGTCTGGTTTTTCATTCGTTGTCTAATTGATGATTCATAGAATTGAGTACTCCATCGTCATTATTTTATGCTTTACGCCCCCATTTATATAAGTAAATATTTAAGGGAATAAGGCAGAATATTTTCTTGGGCCGTATGGTCCTGCTTCAACTAAATTTGTAACAATTGTACCCAGCGAATATCACAAGAGGCTTAAATCCCTTATTAAATTGCTTTCTGGAGCAGCATAATTTCAATCTTGCCGTTTATTAAACAGGAAAAGTCATTTTCAAAGCCCCTCGAGCGGTCGGTACCGCATTTAACATTTTTCATTTTATAGAATATCAATTTTTTCGTTATATAATTGTATATTTAAATTTGAAAAATATCGGTTTTCTCGTTAAAAAATCGAATATTTAGTAGACAAATGGCTTAAAATTGTGTCACAAAGTAATCTATAAGTAATTCTTGTTGCGCTTATGTGGCTGAAAAAAATAAAAATAATTGACTTTTGTTGAACTTGACCTTGATAACCCAATTCTATTTTTATGCAGTTTAACTCGTTGCTTCAAAGATGAATATTTGGTCGATGCAGAACCTCAAATACGACCATTTTACATCACTCATAATTAATAATAAAAACATCAAGTCAATTTACTTTATAATTTCATATCTTGGCCGTGCTTCTTACTTCTTAAGTAGGTACTGTTTGCTGAAACCAAAAAACCCATTTTTTACAACTATGCAATTAAAAAGTTCTGGTTTTGCGAGTGGCCACTTAAATATAAGAAACTTATTATGTAAAGAACAATCGGATGAGTGGAATATTTAGTTGTAAAAACAATAGATGGTATATGTTTAAAAGTCCTTGAGTTCGCAGAGCCTAAAGAAATAAAATGTTATAAAATCAGAGCAACACTTCATGTAAAGTCAGATGTGTCTCAAAAGGACTAAAACTTTGAACATATAAAATCGATTCATAAGGAAGAAGTGAGTAACTATCGTCCTACCTTGGCCCCAACCAATGGTGACGTTGGTCGTTGGTTGGGGAATTATTATTGTTTATTAACACGACACCTGCTGGAAATTTGTTATCTTGTTTAAGCTGTTTTTAGTGTTATTTAAACGTTTAGGGATATTTTTTCGTTGTTCGGTTAATGCTTGGGAATTTTCTAGTTTTTATAAGCCTTAGGTATAAAAGGCACGGACCACTGCGGGTGTGTGTTGAACTGTTAAGTAAACACGTCACGAGTATTTTAACGGCTGAGAGTTTTACCTTATACAACCGTTGGTTTGTATTGGTTGTTGAACGGAAAAGTTCAGAAGATTGTACCTCATAAACTTGTTTTGCGTGCGTTCACCAATCTCTATGATTAATATAAGGCATATAAAATAAATATTAGCAAAGATTATTTTGAAGAAACTTCTGATCTCGTAAAGGATGAGATGAATATTTTACTCGTCATGGCATCAGTTTCAAGAGTAACTTCAGAATTCAAATGAGGTTATTGTCCATCGAAAAAATACTCTACAGGAAAGGTTAATTTTCATTCCAAAACGCAATCATTGCCGAAGCCTGACTCCCAGATTCCTTTAGAAGCAGAGCTAAGTATTTGCCCCAATCTTATTCCTGATTCGCCACCATTTCAACCAAATATCCAAGTCCTATTAAACCTTGTAATCATGCCATCTGATTGTGGATGCAATAGAGTAGTTCGCTTTTTTCGGATCCCCAGTATTTCCAAAACAGTTCAGATATGAATTTGCGACAATGGTCTGAATGCAATTCTAATGTGACTCCCAAACCTGTTGAAGAACTGTTCTACTGGTGCTTTGGTAACGGTAACTGTTTCTCGATTAGGAATGACATATATACTTCAGTCCATTTGATGGCTGAAGATGTACACTTGTTGTCCTCAAAAATTTTGGAAAAAGGGTTAACTCCATCGATATCAATTCTTTAAAAATGAGAGCCAACATTTTGAATACATCATTCTTCTCTTGCATATTCTTGTTGGCAGTCTCACTGCTCCGCAGATATCACATTTTCGGCACCAAGATTCATCTTCTCTGCACTTTTTAACCCACTAGAATCGTTCTCGAAATTTTGCCAGGGTCTTATTTACCCCAACATGTCCATTGTGGGTCTCTACTAAAATAAGATTTCTTCTTGTTTGCAACATGACTAGTTGCGAAATTATGGTTGTATATTTTTTTGTCGCATTTTATAATATTTATATGTTGGTGAACTGATACATCTAACAATGGGACGCATCGAAAAATCCGGCTTATGCGTTTTACGGATAACTTACAGCTCGGAAAAAACCCTGTTATGGATTTTTAATGTCTTCGACTGGCTTCATCAATACAATCGTCTTGCCCAAATATATTGACCAAGCTTTCAGCTTGATTCTAAAATCGAGCCATTGGGTCTACATTAATAGTTAAAATCAAATTTACAAGTGATAATTTAGTAGCTTGGGCGGATAGAAGGATAATAATTTAAATTAGAGAGCCGGATTTCAACCTGGAACCATTGTATACCGGAGATCACGGGATATACCGGGTTTCTGTTATCGGGTTACAGGTGATGTACATCATATTTGATGATCTTATAACAACGGGAAACGCGAAGTAGACTGTTGGCCAGGCCCCTCCCAGTAAACAGTCGAACGTTGTTTCAACGTAGAATCATCGTTTGGTCCGTTGATTTGTAGTTGTCATGTTGATTTTAACGTGTTGATTTCTGGTTGATATAAGCGATAGTGCACAATCATGATTTTCGACGTTAAATCAACATTGTTAAAACCTGTTTTGGATGTGTTTTGATATTGGTTGAATTTATCCTGTTGATTAAACATTGCAAATAGGTCACAGTAATTAAACCATCACGAATGTGCGGTTGCAAAATGTCTTTTAAAACTTATCATCATTTGTTCGGTTGATTTATAGTTGTCTCTTTGATTTTAAGCTGTTGATTTTTGGTTAATTTTTTTCGAAAATAAACAACCATGTTTTTCGACGTTAAATCAACGTTGTTAAAACGTGTGTTGAATTGGTTGAATTTATAACGTTGATAAAACGTTGAAAATAGGTTTACATGTCACATACTCTGAGAGCTAGGTGGTGTTGCCGTAAACGGCGGACGATCCAGATTCCTATAACGAGGCTTAGAGGGGTAGGACGTATTGCCACGATCCCCGGTGTTTATCTTTCTCACGCGTGTCGGGCGTCGGCACTGTCGGCTGCTTGAGACTTGAGATGTTATTGTCGGCCATGACACGACGTTCGATGTTGTTGTTCGTTTCCTTCTGTTTGTTTACCTTTTTTTAGGGTGAAATCGCTTACAAGGTGAGTACCCATGGGTTGAGATTTTACTGTCTTTTAAGATTAGAGACAAGATGGCTAGAATCTCACCACCACCATTGGGTTTGATGAGTGTGGCTATTCTATTCTGCAGGCCAAATAATTTAAGTAGATATGGTTAAATTAAGCTGTACTAAATTAGGTACATATAGGCATATTAAGGTTGATATAAATTATTTACCTATGCATCACAACAAAAATTAATAGTAGAGTTGATTAGCGTCTTTCAGGAGAGTAGATGGCAAATGGAATATCGGGGTGAGGACAGTGAATAAAAACTTCTATTGTACGCAGAAATTGCCGACGTTTCGACGTTTATTTACGTCTTTATCAAGGCTAAAAGAGGAAGACGCTTACGCACGTCTTCCTCCTCCTTTTTTAGCCTTGATAAACCCCGCTATACCATTTGCCAACAAAAATTAATGCTTGACAATCAAAGCTTTATTGTCTCTAGAATTACAGTCTCACTGAGAAAGCATTCCAATCCGTTAAATACAATTAAGTCAAAATGTGTGTACACCAAAATTCAGCGGTGATTTTTGCCTTGCTCTCACCACAGGAGAACATCACTTCCTAAAAGGTGTATACCTACCAGATTCTATTTCCAATAAAAATCTTTTAAATCCTATATACCTAATTTGCCTTGAGCTCCACTAAATGTTTTGATATCAAAATGTCTTTTTTTCAAAAAAAAGCAAAGTAATTTTCAGAATCTCGAACATAAATAGGTATTCATAAACAAACACACAAATAAGTATAATTTTTGTTTTTATCATTTCTAAAGTTTTTTCATTTTAGGTAGTTCTGAAGAAGGCAACAGAGTAGTTGCCGAAACATTAACTAAGTGGATTCGTCCGAGCCCTTCCCAGGGTAAATGGTTATTAGGAGTAATTATACTGTGAATTGTGGAAAATTCCTTTTCCAACAATCCAAAATCGTCCAAAAAAGTGTATGAGGTAGACATTACCCAAAAGTAAGAAGTAAAAAATTTAATTCTTGTTTAAAATTATTCCTAGTTTACAGTCACCCCCAGTCAACCCCTAAGTGCTGTCCCTGCTTTGGTTTTAAGTTTTAATATATATATCATCAAAAACGAATTTATAAAATATAACTATTTTACTAATGATAAAATGCAAAGTTTGATATATTAAATACGTAGAGACATCAACAAGTGGAAGTCTTGTGGATGTAACATGTGACGACGTAGTGTGCTACCTGGGGTCAAACACTTTTTTGTATGTGCTTTTTAATTAAACATTAACGCTCTGTATATTTTTAACAGCATCTTTGGTTTACAGTTTTTGTCTTAAACTAAAATTAAAACCATTAAACAGATTCACTCATTTTTATCCAATAAGTTTTAACTGGATTCAAAGTTCAAACCCTGGTAAAACTCATTTGACATAAATTATATTCATGTAAATGGAAAAAAATAGATGAAAAGGTTGATTTAACGTTTTATCTAAGGTTGATAGATACGTTGAATAAACGTTTTAAGCAAGGTTGATTAAACGTTTTAAGAAAACGTAGATTAAACGTTTTAACCAAACGTAGATTAAACGTCTTAAGCAAACGTTGATGAAACGTTTTAAGAAAGGTTGATAAAAACGTTGATTCACCGGACATAACTACGTTGAAAAAACGTTTGGTTACAAGTTTTTTTTTAACGTTGAATCAACGTTCAATTGTTTACGGGGTTCTTCAGGATGATGTCCTGAATAAAAAAGAAAGGTCCTATATACAAAAAAAGTTAAGTAAAAAGCAAAAACAAATCAAGTTTATCAAAGGGGTGTAAGTTGTCTAGTGGGCTGGCAAATTAAGTGTGCCCCAGCTCAGATAATTCGGAGAGTAGGGTAGGTTACCGCCACTGGCTTTGATAGTAAAGCCAGAAACCTCCAAAGGTGTAATCTGGAACTCAATACCAAACCAAAATATAAGCTAAAAGATCCTACATAGAACACACAAAAAATCAACTGGGTAGTTTACTAGTTGCTCTGATACTGTGGGGTTAGTAAGTACTTAGAACTAAAGCATACATACAGTCTCTATGGGGTGGAGTAAAAACTGGGCCATTAGGTCACGTCTAAAAGCAGTGACTTCGTGACATTCGGCGGCTCTTTACAGTGAGGTTTGTTGCAGTGATTAGACTTGGTATAGTCCAGGAAAAAAATCGAGAAATCAAGGGGAAAAAACCTAGGAAAGAAAACCTGACATTTATAACAATTAAAAAGGTGATTTGCTTTCCTAGTAATGAGAAAGAGTTACTCTTAAACATATTAGCAAATTTAGAAAAATTAAATGAATTAATGAAAGTAACACGAGTAAAGTTTGCACTCCAATAGCAAATCAAATTAAACTAGAAATAACAATTTCACTAGTAATCTCAAACCATATTAAATAATAAAAAAAGAAAGCAAACCTATTAAAAAAAAAGTGGAAAATATTAAACAAATAATTACCTCGTTGAGGTTTTTTTTTTATAAAAAAAATATCCTGGCAACTGCGGCTCAGGAAAAGGTGGTGATGATGCAGGGTACTGATGCACGAAATGGCCACGAGGCTTTCAACCTGAGCGGTGGGAAAGGGTCGCCTCCCGTTCAAATCCTGCCGAAGCAGTTAAATTATTTCCTTGAATGTAAGGTAAACCAAAAACTTTAAAAAAAAGAAAAGAGTTGAATATGGACCGAGCCCTGAATCCGCCAAAATCCAAGGGCGTTGGGTAGAACTCGGAACCTCGGCTGGGTCTTCCCATTGCAAGTTCAGGTAGGAAAAAAAAGGCCTCATCAAGAAGATGACGATCGATTTTAGGCCAGGTACCAGAAAGGGTATGGGGAAAAAGTATCACGTCACGTACGCCAAAATGAGATCACTTTAAGAAACTTAGGAATCGCAAAACTCCTGCATCCTTGTCTAATGCTATGCAGGGGAATTCTGCAGCTCCATCTTCCGGGCAACCATTAAGTATGGCGTCGGGGACACAGTTATACTGTGTTTAGACCTGAGTAATGGAACCCCAAACAAAAGACAAATGATGGAACTGTTATCGGTTGGAAGAACTACAAATTTAGTAGTGGTTCTCAAGTGTGATTTCAGACTGGTTGGACGGTATACCTATGGACAGGTGGTGGATCGGATCACTGACTTGATCGGTTTACTAAACTTTTATATCACCATGATCCCGGTTTTCTCGCCAAAATTTATCCTGGCACAGGCGCCAATTGCCACTTCTTGTGCAATTGCCAACTACACACAGAGTAGATTTTTCACGCAGGATGATTATACGACGAGGCTACGGAAATTTCTAGTAGACGGACCTCCAGCAACGCCAAATAATGGTAGTATGCACAGTGTCGGTATGTATAGTTTGTGACTCTGGGGAAGGTGTCGCCGAGGCGATCGAGGGTTTTGTGAATGAAGTGGGATCGCCAGAGAAGAATGACGGTATTTTTTTGTGTCCCGTTGATGGGTCATCTACTGTACAGGATGCTGAGGCTTTTCCGGTGCCAAGGGTGAGTTTTTTAGGCGAACAGCAGAAGGAGGATGGACCAGTGTTATTTGCATAAATATCCAATCATGATTATCTTGTTCATGAGCGCGTTCAGCGGTCCTGCTCGTTTTCTCCTGTGACTAAGTTTGACCACCATCTGGAGGAAAAACACTTTAAATTCTCTATTGTATTCTCAAAAAAACTTGACTTATTTATATGTTGGTAATGCGAATACACAATACATTGCAAATTTGCTGCGCTCCTTTGACCTGCACATGCACAACCCGTCTTACGTCGCATTCATCTACACTTTTGGATATGTGTTCAAACTTTGGCCGGAAGGAGGTCTTAAGCAGTGTGATTAGTGCTGGTTTGAGGACGCGGCTAGTCTCGACCGGGAGTGGGTGCAGGAGTGCTAGACTTCTAATTAAGCGTAACCGCGAGGGGGTTGTGGGGCTTTGCAGTAAATCTGATTGGCAGATCCTATTGAGATCAGTCGATCCTCTTCAGACCTTTCATGGTGAGCTTTTACTGTTGTTCAACAGAGCATTTCCGATACGGAACATGAAGCTCAAATCAAGAAAACCGTGGATAACTAGGGGTTTGAGGGTCTCCTCGAGGAATATGCGGTGCCTAAATTACGTAAAAAAATATCTTAACACTAATGTTAGCTTTAATATCTATTTTACAAGATATAGATCAACTTATCGGACAGCTATCCAGACTGCAAAGCAGCGGTACTATCAGGAGAGACTTAATGACTCAGCAAATAGGCAGAAGAAGGCTTGGCGGATTGTCAGTGAGTTGAGGGGCAAAGTATATTCAGAACCTTTTGAAGCGGGCTTGTCCCCTGAGGAATTTAATAACTTTTTCTGTGCATTGGGGTCTAAGGCGGTCGTGTCAGAGAGGACAGCCCAGTTCGATTTCAGGAGCTTTCTGGGTCCCTCGCATCTCAATCCCTCTTTTTACCTATGTCCTATTAATGCAGCAAAAATAAGGCTGAATAAGGGGTCTCTGAAATAACAAATAAAAACTCAAGTTGTTGCAAGGGTGTTTGCAGTTCTCCCTCAGAATGTTCTGGATATGTTGGCTGAAGCTATGAATGTTTCCTTTGCTATAGGCACGTTTCCAGATTGCTTAAAGTGGGCGATAGTGACACCCATCTACAAAAAGGGAGATCGAGATGATCCATCACATTTTAAACCAATTGCATTAATGCCGACTCTGTCCAAGATAGTGGAAAAGTTGGTGAAGGTTCCTTTGATGTCATTTCTGACAGCAAACAATATTTTAAGTGATGCACAGTTCGAATTTCGTTTGACGCCTGACGTTTGACGGACATGTCTCCTCGCTAAGAGCACAATTGGCATCCGCTTGCTATGCCATCAGAGTGATGGGGCAAGTTGAACCGAAAGATTGTCAGAAGTGCATATTTTGCGCTTATAGAGTCTCGTCTAAGGTACGGTATTTGTTTCTGGGGTGGTTGTTCAAGACGATTGTTTAACGCGGTTTACGACCTTTAAAAGCGTGTTGTTAGGTATATCTGTCGGCTGCAATCCCGTGAGTCTTGCAAGCCATCGTTTCTCTCTGAGAAGCTACTCACTCTCCCAGCATTATACGTAATGGAGACCACATGTATGATGCATACCAAATTTGCTCTGTGATAAGGGACTGCTCGGACCAGCGCACTCACCCATCGTATATCATCACTCTGTCTATCCCCTCTGCGACTCTCTCGAAAAACTCTATTATTTACCGGAGTAAATGTCTGTTCAATCGCTTGCCTCTAATATCAGGGAGATTGGGATGCTCTAATATTTAGGAGAGTAGTTAAGGCATTTTTGCTGGAAAGACCGCTCTACACGGTTGAGGAGACTTTGCAGTAAATACTGGCGCGTCAGATTCTCTTACTTTAGTGTAGTTAATTTTAGTTTGATTTGTTATATACATTTTGACAGGGTACAGGTTTTGGCCTATTTATTTTTAAAATCGTGTGTTATTTTTAACCTAGTCATGTAAGTATGTATTTTATCAATAGCAGTAGTTTGTATATATCAACTTTATGCTTTGTCAATCACATTTCATGTGTCACGGCAATAAATTTATTTTGGACTTGACTTTTTTTTTACTTAAGATAAGAGGTTAGGTCATTTGTTATTTTACAAAATGGAAAATAATAAAATTAACAAGGGCAAGGCTGTTTATCCTCTCCCTGATATGTAAAAGCAAGTCAGGAATCCTGAAAGAACAATTTAAATAACCATTCAAGCCCTCAGGAACATACTCGGAACTGCAGTGCCACAACATGTGTGCATTGCAGGATGACCCATTGCATAATAAGTAACATTTTTATAAAGTGATGCAGATTACTGTAAAATACAGAAATCAATTTTTAGCAGTCGATACTATGAAAACGCTGTTTTCGACATTTTAAACGACTGATGAACCATCATTTCGCAAGCTCTAATTGTGCCCATCCCCAGTGAGGCTTTTTTTGGAATAAGGGCCAATTACTTCAACGGCTACTTCAATTTTTTTAAAAAAGAGCGCCAACATTTTATTGCATCATTCTTCTCTTGCATCTTCTTGTTGGTCTTCTCACTTTTATAAAAATCAGATAAGTCAAAGGGAAACCAGACCTCAGCAGCATCACAAAACCGAGAGAGTTCCTTCAGTGAATGAACAGTAAGGGCAAAATGGAGCAAAACTCGATAAGTACAAGAGTGAAAGTAAAAGCGAGTGATTCAAATGTGTGAAGGATAAACTCACTAAAGAGATATAAGCAAACAGTTAAGGTATGTTAATTATTAAAATTAATAAGTGACACTAATGGAAAAAATGACCGTGACATGGTCTCTGGTTGAAAATATAGTGTCCCTAAAAAGTAATACCCCCCCATAATATATCTGCTGATGCTGAGGACCATAATATATAGCATGACAAGATTAACATTAAATTATCATGTAAATAAAATTAAATGTAAATAATAATATTCCACTCACACTTGAAACAGGGTAGGGAACAATGCTCGGCGGGCCCGATCAATTAAAACTGTCGCGAAAAACTCATCAACATCGTAATAAGGTCTTGAAAGGAGGAGCGACCTTAGATGCCTCCAAAACAATCCTCCGTTCCTGAGCATTCGCAATTGCCTCGGCAAATGATTAAAAACTTTTCTACTCCTACATATGAGTGATCTATGACACCTATCAGATCTTGGACGAGGCAGTCAAATAAAATAGGATGCGCGTGTTTTTCCCGTATTAGTGTTAATATCTTTCATATGTTTTTTATGCATTAATGAAGCTGTCTCCAAAATTTACAAGCAAGCCAGGGTCAAAATTCCACTCCTCAGGAACAGCGGCCCACAATGGTCCCCACGCCCGGCCCCTGTCACATAACGAACAGCCCTCTTCTGCCAAACAAACACAGACCTAAAGACGGTAATCGAACAAGAACCCCAGAAAGAAACTCCATATCTAGGCGACTCTCGATCAAAGCAAAATAAGCCGCCCTGGAGATACCATCACTGTGAAGCTCGTGACCAATCACCTTCAGTGCGTAACAACCTGAAGCCAACTTCCGACTCAGCTCCCCGATGTGGGAGTCAAACTTTAGACCACTGTACACCCTTAGACCAAGAAATCTGCTCTACTGCAATCTACTTACACCACTGTGTCCAATCCTGACATCGCCCAGTTCACATCCGAAGAACATAACTCCAGTCTTTCCTATGATCAATGATAACAAGTTTGCGATGCACCACTCTTCCACAGCCGCCAGATCCCTTGACATGGTTCTCTCTATCTGAGATCTATCTGTCCCATGCCACAGAATAGTAGCGTCATCGGCATAGAGAGTGAAGGATCCCGAGATTGGTAGGCTCGTCAAATCGTTGATATAGAGCAAAAATAAAACTGGTCCCAACACAGATCCCTGGGGCACGCCTCTGCCGGTCCCAAGCTCAGCGGACTGAGTTCCGCCGAAGTAAACCCTTTGACTCCTCCCCCCCAAGTAGCTCGCAAACCAATCCAAAGCAACGCCCCTAAATCCATACCCCTCCAGCTTCGACAGCAAGATGTCGTGGCTAACGCAGTCGAAGGCCCTCGTCAGGTCGCAAAAGGCCACCGACACCTTGTCCCCCTCATTCATCCTCAAATAACCTTATGACCGACGAATTTCTTCTATGCTCCACGACACTAGGGCTTATACCTCGTTTTGTGGTGCTGATATACATATAAAGTCTAACTGCATGCCAGACTCTGTTAGATGGTGCCAGTTATCAGCCAATCCTCTCATTATATGGTAGACAAGTCTAACTTTGTTTTTCTTAATCAGTTCATTTATTTTTTTGGCCATATTCTCTATTCAGCTCTTTCTATGTGTTTAAATTCTCGTTCTCTCTAAGATTGTTCATGTTTATGAGTTTTCATGACTTTTCTATTTTGACCGAGCTGACGACTTAATGCACTGTTGAGGTACTTGTCTAGGTGTATTGCTGTACGATTATGATGCAGTTTTGCGTTTAAATTTTTTCTTGTTCGTTTACAGCGCAATCTGGATTTTTGGGTTTCAGCCTTTGGAAATCTTGAAGTTTTTCTTCGCTATGATACAAATAAAAAGACGTGTCATCTAAGCATTCATTTGGACGATGGTTTGCCTATTCCTACACCATCAGTTTGTTATTAAAAGCTTCGTGAGTATAGGGCATATTTGGTTAAGCACTAGGTGAACAGTTTATCAATGTCCGGAGGAATAATTTTTAAATATGTTCCATTCCTTCTTTCAAGGACGCAATTGTGAATAAGAAAACGACGATTGCTTGTAATGGGGGGTTCTCCAAGAGCGCAGCTTTTGGACGAAACGAGCAAAAAAATATTTTCAAGTGAGATCACTCGTTTTGATCTGACTCAAAATTAAGTAAATGTGGTACAAACCACATTCTGGGTTTGTACCAATAACTTTGATTCTATTTTTTTGACTCATACTGATTAGGGTCACGTACGCCATTTTCCCTGACCTTCTTAAGCACATGCACGGTAGCAGAAACTTTAGTGACATTCACGAACTGTAGAAAAGAGTTTTAGTAGCATGTGGGAAAGTAGGATAGATAATTAAAATAAAAGTTGTATAGTATAATTACTTGGACTAGAAACAAAAGTTGAATGAATGAATACCTCACAGAAGGAAAAGTATATTCATATAAGTACCTTCGTTGTTTTGAGGAAATATACCTGTTCTTCTTAAAATATTCCTAGTTAATATTCTGTTCGCACTCAATATTTGATGTGCATTAAAGAATATTCATATCTAGTGCCATCTAATTAGGATAGATAATCCTAATGCCGCCTCAGTCACAGTAGTGAAGTACGTGAGATCACTTGGCTCATTGACTGATAGAGTTTAGTTTAGTTTATTTTCGCTGTTGAATCACATGCATGATACACTAATGTCTCCATATATGCGTCAGTAAAAAAATCTGTATCAATTGATAAAAAATAACACAGAATTAAAATATTATAAAGTGACACAGAAGACTTATACTAATAATAACAGATACTACAAACAGTGTATATAACCAACAAACAACTTATGTGGGTGCCAACTCTACAGCGAGGAAGGGGACATGAAATCGTCGAAAAGTGTGAGAATATCCTCCGCAGATGGACCATGGCTTTAAAGACCCTGGGAAACATTTGAAACGGAAGTTTACCGTCACTTAAAGTCTGACAAATTGTTATTGTGTTTCATTTCTTTCGAGATGAGAAATGTCATATTTTTTTGTTGGGGAAACATTGGAAACCAAGTAAAATTTTACAATATAAAGTGTTTTCCCGGCTTTGAAGCCGTGGTCCAACGGTATTTCTTTTGCGTTTGTCGCAGCCTGCAACTCCTCTTGTGTTCCGTAATCCTCGTGTTGAGACTGCGTTTTGTGGTGCCAATGTATTTCGAGCCATAGCTGAATGGAACTTGGTCGGTAAACTCCGGGTGCTGATACGGGATTTCTGCGGTCTTTGGCCGATCTCAAGCTCTATTGTATTGTACGAGTGGGTTTAAAGATAGTTTCAATATTGTGCTTTTCCGGTAGCCTGCAGATCCTGTCCGTTACTTTGTTGATATATGGTAGAGCAGTCCATCCGCGCTTGAAAGGCCCTATCGAACTCGTGCTTGCTGTATCCATTCCAACCAAAGGCTCTTTCCAGATGCTTCATTTCCCGTTCCAATTCAGCCAGCTCACAAATTCTCTTGGGTCTCACAGACAGAGTCTTTATGACTCCCTCTTTTTGTATGGGATGATCATTTGATTCGTTATTGAGGTATCGGTGTGTGTTGGTTTTCTATAAACGGTGTGCGCAAGCTTCCCATTTGTACTCTTTGATACTAAAACATCCAAAAACGGTAAAAGTCCTTCCTTTTCTATCACCATAGTGAATTGAATTTTTGGGTTGATAGAGTTGAGGTGTAAGAAGATGTTTTGAAGTTCGCTCTCGCCATGGCTCAAAATAACAAAGGTATCATCCACGTATCGGAACCAGCACTTTGGCTTCTTATTTGCCGTTGCCAACGACTTGGCCTCGAAAATATCCATAAAATAGTTGGGTATTACTGGAATAAGGGGGCTGTCCATAGCTACACCATCAGTTTGTTCGTAGAAATCCTCCTTCTATTGAAAATATATCGTGGTTAGGTAGTGTTGGAATAACTTGGCAATATATTGTCGAAAATCCTGGTTAATATGTTCCATGGCTTTCTTAATGGGTACCATCGTGAAGAGCAAAAAACATGGAAGCTAACGAGAATTTCTCCTGGATAGAGAGTCAAAGAATGCAGTTGTTCGACAAAATGCGTGGAGTCTTTTATAAAGCTGTCAGTATTTCCTATTTAAGATTGCGGTGATGTGTTTCGCGATTTCGTAGGTCGGGCTTCCTATGGTGCTCACGATGGGTCTAAGTGGCACATCCGGTTTGTGGATCTTTGGAAAACCGTACAGTCTTGGTGGCTTGACTTCTGATTTTTTAAGCTTAGTCATTTCATCCTATGCCACGTCCTTGACTAAATTGTTGGTGGCCCTCAGAATCCGGGCAGTTGGATCAACGAGTTAGCTTCTTGCCGGTGGTGGGATCTAACAGTGTCCTGATTTTTCCTTCGTAATCCGATGTTGACGTTACTATTGTTGCGTTTCCTTTATCTGCTGGTAAAATGAGAATATCCTTGTCTTCGTTCAAGGCTTTCAGAGCTTGCCTTTCTGCAAAGGTGAGATTGCTTTTTGAAGGTTTTGCGCGTTGTAAAATTCGTGACGTCTCCATCGTTATCAGTTCAGCCGTCTGAATTGGCAGCTGCCGGATTCCGCTCTCCACATTTGCTATGACGTCTTCGGCCGGCATTCTGGATGGAGTTATGGAAAAATTTCCTCTCTTATTCAGAACGCTCAGCTCATCTGATGACAGTTCTTTGTCAGTCAAATTGACTACAACCTTGCGTTGACTCTCTTTGGATGTGAGGTTTAGTGTATCCGGCAAATTGTTGGTGGCACTTAGTGCCTCAAATTTCTTCCTTTGTCGGTTCGTTGCGACGGCTTGGGCTGCAATCTTCCGTTTATGTGTCAAACGATCCACCTTTTCCCAGACGCTCGAATGCAAGCCGTTAGCTAGTTCTAAATGGACAAATAAAAGTTTTTTTCATCATTATTTGCAAGATTTCTGCGGATCTCATGGATCCTTTCACGCAGGAGAGATTGTTCGGCCCTGTTGTAAACCGTGCTCGCTTGACTAGATTGACAGGTCTTTTGGAGATAAAAAAGGAAGGACGCCTACCATTTTCTGGATGTTTTAGTATCAAGGAATCCGAATGGGAACCTTGCGTACACCGTTTATAGAAAACCAACACACACTGACCGATACCTCAATAACGGATCAAATTATCATCCCAAACTGAAAAAAGGAATCATTTTGAGACATCTCACAGACATCTGTCTGTAAGAGCCAAGAAAATTTGTGAGCCGGTTGAAACGGGAAATGAATTATCTGGAAAGATTCTTTGGTTAGAATAGATACAGCAAGCACGAGTTCGATAGGACCGTCCGTCCAAGGAATGTAGAGCGCCAGGAAGGAACAACGGGAGAAGATGAAGAGAAGCGCAGATGGACTGGTCTACCATGTATCCACAAAGTAACGGACAGGATCGGCAGGCTACTGGAAAAGCACAGTGTTAAAACCCCAGTCTTTAACCCCACTCGTACAATACAACAGAGCTTGAGATCGACTAAAAACCGCAGAGATCTCTTATCGACACCCGAAGCTTATCGAGTTCCATGCAGCTGTCGCTCGGTATACATTGGCACCACAAAACGCAGTGTCAACACAAGGATTACGGAACACAAGAGGAGTTGCAGGCTGGGACAAACACAAAAGTCAGCAGTAGCAGAGCACGCTCTCTCCGAAGGTTACGAAGTCCTTTTCAACGAGGTGAGTATCTTATATAAATCGCAGCGTTTCTATCCGAGACTAACGCGAGGGGTCATTGAGATCTTTAAACACGACAACAATTTCGACAGGAAGGAGGAAATTACGTTTCTAAATGCAGACTGGAAGCGAGTTCTACGACATACTTCAAGTGCGCCGAAGCCTCGCGCCACCACTACCCTCACCCCAGTCTCTCCATTGCAGCGCGACAGCGGGGGAATAAATATCATGGAGCTCACCACAGTCGAATCAGTTAACGTTGGGAATCACGGGAGATCACTTCGCCCATTGCCTCGTTGCCTTTGATAATGTCTGCTGCAGCTGTTGACGAAACGTCAGGAAGAAATTCCATTGGACCACTTCAAAGCCCGGAAAATACTTTATATTGTATTTTGACCGGCCGTGAAAGCCTTCACATTCTTACAAGTAAAATTTGGTTTTTCGAGGTTTAGCATTGCTGGGTCAAAGACCCAATTTTTGCATAATTTAAGTTTTGAAAAATCAAGAAGGCATTGGAAATTATCAAAACCTTCTTTCTGTAGAGTAAAGTTTTCTTTCTATTAGAGATACGACAGAAAGAACGTCAGCCAAGTCAAGCCTCGATCTACTATGACTTTTCAACTTGAAACAGTCGAGAATCCTTCATGTGACTGCCCGCCTATTGCCATATCGAGATACACAAATATATCGTCGATCTATACGTGATACCTCGCAACCAAAATATTGCTACTTTTCAGGATGACCAAAAACGTTGCAATTTTAACGAACATATTGTTTTGTTGGCAAAATTGCATTTATATCTCAAAAATAGATGTTCTTAAACATTTCACATTTAAAAAAATGTCGATGATTGTTTAACTTAATACAAGCATACAAATCAAAAACAGAAAATGCCTAATTTTGTAGTTACGAGGTATCACTTATAGAACGACGATATCACAATATAACTTTGGTGCCTGGTTCTTTGCCGGAGATATCTCCTACTCGAGGTTTTTACCCAAACAGCACATTCATGTCCAATAGAAATCCAGTTTTAGTCCAAATTAGGTCCGAATGTCCATGGACACATTTAGGACACATTCTGGACATTCTTTGTATATATTTTGTTGATAATCCGATGGACTATAAATTTAGAACATCCATTGGAGACACACAACTGTACAGATTTATGGCAAATGAATTTTTAATATATAGCGGAAAAATAACTATATTTTTCGGAATAGAAATTCTTGCAAATTAATGCGTGGAATGAAACATTAATGTCGATTCTTACTTGACACTTAATTTTTGACTTTTCAATATGCATACTACATGCATATTGAAACATAACATTAGACCTATTACATTACAACTATAACATTAGACCATAACTTGTTTGGTTAAAAATCATCTGATAGAAGTCAAGCCAATCCGAATTGCTGTTTCCGGAAAGCGCTAATATGTCCTAATAAAGTTCATGTAATCAGGCAGTCCAAGGACCTGTCGAAGTCATCTGTGGAAATGTTTGTTAGGACAAACAACTCTTGTTTATCATTTCTTTTTAAGGTTTTATACGTTTTTGATTAATATGACCACAAAAAAAATTCACAAAGTTGAAAAAAACTGGATTGAAATCGTACAAACCAAAAAAAAAAGCAAGGATAAACAAGGAGCGAATTCCAAAATTCAACGGGGCAACTACAGATTAAGCTGGTCATGTGATCGCCATCAAGCAATTTAATGGATTAAGCAGGTGACTGATCTACCTGGCAGATGATCTGATGAGTTTCGAAGTTCGCCCAAAGGTTGTTTGTCCCAACAAAAATTTCCATAGATGATTTTGACAGGTCGTTGGACTGCCTGATGGATATTTTGACGTTATACAAAAATAATCCAGCTGAGAGAGAAAATGTTAACAGTAGGATGCCTTGTGGATACTAAATGGACATGTCCATCAAATGTAGAAATTTGTGCCCTCTGTATAATCCATTGGACAGCCTTTGGATTAATCTGGGCTCTTAACGGTATATCCATTGGACATGCGGATTTACAAAAATATTAGTCCATTGGACGTCCATAGGATTAGGTTGTTCTGTTTGGGTATGGTACCCGATGGAATTTATGGTTTTTAAGGAGGATTTATGGGTGTTAATGTGAGCTTTCTGAGCAGACATTAAGACCACAAAACTTAGGCAAAAATTTAATTTTTGCAATTTTTCGTAAACATAAAGTTGACATTTGAAAGCTCTAATTTTCTAAACGAACCGACCCATTTTCACAATCAAAACAGCAGTGTATATAGAATCAAAAACCATTTTCAATGAGATGTCACTTGATCCTCATGGCCGTTTGAAAAAGTGAGATACCACAGCTCAATACAAAACGTAAGAATGTATTAATGCCAATGGAAGTCATCTTTGTAAGATGTGTAAACGCCAAGTAGAATGAACATACATTGGTATGTATATATATTTAAATGCTAAATCATACATTAAAGTAAAACAATTGAAAAATCAAGCACTAGTGCGAGTCATTATTGAACGATTTTCATTTCATTTATTGTGATACATAAAGAAACGTGAAACGTGTACATCCTCATTTAACAAAATTCTACAGAGGCTGATTGAATCCGGGCATTATTTTAAAACAACGAAAGAACTAAAAGCAAAACTACAGCCTTTCTACGTTTTGGCTATCATGGCTTTTAGGGCTCTTCATCTCACCAAAATAAACCCTTTTTTTAAATGCGGATTTAAAGCAACATTAGAATGTTGTTTTTTTTTTATATAAAATCAAGTAAATACTTGGACGTGCCTCGTTATATTTATTCACGCTGTTTACCTATTTGTGCGCATTAAGACGTGTCCATCAATAAGGATATCCTTTTAACTTAAATATGCACTTGCGATTTCTTCTTAAAACCATCTAAAAGCCGGTGCTGGTTGCAGCAAATTAAAGATCTACACGTTCACTTGTAAACAGGTTTTTCGTCAGATATGAGGGAATTATAAGTCTTACTAATTTCCTCGAGCTTTGAAAATTGATGTGTTATGCGGTTAGGTTCGGTCTTCAAAAGTCTTGGACATCTTAACCGACCCCACTCTTCATTTCTTGCAGAAAAAAAATTACACACACTACGCCACTGTTAAATAAACATACCTGCATAAGAGCTGCCAGCTTTGGAATAATCGAATCATTTCTATAGTTTTTGTTGTGCGGATTCAAGTGTAATATGATTTTTTTGTTTGTGTTCGTGTTTGCCTTTTGCGACGCTAAACCTGGCTATTCTGGTAAATTTTAATTAATACAAATGATTACTGTTATTGTTGAGATGCATCCTCGTTGTGGTTCACCTTTCCCTCCACAAGCGAGGCCAAGGCTTGAGATACAATCATAAGTTTAAAGACTTAATTTTTATCCTTTTCAATGATCATGAGGTAATGTGGACACATGATCGAGGACAGGCTATTTCAGGAATTTTATTTTTTATTGGTTTAGAATACCGCTACATCCTTAAAAATTTATTGTCGCTAGGAAAGTTACTTTGCATTAAACTTAATTACCCTAAGGTAAGATGCTCAATTATCACCACTTAAAGAAATTTACCAAGAAGTTTGTTTCAGTTATACTATTAGGTACTTCCAAATGAGTTAGCATGACAATTCGTGACGATATTTTTTACGTACACACCGAATAGGATAATAAATCTTAATTACCCCGCAAAATCAATTTCCTGTGGAGAATGCTTTATTGTACGCAAGATGCTTAAATCGTGTTTATTATGATAATCCCTTCCCTGCCCATTAAAGCCTATAATTAAAAATTTATTTAAATACTTTGTGGCAAAACTTACGATTTTATACCCCGACGAACCCTTAATATTCATCTTGGGTTAACTCTTAAGTTAAAAAAGGCCTGTTACAGTACCTACGAGCGATTAAACTAAAATGAGCAAACCCACATGGTATGTAAATATTTACATTTATAATCTAGAGGGGTAGAAATATTTTATTGACCAACTGATATATTGCTCTGGATTTTCTCGAGTTTCAAATCATCCATAATTTTCCGGCCATTAGGCCACACTAATAGGCACCCCCAAGCAAACCCTTAATCGATTGATGTCGGCACATTGTTTAATTTAGGATGCTACGCTTTCAGCGGAATATCTTCATGTCTGAAATAACATTTTAAGGTAAAGGGGAAAGTTTTAGGTTCAATATTGCCTAGAATGAGAATGCAATGAATTATGCCAGCTGAATGCGTAGTTACCTATTTTACAGGGCGGTATTTTGAGAAAGCAATCAACAGTTAAGGATATTTTTCTGTATTTCTTAAAAGTGTAAATACATTTGAGCAGTAGTTTTTATCGGGAACAGGATCAATAAAATGACAAAGGCAACTTAACTATAAACAATTAGTGTTGAGCGTTAAGTCATAGTCATCATCATCCTTGTAACTTTTCTCCAAATTCATTAAACACAGTTTGCTTTTTTTAATTTTTATTTGTTTGTTTTTGGACACATTTCATCTAAAAAGAGGTCGATTTTGGCCCGAAGGTTATGCTTTAAAAAAATCGAATTATAAGCCTTTTGCACAGATTTGAAACGAAACTTTTATTTTTTTTTTATCTTTCAGCCACCGTATTAGGAGAATGTTTTTCATACTACGATCTAACCCATTTTGATAGTTTTTGAAAGAATGCTTTAGCTATTTTTAACGATTCTGCCCTTGAAACTGAGATTCTATTCTAATAATTCAGTTTTTTTTGTCGAACTCAGATTCACTTAAATTTTGTGCTATTTTGTTCCGAAAAACCGATTCTTAATTTGATTGATTGATTGATCCAAAAAGATTTCATTATCTTAAATGTTATGAAACTGACTTATAAGACACGTAAAAAATTTTTTTTTCAAACTTACAACCATGTTTGTCGTTACTGAGTCAAAAATTGGATTTTTTTGATACCGTAGCTCGACAGTAAAAAAATATTTATGAAATTTTGATAATTGTTGCATTAGAAATTACATTTCGGCGATTCTAGCCTAAAAACTTAGATTCTAGTTCATATATTGCGTTAAAAAACTCGAAAAATTGCCATTTCCTCACAGTCTTTAGAGATTTTTTTCCTCGTTTTTAATAAAAACTTGGCCTTTTTTATCCATCTGCTCCAAAATTGCCTTTTATTGGAATTTCAATCAATAAAATGATAAAGGCAACTTAACTATAAACAATTAGTGATGAGCGTTAAGTCATAGCTTTTGCATCTCACTTTAATCCACATAAGATGTACTAGATAGGGTACTAGACTGTCAGGGTGATAATTGTGACAGAAGAGTTTCAAGTTGCGAATTATTCAACATTTGTAAATCAGTTTGAAAAATGCCGGGTCAGTGGTACTCTGAAAGAGAACAGACGCTATTTTTAAAGTTGATGTACAGGGTGGTCTTCTAGAGGTGACCCTGTACTTTATCTCGAAAACTGTAAGTGTTATGAGAAAAATTCAAATACAAAAAATTCATAATTTAGTAAATAGTTTTAATTATTGTATTTTAAATTATGTAAACATGTTGTCTAAATTTCGCGCATTCACTAAAAACTTTCTTATTTTAAATTAGACATGACACTCTTTTCCATGAAATTCTTGCATTCTAGAAATTTTCTTTTCCATTAAAGAAATTTGTCGGCATTTTTTGAATTGACTGTTCATCAAAAAAAAAAAATTTAAATCCCTGTAACTTTTCTCCAAATTCATTAAACACAGTTTGCTTTTTTTAATTTTTATTTGTTTGTTTTTGGACACATTTCATCTAAAAAGAGGTCGATTTTGGCCCGAAGGTTATGCTTTAAAAACCTCGAATTATAAGCCTTTTGCACAGATTTGAAACGAAACTTTTATTTTTTTTTTATCTTTCAGCCACCGTATTAGGAGAATGTTTTTCATACTACGATCTAACCCATTTTGATAGTTTTTGAAAGAATACTTTAGCTATTTTTAACGATTCTGCCCTTGAAACTGAGATTCTATTCTAATAATTCAGTTTTTTTTTGTCGAACTCAGATTCACTTAAATTTTGTGCTATTTTGTTCCGAAAAACCGATTCTTAATTTGATCGATTGATTGATCCAAAAAGATTTCATTATCTTAAATGTTATGAAACTGACTTATAAGACACGTAAAAAATTTTTTTTTCAAACTTACAACCATGTTTGTCGTTACTGAGTCAAAAATTGGATTTTTTTGATACCGCAGCTCGACAGTAAAAAAATTATTTATGAAATTTTGATAATTGTTGCATTAGAAATTACATTTCGGCGATTCTAGCCTAAAAACTTAGATTCTAGTTCATATATTGCGTTAAAAAACTCGAAAAATTGCAATTTCTTCACAGTCTTTAGAGATTTTTTTCCTCGTTTTTAATAAAAACTTGGCCTTTTTTATCCATCTGCTCCAAAATTGCCTTTTATTGGAATTTCAATCAATAAAATGACAAAGGCAACTTAACTATAAACGATTAGTGATGAGCGTTAAGTCATAGCTTTTGCATCTCATTTTAATCCACATAAGATGTACTAGATAGGGTACTAGACTGTCAGGGTGATAATTGTGACAGAAGAGTTTCAAGTTGCGAATTATTCAACATTTATAAATCAGTTTGAAAAATGCCGGATCAGTGGTACTCTGAAAGAGAACAGACCCTAATTTTAAAGTTGATGTACAGGGTGGTCTTCTAGAAGTGACCCTGTACTTTATCTCGAAAACTGTAAGTGTTATGAGAAAAATTCAGATGCAAAAAATTCATAATTTAGTAAATAAACTGCTAACGAAAAAGATCGATACAGCAAATTTTTTTTATCATTTTTGGGGGTATGTATCTGGGAAATGCCTTGTCCGAAATTTAAAACCTAAAGAAATGTTGAAAGGCCGTTTTTTCTAGAATCACGGCGGGAGATTGATCTTAAATAAGTTATTCTCTAAAGGATATACAGGGTATAGAAAAAAAACCACTGCAAAATGGTTGCATTTCAACCCACTGTATTTGGTAGCTGGGTAATTTCAGAATAATCATTGTTATGACATTTAATGGCGTTAGTTGGTATCTCGGGACATGTTCAGCAGTTTTCGGTTCCCGTCATGACATCGTAGTAAACAAAATTTTAATAAGTTCTTTATTAGATTTTTTGCCATCCTTGTACAAAATGAAATAAAATTGTTTTATTAACTATGAATCTACGTCGCTGATTTTACAACCAGTTATATTTTAGAGAACATTTTTCTTATCAAAATCGGCTGCGGCATTCTTGCTATACAGGGTGACTTACAAAAGAGCGTCAACTTTTTGAAAAACTCCTGTAATTTATTTTGTAGACCAAAAAACCGAAAACTGCCGAACATGTCCTGAGATACCAACTAACGCCATTAAATGTCATAACAATGAATGTTCTGAAATTATGCTACCTATCAAATGCAGTGGGTTGAAATTCAACCATTTTGCAGTGCTTTTTTCTTTACCTTGTATATCCTTTAGAGAAAAACTTATTTAAGATCACTTTCCCGCCGTGATTCTAGAAGAAACGACCTTTCAAAATCTCTTTAGCTTTTAAATTTTGGCCAAGGCATTTCCGAGATACAGACCCCCAAATATGACAAAAAATTTTGCTGTATCGATCTTTTCCGTTAGCAGTTTAGTTTTAAATTATTTTATTTTTGTATAAACATGTTGTCTAAATTTTGCGCATTCACTAAACACTTTCTTATTTAAAATTAGACATGACTCATCAGTGTTCGATAGACTAGACGGTCGGTGGTAGTGCCTGTTAGTACTTTGTATTGTGAATTTCAGTTGTGCCGTCTATGAAATTAAAAAAAAAAAAATTTATTTGAATTTTAATCTGTTTTTTTGTTGCGCCTCCGTGTATTGAGTTTCACCATATGTTGTACCTAGTTTAAATGATATGCCCACGGTATTTTCAATGTTTATGACTCGAGGAGTGTACAACAACTTCGAGGTGTGTCTTTGTATGGTAGTTGTGAAATAGCCACCAATGTTTTAACTTTCCTCCCCATTGTAGCCCTGAAAATGTTTAAGTAGATTAAACAAAACATCGGCGAAGAAATTACTGTATAATTGCTGCCTTTAGTCCCTATCCGCCAATTGACCACCAAAACCATTCTACCTGGGACACAATATTCTAGTTTCATTAGACATGACACTCTTTTCCATGAAATTCTTGCATTCTTGAAATTTGCTTTTCCATTAAAGAAATTTGTCCACCGCTTTGATTTTACTGTTCATCAATTTTTTTTTTTTAAATCTCTGTAACTTTTTTCCAAATTCATTAAACACAGTTTGCTTTCTTTCATTTTTAGTTGTTTGTTTTTGGATAGATTTCATCTAAAAAGAGATCGATTTTTTAACGCCAACAATTTAATCGATTTTGATTGGGGTTGCTTCGAGAAGGAAGTCTTTTATCGATTTTGATCCGAAGGTTATGCTTTAAAAAACTCGAATTATAAGCCTTTTGCACAGTTTTGAAACGACACTTTTTTTTATCTGTGGAGCCACCGGATTAGGAGAATGTTTTTCATACAACGATCTAACCCAGTTTGGTCGTTATTGGAAGAATGCTTTGGCTTTTTTTAACGATTCAGCCCTTGAAGCTGAGATTTTATTCTAATAATTAAGTTTTTTGTCGAACTCAGATTCACTTAAATTTTGTGCTATTTTGTTCCGAAAACCTATTCTTAATTTGATCGATTTATTAATGTTGATCCAAAAAGACTTCATTCTCTAAAATGTTAAGAAACTGACTTATAAGACACGTAAAAAATTGGTTTTTCAAATTTACAACCATATTTGTCGTTACTAAGTCGAAAATTGGATTTTTTGATACCGTAGCTCGAAAGTAAAAAAAATATTTATGAAATTTTGATAATTGTTGCATTAGAAATTACATTTTGGGTGGATGGGTGTTGGTTTTATTGGAATTTTTCAGTGATTTTGCTCCAAAAACTCGAAGCTTCCGCTTCAATCAAAGGTCATGAAAAAAATGATATTTTGTCAAAAATTTAGAAAAAAAAGTTAAAAAATTCAATTTTGTTAAGTAAAGCATTTAAGGGCTCGAAAGAAATTTTGCTCATTGCTACGCAAATAATTATTTTTTTCGATTGTAGTCCATAAATTCAGCTCAAACTCGAAGAAATCAATTTTTTATCGTATCGTTTTTAAACAATTTTTCTCCTTTTTAGATCAAAATTTAATGTGGCCTAAAAATTTGGTTCTAGTTCATACATCGAGTTTAAAAACTCAAAATTGTTTTGTGCAAAAACGTTTTTCACCGTGTTTAGATGATTTTTTAATCGTTTTTTTGAGTCAAATCTTGGCCTTTTTATTCCCCTGCTCTTAAGTTAACTATTTCTGTTTTTATTCTAATGTTATTCTAAAATTTAGTCTTTTTTGTTGCGATTAGATGCAGTAGGTTTTTGAGTGATTTTGCTCCAAAAACTCGAAGCCTTTGCTTCTATCAAAGCTTATGAAAAAATTGACATTTTGATGAAAAATAAAAAAAAAAAAACTAAAAAATTTAATTTTTTAAGTAAATCCTTTGTAGGTTTGAAAGGAATTTTATCAATTACTGCACAAAGGATTGTTTTTTTTTTCGATTTTACTACTTCATAAATTTAGATTAAAAACTCGGCAAGACAACTCATAAACAAAGATTGACATGTCTACAGTAAAGGTAAGTCGACCGAAGCGGTCTCCACTCTGTAGTGCATAAAATAGAAAAGGCATACTAGAATAAAGAAGTGGTGCTGGCACTCTTTTACGATATTGAGGGAGCATTCGACAGAGTCAGAACAAACAACAACTGCGAGGCCCTTAGGGCCCCGGGGACTCCAACACAGTTGGTAAGCTGGGTCAGATCGGCGCTCTGCAACCGTAGTATGACGGCTTCCCTGAGAGATCACCGGAGGCAAATCGAGGTCGAGGGCGGATGTCCACAAGGCAGCTGCTTATAATTAAGTTCGATCAGTTCAGGCAAGACAGAGTTTGTTTTCTACACCAAAAGTATTTCGGGCACCCACGCTGTACGCGGAACCGCTGCTGCTAAAGCCTGAGTCTAAGTACCTGGGCATCATCATCGATATCATACATCGATAGCGGGCTGACTTGGAAAAGTCACGCAGAAAAGGCATGCAATAAGGCAACATCACTGGTATGGCAACTACGCAGGGCAGTGGGCAGGAGGTAGGGTCTAAAGCCACTCGTCCTGCACTGGCTCTACACTGCGGTAATAAGACCGAAGATATCCTAGGGGTCCGTGGTCTGGTGGCTAGGGGTGGCCAGGGGTGGAAGGGTGTGGAAGGGTGAAGAGTCTGCCTAGCCATAACCGGTGCGTTCAGAATAACACCGGGAGCAGTTCTCAATGCCTCACTGGGTCTACCGGACCTTCCAATCTGGATTATGATGGAGGCGATGGCTTCCTGTAGGAGGATGGATTATTGCAAACAGTGGAAGGAAACAGTCATGGAAAACGGTCACACGCAGAACGACGGCCTCATCCAGAGGGACATCCCAATTGTCCTGTCGCAGGAGAGGTGCTCTTGGGATCGGGTGAGACTAAAACAGAGAGTTGGGATAAACATCCCAACAAGAGAAGAATTCAAAGAAGAGCTGGTTCAGCAACCTTTTGAGAATAATCAAACAAGGAACAGAACGGAATATCTGGAGTCATCTGCAGGAACAGGACGAGTTCAAAGCTCGTTCAAGTCTGCAGGGATGTTCTAGAGTCACTGGCAGAAACAAAAAGGGTAACTCTGGGTTGGGTTTCTGGACATAGGGGTATTGAAGGAAACGAGCGCGACGATGAATCGGTCAAGCGTAGTTCCTGGACGTGCTTTATTGGACCGGAGCCAGGCGGATGTCTAGGAGTAAGCAATTCCCCCAAGCCCACTCTAAATGAGTGATGAAGGGAGAGTACAAGGACAAACTGGACATAGTCAGGAATATGTAGAGAGACCAAGGAAATCTGCCCTAACCCGGATAGATCCAAGGCCTCGCGGCTACTTGGGAGAAGTCGGCAGTGCCTGGGAGGCCTTATAGGAGTGCTCACTGAGCACTGCAGACTAAACAGACACATGCACCTCCTAGGAATGGTGGACAGTCCACTCTGCACCCACTGTGGAGCACGGGAAGAGTCGCCACACTTTCTGGGAGTGTGCTGTAGGTTGGCATGACTGCGCCACAGGACACTGGAAGCCGCCTTCCTCCATCGAGAGGAGCTTTCGACTTTTAGATCAGACGGGATACTGTCCTTCATTAGAGGGACGGCGCGACTCGTGGAGGGAATGAGGATGGATCGGAGGGACTGTTAAAAGGGCCTTTAAGGCCTAGTTGCAAGGTCTCGCTTTAAGGCCTAGTTGCAAGGTTTCGCCCCCCCCCCAATGTCTACTACTACTAGTAGTTTAAAAACTCAAAGAATTCAATTTTTTAATCTTATAGTTTTTAAACAATTTTTCTCCTTTCTGGGTCATAATTAAAATGTTTGCATCGACTTCCTCCAAAAGAGATTGTTTATAATGATTTTGGAATGAATCGACAAAATGAACACTCATTTTGTCGATTTTTTTTTATATGAAAACTTGTCCCGAGGCATCAACTAGGGCTTTTCAAGAGGTCAGGATCCGTAATAAATTCCAGTGCTCGCTTGATTAGATCTGAATATCCTATGGAGATAAAAAAGGAAGGACGTCTACCGTTTCTGGAGGTTTTAGTATCAAGGAGGCTGAATGGGAATCTTGCGCACACTGTTTATAGAAAAACCACACACACTGACCGATTCCTCAATAACGGATCAAATCATCATCCCACGCAGAGAAGGGGAGTCATAAAGACTCTGTCTGTGAGAGCGAAGAGATTTTGTGAGCCTGCTGATTTGGAACGGGAAATGAAGCACCTGGAAAGAGTCTTTGGTTGGAATGGAAACAGCAAGCACGAGTTCGATAGGGCCGTCCTACAAGGAACGTAGAGTGCCAGGAAGGAACAACGGGAGAAGATGAAGAAAAGCGCGGATGGACTAGTACCATACATCCACAAAGTAACGGACAGGATCGGCAGGCTACTGGAAAAACACAGCCTTAAAACTGTTTTTAAACCCACTCGTACAATACAACAGAGCTTAAGATCGTCCAAAGACCGCAGAGATTCCCTATCGGCACCCGGTGTTTACCGAGTGCCATGCAGATGTGGCTCTTCGTGGTCATATGATCACAGGCATATCATGGTATACATTGGCACCACAAAACGCAGTGTCAACACGAGGATTACGGAACACAAGAGAAGTTGCAGGCTGGGACATAGTCAGCAGTATCAGAGCACGCTTTCTCCGAAGGTCACGACATACTTTTCAACGAGGTGGATATCTTATATCAATCGCATCGTTTCTAACCGAGACTAACGAGAGAGGCCACTGAGATCTTTAAATTGCGCAACAACTTCAACAGGAAGGAGGAAATTACTTTTCTAAATGAAAAGTGGAACCGAGTTCTACGACATACTTTAAGTGCGCCGAAACCCCGTGCCACCACTATCCCCACCCTAGTCCCTCCACTTCAGCGCGACGGCGGGGGAATAAATGCCCGCCTCGCTGGGAATAAATACTACCGAGCTCACCACATTCGAATCAGTCAATGTCGGGAAGCACGGGAGATCACTTCGCCAATTGTCTCATCGCCTTTGATAATGTATGCCGCAGCTGTAGACGAAACGTCAGGAAGAAATTCCATTGGACCACGGCTTCAAAGCCCGGAAAACACTTTAGATTGTACCATCTTTTAAAAACTATATGTGTGATAAAATGACCCCCATTACCACAAAGTAGAAACTAGCAACAATCTTCTGGCACTGGATTCTTATCACATTACAGTTTACAATACAAAAAGAAGTTAACAACCTTTCTTGAATGTACCAATGTAATTCAACTTTATGAATGATAACACAATTGAGACAGTTACCATGTTTTCTGAAAGAAAAAAATCCGTGTTTTCTGAAAGATTTCTCAATTTCAATTCCGGAAATCTCATTAAATAACAAATTCACATCACATACAATTTGAAAAATACAGCATTAAATCTCTCGTCACTCAACCACCATTAAAAATTTTTTAACTACAACCAAATAACTAATGAAAGTGATTTTTTCTCAAAAATCCTATTAATTGATTCTTTATTTAGCAAAATTAAATTTGCCTTACAAAACTATGAAGCACGTGACAATGAAAAAAAACTGTTGAAACTAAATTCTTTACTAAACTGAAGGCAAAAACCGAAAATGAACTTAAATCGAACATAATCTATAACATTCCCTGTACTTCTTGCAACATCTGTTATACAGGGTGGGACAATACGTATATATATGTATATATACGCGTGTACGTGCACCGAAATGCAAAAAGATATCAATATGAAATTTTGGTTATCGATTGATGTTAAGCTTGGGCGTATTTCTAAATTATTTTGGATGTTAGTGCCAAACTATATACAGAGTGGCCACACAAGGTTATGTTTTTTAAGGACACTATAGGAAGGAATAGGACACCCTTTATATTTTATCATATTCAGGTTGCCCTTCTTAATCGCTTCAAGAAAATATAAGCATATGTGGCCTTTATACTACGCGTTTAGGAAATATGGAGGTTTAAGTGATAAAAATCGGCCATCTTTGGGCGTTCAGAGCTCACTTACAAAAGAAAACTTAAAAGCGGATTATGTTCACTTATTAACTAGAAACCCTAGACTATGCAATAATTATTAATTCGCAGCCTGGAGTTTCACTAATATACAGGGTGATCGTTGTTTGAAAAACCTTGATTTTCTCGATTTTTTCAAAGGGCAACACTGCATTTTTTGGATGTTGTTATATGGGGCTTGAGGTCAACTTTTATTTTTATAAAGCATGTCCTATACCTATCTCTAATAGATTTAGAGATATTTGACTTCATTTTTGCCTGATATTCCATAACATCAATAATTAAGGCAGGTTAGGCATCATTATTAAGGTTAAGTGGACCAGCCCAAGAATAACGTATCGGATTCGGCGGTGTCCACCTCCTGATCCGACACGTTATACTTGGGGTATACATAAGGGCTCAGCCTACCAACTTTCTTAAAGCCTGCATCGCATTTATACAATTTTAGTTGCATGCAATGGCCAATGAAAGTATTCTGTCAGCTGATTAATTTTTGGCAAATGCGTAATAGTCAGCTGACTAAATACTGACATCTTATTGGCCATTGCATGCAATAAAAATTGCATAAATATAGTATAGTCTACTACTATGCAATTTTATTTTTTTTTTAATAATGATTGTCGGAATATTTGATAATTTAGTAATATTACTATAAAAAAGAAAACATAGTTAATTAAGTTGTTTGTACACATCCTTAATGTTCATTTCTACATTAAGTGTTCAAAGTGCTGTCCCTGTTGTCCAAAACCCTGTTGTCCTAAACACGCCGCGATTCTTTTATTAAACTTTTCCTTAACACTTTGTAACATATCAGGAGTAATTGTTGCGAAAACGTTGCGAATACGATGTCTCATATTTTCCACTGTTGTAGGTTCCGTTTCATACACCTTGCCTTTTACATAACCTCACAAGAAGAAGTCCAATGGTGTTAGGTCGGGTGACCTGACAGGCCAACGTACAGGTCCACCTCTTCCTATCCACCTCTCAGCGAATCTGTTATTTAATAAGTTGGTTATGGTTCTAGTATGATGAGGCGGCGCTCCATCTTGTTGAAAATACATGTCTCTGCGTTGAGCCAAAGGAATATTCTCTGATAATTCAAAGAAGTTATTTTCGAAGAATTGGTGGTATGTAACAGCAGTCAACGTCCCGTCAAAAAAGAAAGGTCCAATAACATATCTCCATTACCATTTTTCTTGGCTGTGAACCCGAAAATGATGTGGGTTATTGTCGGAATAGTAGCGAAAGTTATGTCGATTATCAAAGCCATTTCGGTGGAGTGTACATTCATCGGAAAATAACACGTTCTCGTAAAAATCATTATGACGGTGAATTTGTTCTTGCCTCCAATTGCAAAAATTTGATCTAATTTGATAGTCTATTTCTTTGAGTTCTTGGTGTAGTTGGATATGGCTCATCTGATTTGCCAAGAGCTATATTTTGGACAATCAGATGAAGGAAAATACTTAAAACATAAAAGGTATTGCTTAAGTTTTCGCATTGCTTAATCTATAAATATCATATAAAAATCTATAAATATTTTAACTATTACATATTTTTAAGTAGATGCACGTTACAAAAATTACTCTTTTAAATGAACAAGTTAACGTGGCATGTTATTTTCAAAATCTAAATAGATCAGACGAGAAATCAGAAGATGAATAAATTAAGCTCTAATGAGGTCAAATATCTCTATATCTATTAGAGATAGGTATAGGACATGCTTCATAAAAATAAAAGTTGAGCTTAAGCCCCATATAACAACATCCAAAAAATGCGGTGTTGCCATTTGAAAAAATCCAGAAAATCAAGGTTTTTCAAACAACGATCACCCTGTATATCAGTGCAACTCCAGGTTACAAATTAATAATTATTGCATAGATTAGGGTTTCTAGTTAATAAATGAACATAATCCGGTTTTAAAATTTCTTTTGTAAGTGAGCTCTGAACGCCCAAAGATGGCCGCTTTTTATCACTTAAGCCTCCATATTTCCTAAACGCGTAGTATAAAGGCCACATATGCTTATATTTTCTTGAAGCGTTTAAGAAGGGCAACCTGAATATAACAAAATATATAGGGTGTCCTATTTAGAAAAACATAATCTGCTTATTGCCATTGTGTGGCCACTCTGTATATAGTTTAGCACTAACATCCAAAATAATTTATACGCCCAAGCTTAACATCAATCGATGGCCAAAGTTTCATATTGATATCTTTTTGCAATTCGGAGCAATCGTCCGTCCACGCACTATTGGCCCACCCTCTACATGACAGGCGTTTAGATATCTCAAACGAAGAATAATTAAAGAATATCATGAATTGAAAAACGACAGAAATTATCTTAAAAAAAGCAATCCAGCTACTCTCGTCGAACATAGAAACGACACAGGACAAAAATTTGATTTTCAAAAGAGTACCATTTTTTATGGTCGCTGCTATCCGGAAGTGGCTCAAATGGATTCAAATTGCTAATACATCAAACCACTGGCCTTACATAGGGGTTTGCAATGGTCCAGGTGGTACTTGATTGGCACGCTCATTCGTTAAGAATCTAACGTGTTCATCACATTCTTTTCCCGATTTCCAGACCTTTTTCAGATTTCTAGACCTATTCCAGATTTTTCTCGTCTCTATAATGTCTAGGTGTGTAATCATTATTGTTTTAGGGGAGGGCCTAGCATGGCGGGAAATGACCAAATGGGTGACTCGCTATTTTCTGCGTAGTGGTACAGGATTTACTCGTGGCGCCCAGGGGTGTCGATTCCAGGAGAGTCAATTTCAAAGGCATGCAATTTGTTTTAGATCTTCGTAGGCTACTTTATCTTGCCGAAATACGATGGAATCTTCCGCGGGTAGCTCAACGATGACGAAACATAAGCTTGGGTCCTTATCTTCACTCTCGCTCTTGCGGGGTGGGTTACAACAGGGTGTCTAGAAATTCACTTCTGGCGGTGCAAACAAAGTGTTGAATACGAGGCGCAGATAGTCTAACAACCAAATCAAAAAAAGATCATATGAAGGCTAGATGCCGTCTGCTTATGTTCGGTCCTCCACTTTCCACAGTTCCAGAGCAGTCAGAGGGTCATCCACTAGTAGACATCACGGGAGTGTTGAAAGAACTCCACCTTGTGGAGTTCAACAATCTCTCGCCGCTGTGAATCGGAAGACAACTTTTAATGATGTGGTGATAAGCCTGGATACTAGCATCTCGCTTTACTAGCGTTGATTAGAGCGTCCGTCAGTACATTGTCAAGAAGCCCATACGATGTTGATAAAACTACCAACTGCAATACCTCTCGTGTCCAGGGTATGCTGGATTTTCTCCACAAAGTGGTTGAGTGTGGAGAAAACTGTTGATTTGGTAGCTAGTTCTGCGCTAAGGGGGTACGTTGCCCTGCTTCCTCCCTTAAGTATATGTCCAACAGCTTTTCCAAGCAAGAACGATGTTAGACTGATTAGCCTGAGCGATTTAACATCTTCTCCTCTACATCGCACCTTCGGTATGTAGACGACCCTCACTCTTTACCAACAGTTTGGAAAAAAGTTGGAGTAGTGCCGGGAACACACCATCCTCGTCTTCGAAGAAGTTTCACGTGGTGGGCAACAAACTTCCTCATCTTTAGGAATGTAGGATGACAAGATTATTACATCTGTCTTGGTTTTGTGTGTCGTCAGCAAGATGTGGACCGCTACCACATCTCTCGAGCAGAATTCTGAAAGTAAGAAGAATGAAATATCTTGAACCTTAATATCTTTATTAATATTATATCTTAAGTATAGCTGCAATTGGGATGGTAAACCAAGAGCGATCTTACCCTTGTTGTCGTTTAAGCCGAATACGCGGCTCGCGTTAGAAGTCCAGGGTTCCTGGATGAGGCCTACTTTCACACCTGTTTTCATGACCCTGTTCCCCAGAAGGTAGGTAGCTGCTTTTGCATGCTCAATGTTGAACTGTAGAAATGAAGTCTTACTTGCTATTCCTACGGTTTCTTCTTGGGATCCGGTTTAGGGACTTCCCTCTTTTCCTTGTCTCGATATTTATTACCTGGCTTAGGGTTGGTTAGGGATAGATTTTCCCATCTTCTTGATCAGTCCCTAGTCGGGTACCTTAGGTTTACTACCCTTCCCCGAGGCGTTTGAGGCAGCCCCAGGTTTCTTGTTTTCGGCCTTGCTGTTGTGTTCGGCCGTACCAGAGCAGCTGAGCCTGTCCATCTGCTTCGGTTCTGCGTCCGCGGTGGGTGGTTTGCTACAACTAACTTTCTCTGCTTGCCTATTATTTGTTGTTTGCCCTTCTTGCTTCGGTCTGTGGCGAAATTGAGTCATTCCAAGATCGAAGAAGGGTCTGGCGCATCGTCGATGGCAAGGGTCCAGGTTTTTCCAAGCCTACTTCCACGCGATGTAGAATCGCCCATTCGATTGTGTTCAGCACGTGTTTCATTTTTCTGAGCGGAATTTTGACCACTTTTGGCGTTAATCACCGGTCGTGGTTGTCATCTGGTATATAAGCTAAACAGATGTTGGGTTTTGGTAAGACTGAATCTCTTAAGAGTCTGAGTCGAGCGCCGTCCGAAGGCTGGAGTCTGTCAACCCAAGCTTCCAACCATGTGACACTTTCGTCGTCCTCGCAGGTGAACTTGTAGAGTACTCGTGGAGTTCAGGTGCTGCCACCAAAGGGTTCCTTGGCAGGGATGTGTGGTAGAAGACTCCATGCTTATAGACTATATTCAAAATTCCACCCTACAGATGTAGAAGCTAGTTCTTTTAGCAGCTCTGTTTAAGAAATACAGGGTGTCCCAGCCGAGAGTGACCCATTTTAAATGCTTATAACTTTTCAACCATATGTGACAGCTACCTGTAGATTACGCCATTCCTTTTCTCTAGGTCTAAAGTTTTCTTTTAGTTGGCATCAAATTTTTTAGACACTATACAGTGGGATCAAAAAAATTCACTTTTTTCAAAATAAAAATTCTCAACTATTTTTAATGGAACACCCTGTATATTGTGACGCCACAATTAAGAGTCATGAGCAAGGTATGCAAGTACCTATAAACATCGGACTTGAAACTTGAAGTTTCAGCTGAAAAAAAATAAAATAAATATCGGCGTATTTTTAATTATGCAAATTTTATTAGCATATTTACAAAACGAATGGGCAGATATTGATAAATTAATAAAGAAAGAATAATGACTTAAAAAAACTTCTGTATATGTTGGCCGTTCTGATCCACGCATTTATGAAGTCTGACCAGTAAATTGTTAAAAGAATTTTGTAACATATCCTGTGGAATCGCTTCAATTACGTTACGAATATTCCTCTTAAGATCATCCAAACTAGTGGGGAGGGGGCTGTAGCACCTCTCCTTCACATAACCCCAGAGGAAAAAGTCTGGAACCGTCAAGTCAGGAGAGTAAGGTGCCCACTCTATAGGACCGGCTCTTCCTATCCATTTTGGCTCAAATGTCACATCTAATGATGTTCTTGCTATTAAAGAATAATGCGGCGGAGCACCATCTTGCTGAAAGTAGACCTCATCCAAGATACCATCCGGCCTTAACTGTGGATAAAAGAAATTTTCCAACATATCAGTATATACTGTTCCTGCTATTGTAGGTTCATTAAAAAAAAATGATTCGTATATTTTTTCGGGTGAGATTGCACACCATACGGTTACTTTTGGAGTATCTCGCTGAAACTCGTTGAAAGCTCTTGGATTCTCCGAGGCCCAAATCCTACAGTTATGCTTGTTACATTTACCATCTATGTGAAAACTAGCCCCATCAGACATAATTAATAGCGCATTTGGATTATGTCTAAACAAATCCAAAAGAGTTTCGCAAGTAAATAATCTCTTTTGGTAATCCTCTTGGCGAAGCTTTTGAAATGTTTGAAGCTATAAGGGAATAACTTTAAACATTTAACACATCTCTCATACTTACTTTTAGATAAATTTAACGCACCCGCCATTTTTCTGAGTGATATTTTTTGATTATTAATCGCGATAATCTCTTGAACCGCTAAAAATCTGTCTAAATATTGAGGATCAAACATATTCCTTTTTGGCCTCTTGACCTCCGAGTATCCATGCATTGAAAATTTCTGATGCCATTTTTTAATACCGTTTTTGCTTGGCAGATTTCTATGGAATCTAGCACGAAATCTTCTTTGTGTCGTTATTATTGATCTGGTTTCATTATAAGAGTACTGTTTTTGCTTTTTCTACTAACGAATAAATAATTTTTTTTTAATTAAACTTAATTTGCAATTTAACTCTGACGGTTTGCAATTTAACTGTGACAATTGTGGTGACAATTGTTTACTATTTAAGTAGTACAACACGTAGATAGGTAGGTGTTTTAGTTTGAAAAAATTATTTACTATTAAATAATCATATTTTCAAAAATGCCACCCTGTCTACAACATTCTTTTTAGTTTTACATTCCCTTTGTCAATTTTAATTTTTAATTAAACAAAGAAAATCAAGCTCTAATTTCTTAGATATTCAAATTAACCCGATTTCTATTTTAATTTTTTACAGCTAAAACTTCAAGTTTCAAGTCCGAAGTTTATTGGTACTTGGATACCTTGATCATGACTCTCAGCTGCTCTTTTCTAATTGTGGCGTCACAATATACAGGGTGTTCCATTAAAAATAGTTGAGAATTTTGATCTCGAAAAAAAAGGAATTTTTTTGTTCCCACTGTATAAGTGTCTACAAAATCTGTTGCCAACTAGAAAAAAAGTTTAGGTCTCGAGAAAAGGAATGGCGTACACCGCAGGTGGCTTTCACATATAACTTAAAAGTTATAAGCTTTTAAAATGGGTCACTCTCGGCTGAGACACCCAGTATTTAATTACATTGACTTTTTAAAAAACTCTTTAACATTTTGTTTTGTTTAGCTTAAAAACCAAAGAACTGCGAAACACGTTCGAAGATAGCAATTATGGTCTCTATGCTCTATTACAGTGTAAATTCTAGAATCAATCCAACACAATAATATGAAACGCATTAAAGTTTAAAACATTCTGTGAACTTTTTGGTAGATCTAAAATCAATAAACCCGCCAAACACATTGTTGGGATATCCAGTAGAGTCTCTAAAGTTTATTGCAAAGAAAGGTTTCGAGTAACTCTATGAAAAGAAGCCGTATGATTCTCATTAAATTTTAAGATATTTGCAATGCTCTCTTTCTTCTCCTTTATTATTTGAAAATTATATTTATAGAATGCAAGACGGATAAAATTCAGCTTAGAAGTTTGAAGCTTAGAAGAATTTTTTTAAAAGGTATCTGAAGATATGGTCTTTTCGAAAAAACCAAAAAAGAACAGATCCCAAGATATCGATTCAAAACGTTATTATAATGAAAGTTTTAAATTGATTCTATGTTGCAATATCAATCACTTCTATAGAAGATCGTAAAATTTAAGGTCTAAAAGATTGAAGTTGAGTTTTTTTTTTAAATGGAGAAATATCACAATAAGGAAAGTTCTGCAGTATCAGTGAAAACCAAAAACTGTAAGTAAAAATTTAATAATTTAGCATTATATTTCTCTTCTTTGTTTTTTTTTCTGGTGAAACCGTTAGAAGCGTTTCTGAAGCATATCCTCTCTGTCTAAAAAAAATGTGCAGTTCTGATTATGTGTGCTGTTTATTAAAATATGTAAAATACTAACAATTTTACCTGGTATATTGTGGTAAACCCAAGGAAATATCCTTAATTATCCGTGCGAGCCGGCACAGTTCCTGTTCAGGCTAATTAGGGATCCGTAATAACCACAATATTCTAAGTAGCTAGCTGTATATTAATGACCTACTTAAGGACATTTATATTAATATATTAATGACTGCTGTAGGGTTGATGTAAGAGACGTGTTATAAAAGCAGTATTTAATATAATTCTTGTCATCACAGCTATAAATATTTCTCATGAAAATTTTATAGCCCGTCCCTGCGAGTGAATAATTAGTTATTCAAATTTAATGTTAAAAATCGCTTTAGATAAACATTTGATTTTTCTATTGTTTGCAGAATCATCATATTCCGGAAATGATATAGGCAAAGGAACGTCATCTACAGGAGGAGGGGGGAACTCGTACGGCTACGCCGGAAGTTTTTCTGGAGCTGGTGGCATTCCTGCAGGAAATATTGCCTCCCTTGTGCCTTTTATTCCGCAATTTGACTTCTCCTCGTTTTTTGAGCAGCTGAACAGGCAACATCAAGAATTCATTCAACAGTAAGAATTCAGATTTCACAGCAGGGATAATGTTCGTTGGGCATCCTTTCTCTCCTTCTCGGAAACTGGATATTATGGCTTAGATCTAGACTTTCATGCATAACAGAGCGGTCTCTAGAGCGTGCTCAGTGTATATTTAACATCTTAGCAAAAAAATTTTAAACTAGAAACTTTTGAGCCAGAGAAGTGCTTGCAGGCTCTAAGTATAAAAATCCGAAATCATTTATTTTCACGAAAATCCCAACCTCGATAGGTCAAGAGACGCTCCTCTATAAATATACAAAACTTTTAAATTATTCTTTTTATTCATTCTGTTGTCTAGAGCACTTAAAACTTTCAGGCAGGTATATACGTACCTACTTCAGTTTCCCGAGAAGAAATCTTTCTCCTGAGAGTGACAAACAGATTTTAAAGGAAATGCTCCGCTAACAAGGAAAATAAACCTTAAATAATCTCAACTGCGTGAGTTTCGAACCTGCACTTCAATATTTCTCGTTTATATATGTTCACGTGTGAAAATAATCCCGTGAATCTAGTTAAAAGAAAGTTTTAGAGGTTAAATTGCACTCCAGCAATGTTTAACTTCCACGTGTTAGTTTAACTTTCAAGGTGCAAGTGCACCTGTTCTATTATAATTATGTAGATTTACTAACTTTCATCTAACAAATGGCAAAACGTGGGACTCGCTAAATTATATATTGTTTTATTCGCAGAAAACGTATATATTGCTATTTCAGGTTACTGTATATTTTCATACAAATGGCGAGTCGCAGATTTGGGCTGCACGGGCATGGATTATTTTTTTTATTTTAAGTAGGATGGGAGATTTATTATGTTTGGTCTCTTCTTATTATTTCGTATTTCGCTTTGATTTCGACAAAAAAAACACTTTGTCTCATTTTAAAAATCATCCATGGACAACAAAAATAAAAAAATAATAATAAAAACTAAACAATTTCAATCTTAAAGTAAATGAGCTAAATGCTAAATGTCGTCATTCTGATAAAATACATAACTGGTTTCAATAGATTTATCATTAGATCATTAAAACCTCAACTTCTGTGATTTTTAGTATCACATTTTTGGCATACCACATATTTTATAACAGATTATTGCTAACTTCAATCAATTACTGTCATCCGGGGTGAAGTCGGACCTTTTTTTACCCCCGGTTTTACCTTTTTATTGGCAAAAATCTGAAAAAAAGAAAATAGCACCTTTTGTCCTCATGGTGTGAGATTTCTTTTTCGCTATTTTGCATGTATATTTTTTTGGATACATGTTGTCTGACTTCACCCCTAATTGTGTAGAGAACACGGAAATGCTTGTATTTGTGCACACGGAAAGTGGTCGTAGGTCGACTCCAGGGGTGAATTCGGACAGGAAAGTAAAAACATAGGAATTACTCTATAAAATTTTATATTCCTTATTACTAAAAAAGATGGAATAGACATAAGTTCTTTTCTGAACAAGAACATAAAAAAACAGTTATTGCTAACACAAAACATACAAAGTAAAAAACTAATGTTACTTAACTTTTAACTCTTAGCTTTTAAGTAAACTATAGCGTTCCCTTCTCAACTTCTGGACTAGCGTTATTATGTCTACTATTTCGTCTTTATTTACAGATCTTTTGTCTTTAATAGTTGGGTAGGTAAAATAATCATTAGGTTTTTCAGAACCATGTTTTATTAAAAAATTTATAAGATATCAGAGTTTCGGTCATCATAAGAGTAACATAACCAATGTACCATTTAAATTTTTTTTGGGACAAGTTAGCTTGACTGATACACAAGTCCCTACATCTATTTTGATAAAGTCGATCACGTTTGAAACAGGGTTATCACAGGTTGGATTCACAGTCTTATTAGATTCGTGGCCTGAAGTCAAACTAGCATCACTTACTGTTTCTATATTCTCTTCATTTGTGCTTCCTCACTTTCACGCTGATTAAAATTAATCTGTTCGTCATCACAACTCTCGTCAAGCTATTCGGGTCTTAGTCCCCAGGCGGGAACATAACGTCATTATAACGTCAACTTTTGGTTGACCAGTCGTTATTGAGGTGATCATTCGTTATTCGACGTCACCTGACGAAAAAATGACAAATAAATGACGTCAATTTTTCGGCGTGATAATGACTATTCGTAGTGACGTCATAATAACGTTATAGTAGAATAATTTTTTTGTATACATAATGTAGCTAATAAATATACACTTAACATATTTAATTGACTTGTATGCAATAAAACAATATATTTGATGACAATATCATAAAATAAAATTTTTAGCTTCTTTGCCAAAAAACTCTAATATAAATATACAAAATATTGATAAAATTATTCTTTTTGTATATTGAAAATTTTTTTGTTACTAAGTCAATATTTAAGAACTTTGTGTTACGGTTTAAATTAAACTTTTGCGTTACTAAAGTCAAAACTTCATGTTACTTTCGGATCAAAATTTCTTGTTACTACGTAAACATTTTGTAATTTTATGTTATGTTTAGTGTTACATTTGGACGAAAAACTTCTGTTACTAAAGTAAAATTTTTTCAAATTTTGTATTAATTTTAGATCAACGTATTTCTGTTACCAAGCCAAAATATAAAAAAATTACTACAGTTGAAATTTTTTAATTTTGTGTTACTTTTAGTCCGCAATTTCTTGCTACTAAGTCAAAATTAAATAATTTTTCGTAGATTAACATTTCAAGTCAAACTTATGAGAAATATTGTAACTTCTAGACCAAATTTTCGTGTAACGTTCATATTAAATTTCCGCGTTACTAAAGTCAAAATTTGTAAATTTTGTGTTACATTTAGACCACAATTTCTTATTACCAAGTCAAAATTAAACAATTTTGTGTTACGTTAGACGAACATTTTATGTCAAAATTTTAAGATTTTATGTTACTTCCAGACCAAAAATTTCGTGTTATATTTAAGCAAAAATTTCATTTTACCAAAGTCGAAATTTAAAGATTTGATGTTACTTTCGGAACAAAATTTCTTTTACTAAACAATTTTTTTATATATTTGTGATACGTTTAGACTACAATTTCGTGTTTCCACAGTGAAAATTTAAAAATTTTGAGTTATTCACTCTTAGACCAAGATTTCGTGTTATTAAGTCATAATTTGAAAACCTTTGTATTACGTTTAGACTAAAATTTTCTTTTACTAATGTCGAAATTTTTTAATTTTGTGTAATTGTTAGAACAAAATTTTTCGTGGCCAAAGCAAAATTAAAAAAAATTAGTTATACGTTTGGACTAATATTTTCAGTAAAAATTATATTTTTTAGGTACTTTTAGACCAATTTTCTGGTTGCTAAGCAAACAGTTTTAAATTTCGTGTTACGCTTTAGACTAAATTTTCGTCTTACTAAAGTCAAAACTTAAAAATTAGATGCTACTTCCGGATCAAAATTTCTTGTTACTATGTAAAATTTTTTATTTTGTGTTACGTTTTGACTACAATTTCGTGTTCCTACAGTCAAAAATAAAAAAATTATGTGTTACGTTTAGCCTAAAATTTCCTGTTACTAAGGTCAAAATTTTTAAATTTTCTGCCGCTTTTACCAAAATGTCTTAGGAGATCAAAATTTAAAAAAAATTCGAGTTATGTTTAGACCAACAATACAAATCAAAATCTTGAGAATTTGTGATACTTTCAGACCAAAATTCCTCATTCCTAAGTAGACATTTTTAAATTCCGTTGTACCTCTTGGACTAAATCTTCGTCTTACTAAAGTCAAAACTTAAAAATTTGATGCAACATTCGGATCAAAATTTCTTGTTACTAAGTCAAATTTTTTATATTTTGTGTTACGTTTAGACTACAATTTCGTGTTCCTACAGACAAAATTCAAAAATTATCTGTTACGTTTAGACTAAAATTTCCTGTTACTAAGGTCAAACTTTTTTAATTTTCTGTTACTTTTAGACCAAAATGTCTTGTTACGAGATCAAAATTTTAAAAATTTATGTTGTGTTTAGACCAACAATTCAAGTCAAAATTTTGAGATTTTGTGTTACTTTCAGACCAAAATTTCTCATTGCTAAGTAGAAATTTTTAAATTCCGTTTTACCCTTTAGACTAAATTTTCATCTTATAAAGTTGAAACTTAAAAATGTACTACCTTTGATCCAAAGGTACCAATGTTACCTTTGGATCAAAGTTTCTGGTTACTAAGTAAAAATGCCTTAATTATGAGACACGTTTAGTCTAAAATTTCGTGTTGCTACAGTCAAAATTTTAATTTTTTGTTTTACGTTTAAACAAAAATTTCCTGTTACTAATGTCCAAATTTTTTGCTACTGTTAGACCAAAATTTTTTGTTATCAAGTTAAACATAAAAAAATTCGTGTCACGCTTTAGACTAAATTTTCGTCTTACTAAAGTCAAAACTTAAAAATTAAATGCTACTTTCGGGATCAAAATTTTTTGTTACTAAGTCAAATTTTTTTTATTTTGTGTTACGTTTAGACTACAATTTCGTGTTTCTACAGTAAAAATTCAAAAATTATGTGTTACGTTTAGACTAAAATTTCCTGTTACTAAGGTCAAAATTTTTTTATTTTCTGCTACTTTTACCAAAATTCGTGTTATGTTTAGACTAACAGTATTAATAAAAATTTTGAGATTTTGTGATACTTTCAGGCCAAAATTCCTCATTCCTAAGTAGAAATTTTTAAATTCCGTTGTACCTCTTAGACTAAATTTTCGTCTTACTAAAGTCAAAACTTAAAAATTTGATGCAACGTTCGGATTAAAATTTTTTGTTACTAAGTCAAATATTTTTTATTTTGTGTTACGTTTAGACTACAATTTCGTGTTCCTACAGTAAAAATTCAAAAATTATGTGTTACGTTTAGACTGGAATTTCCTGTTACTAAAGTCAAAATTTTTAAATTTTCGGCTACTTTTACCAAAATGTCTTAGGAGATGAAAATTAAAAAAAATTCGTGTTTTGTTTAGACTAACAATACAAATCAAAATTTTGAGATACTAAAGTCAAAACTTAAAAATTTGATGCTACCTTCGGATCAAAATTTCTTGTTACTAAGTCAAATTTTTTATAGTTTGTGTTACGTTTAGACTACAATTTCGTGCTCCTACAGACAAAATTCAAAAATTATGTGTTACGTTTAGACTAAAATTTCCTGTTACTAAGGTCAAACTTTTTTTAATTTTCTGTTACTTTTAGACCAAAATGTCTTGTTACGAGATCAAAATTAAAAAATTCGTGTTGTGTTTAGACCAACAATTCAAGTCAAAATTTTGAGATTTTGTGTTACTTTCAGACCAATATTTCACATTGCTAAGTAGACATTTTTAAATTCCGTTTTACCCTTTAGACTAAATTTTCATCTTACCAAAGTTGAAACTTAAAAATGTAATGTTACCTTTGGATCAAAGTTTCTTGTTTAAAGTTTCTTGTTTAGTCTAAAATTTCGTGTTGCCACAGTCAAAATTTTAATTTTTTGTTTTACGTTTAAACTAAAATTTCCTGTTACTAATGTCCAAATTTTTTGCTACTGTTAGACCAAAATTTTTTGTTATCAAGTTAAACATAAAAAATTTCGTGTTACGCTTTAGACTAAATTTTCGTCTTACTAAAGTCAAAACTTAAAAATTAGATGCTACTTTCGGATTCTTGTTACTAACTCAAAAAAAAAATATTTTTTTGTTACGTTTGGACTACAATTTCGTGTTCCTACAGTCAAAATTCCAAACTTTGCGTTATATTTATATTAAGATTTCCTGTTACTATGGTCACAATTTAAAAAAATTTGGTTAGTTTTAAACCAAAATGACTTGTTACAAGATCAAAATTAAAATATTCTTTTTATGTTTAGACTAACAATTGAAGGCAAAATTTTGAGATTTTCTGTTACTTTCAGACAAAAATTTCCCATTGCTAAATAAAAATTTTTAAATTTAGTTTTACCATACTAAAAGCAAAACTTAAAAATTTGATGTTACCTGTGGATAAAAATTTCTTGTTACTAAGTAAAAATGCTTTAATTATGTGATACGTTTAGACCAAAATTTTGTGTTACTGTCAAAATTTAAAAATTTTATGTTACGTTTAAACTAAAATTTCCTTTTATTAATGTCAAGATTTTGTGTTACTGTTAGACCAAAATTTTTGTTTTTGTTATCAAGTTTAACATAAAAAAATTTCGTGTTACGTTTTAGACAAAATTCTTGTATTAAGTATCTACTATTTAAGTTTAAAAATTTAACTAGTATAAAAAGTTAAAATTTAAAAATTTGAGATTACTTTCGGATCAAAATTTCTTGTCGGAAAGCAAAAATTTCTTTGTTGTTACGTTTAGACTACAATTTCGAGTTACTACATTCAAAGTTAAAAAAATTTGTTTTACTTTCAGACCAAAATTGTGTTATTACGTCAAAATTTAAAATTTTGCTTATAATTTAAAAATTTTGTGTTTTTTTTAGGCTAATTTTCTGTTACTAGAGTCAATTTTTTTTTAATTTGTGTTACTTTTAGAGCTTATCATTTCTTGTTACCAAGTCAAAGTCAAAAAGGTAGTAAGAAAATTTGGATTCTAGAAGTTTTTTAACTCTTTGACGTAGGCGAAAATACATAACCCCGAAAAGAAACCGTTCGTAGCAAATAACCTAGAATAACGTCAGTTTTATGTCGCAAAGTGACGTGATTTTGACGTCACAAAGTAACGTCGTTTGACGTTGCAAAATAACGTCATCGGTCTGTGACTTACGCCCGTCATTATGACGTTATTTTGACGTCATCTCAAGACGTCATTGGTCACAAATGCTTACCAAAAAAATACGTCAAAATGGCGTCACCTTCCCACCTGGGTCGTTTCACAGCAGCAGCAGCTATCTTTTTTTCCTCTGTGGAAGCCAATCTGGTCTCATTCAGAAAATCTTTTACTATAGTTTTCCATTGAGTCGCATCAGGATCCACTGAATCTTCGAAGTCTCACATTTTTTTTAAATTGCCAGACTTTGAAGATGAGTTACTATACCACAATTTTATCGTTTTCCTTTACCAAGCTATCCAGACATTTTTTGAAAAGTCTCGAACATTCATAATTAGGTACTGCACCTCTATTTTAAAGTTTTCAGTATGAGAGAATATTTCGCCATATTTTTTTCGGGGCTTACAAAGAAAAAAAAAGGGAGCAGTACAAAGTCTTTATCATTTTCCTGACAGCTTTGCAACACATGAATAAAAGTGTGGCTGGCTCTGTTAACCCCTAACAACATTTTTTTCCGGGTAAGTTCTTAAAATAGGGGAGTGCTAATTTGAAACACCAATCCTTGAACCCTACACCATCAGACCAGCCCGTCTTTGTTCTAATATAAACTGCTCCTTCTTTTTCTGCTCCTTCTTTGATGATCCTTCCACCCACTTTGGATAGAGATGTACAGATTTGTACACCACATAGTGAGGAAGCAGTTCTCCTCACGCCACAATGGTCGTCATGACTGATGTGCTAGTTTTACTTCTTCGAGTCTACTATCTTTACTCTCAACTCGTTTTGACCCTCTACAGCTAAGGACTTTAACATTTCGAAGGTCATCTGTTATGTTGGTTTCATCATGGTTGACTATGTTGGAATTTGGGACATTTCTAATGACGTCAGACGGGTGATTGATAAATAAATTCTTGTAGAAGTTCCTTATTAATAAGGGCTCGACATCTTTTTCTGTCTTGGGCAAAACCCACTGGAATAAATTCTGTTTCCTTTCATAAAGGAATATGACCAATCGATCCCATGCAAATCGTTCTTGAAACCTTGTATTTTACGTACTTGTGATTCAAAATACTTTTTGATAAGACGTCTTATATAACAGCAAGCCATAGGGAACACCCCCGCACTAAAAACTGTTACTCCTTCTGCGAACATTGTTTGTTCTTCATTTAAGACAGCTGTCTGTATTTCATATTTTCCTATATGCTACCCTTTGATCTTATTACAGAGTGTAATTTTGGCAATTCCATAATCTTCGGCAGCTTCTCTGAGGCTTTTTCTTTTACTTCTAACATCGGACATAAACCTCTATAGTAGTCTCTTCATGACAACGGATGAGCTCCATGTCTCCCTGGGGCCGAACAAAAGACCTAGGGAAAACGACTGGAGTGGCTCAAAAAAAGGTTGTTAGCATACAGACGCTTAGATGGGCAGTGGGTTAATTTCAACCATTTAAGGCGCCTAGTGAAGATGGAGAGAGACCAGTCTTTCTATAGGAAGGTCTGGACAAACTTCCTCCAACACTAACCAAGATCTAGATCTAGAGCAATCCTGGTTTGGGGATACATTCCAACCAACTGGGCCAAGGTAAAGTGGTATATATACCAAAAGCGACGTAACGATTCGCTCCCTAAGGCTCTAAGATCCATGAGTTTAACACCCTTCCTACTGAAAACTCTGGAAAAGATGGTAGATTTATATATTAGACAAGGTGCGTTGACCCAATGACCTCTCAACTTACATCAGGGTGCATATCAAAGCGGCCAATCGACCAATCTAGACTGAACAACCTTATCGAGAAGATTTTGCATGACATCAAGGAGGGGAGCATAGCGGTAGGGATATTCCTGGACATTGAAGGAGCTTTCAACGATGCCCTCCCTGACTGTCGCTGTAGAGCGCTTGATGCTAGAGGGGTAGAGCGACTCTTCAGGACTGGACGCGCAGCATGCTGAAAAACAGAGCGATCATCACAGCCCTTCACGACACTGAGTTTGCATCACAACAGTTTGCTTTAGGGCCAGCAGGGGGTGTCCGCAGGGAGGAGTTCTGTCACCTCTCTGTGGTCCGTACTGGCGGACGACCTGCTTGCTGTGGTTGAACTGTGGGATGTGGATGTTCTTGCGTATGCAGACAATCTTGTGATCCTGATTCGAAGCTATCATGGACGACGCATAACAGCAGTACTCCAGGAGATTATCAACACCATCTACGTGTGGTGTCTTGGGGAGAAGATGTCTATCAACCCGGACAAAACCGTGGTACTTTCGTTCACAAGGAGGAGAAAATTGGACTCTCTGAGGTCACCCTCCTTGCTGGGCAAAGCCATTCCATTTTCAGAGGAGGTGAAATATCTGGGCGTAATACTAGATAAGACACTAAACTGGAATTGACATATGGAAAGAATGATCAGCAGGGCTAAATTATCCTTGTGCACATGCAAAAGGTACTGCTGGAAAAACGGGGGTTAAAATCCAAATTAATGCACTGGTTGTATGTGACGATCATTAGACCAATGATCACGTATGGAGCCATTGTCTGGCATTCCAAGGGCAGACAAAGAAGTGCGAGGTGCAAACTGAGTAACTTGCAGCGTCAAGCCTGCCTGGTCATCAGTGGGGCATTTGGCCCCACTCCAACACTGGCCATGGAAATACTTCTCAGGCTAATCCCGCTCCACATTCTGGTGGAGAGGGAAGCCAAGTGGAGTATATACAGACTCCCCAACACACAAGGGGGGGGGGAGGTTACATTAGCACCAAACCCACTGCAGGCTGAATTAACCGGCCATGCTTTGCTGGGTATGCTTTCGGACATAATGCCCACTGTCACCTATACTTATTCAGCCTACAAGGTAAACCTTCGTACAAAGGAGAAGTCGGAATAGAATAAATTAAGGCTACTGAGCGGGCACCACTGCAGGTACGCGGATGGCTCGAAAACTCCCAAGGGAATGGGAGCTGGAGCGTATGGCGGTGGACAGAGATACAGACTCCAGATGTATGGGAGAGTCTGAGGAAGCACGCAACAATATTTCAGCATGTCTGCCAGGTCGATAAGCGATCAAAACTGGACAAGCAAAAATATCAAAATATATTCGGACAGTCAATCGGCACTCAAGGCACTTGATGCCAGCATAATCTCTTCGAGAACTGTCTGGGGACTTCGAAACATACTGAACCACATTGGAGAGCATAATACGCTAACCTTTGTCTGGGTTCCAGGTCACAAAGGCCTTGAGGGCAATGAAATCGCCGATTCTCTTGCAAGAGAAGCCTTCATAGGGCCTGAACCGGTCTTGGGTATCGCAAAAGAGATATTTAGGAGCCTGCTTTGCGCTAAAGAACTTTGCAGCATTGGAAACCACTTTGTTCTTACGCCAAATCTCTTGTCCTACATATAATTGGTCAGCGGGCCTCCTCCGCAAGTTGTAGTTAAGCTGAGCTCTTGCCCATGCGTCCTTGAGTCGTTCAATAAGTTTGGAATACAATTCCCGTATCTTATTCACCTTGTTCGTCAACATCCACATTTCCTCTATTCGAAATAGGGATTTCCACATAGTCCTAACCGTAAAATAGAGATTCTCTCCCAAAGGTTACATGAAACGGAGTATGGCCCGTCGTCTCATGTTTTGCGGACCGTATGGCACAAGCTATACTCACCAAATGCTCGTCCCAAGTTCTATGGTCATTCTGGTTAACATAGGTTCTCAACATAGTCTTTACTACCTGGTTTAGCCTCTGCTGGATCAGCTCCAGGATCGTAATGGGCAATGTAACAAATTTTTACTTTGTAATTGTCGCAAAACTTCTGAAACTCTTTGGATTTCATGGGAGTGTCATTATCACACGTGACATATTGAGGTGCCCCATAGGTCAAGAACTCACATTCCTCGATACTCTTAACGAATACTTTGGCATTAGCGGCTCTGCAATGGAAAATCAAAACCTACTTGGTAAAATAATCTGAAACCACTAAGGCTTGGGTATTTCCACGCTTTGACCGCGGCAATGGTTCCACAAAATCCAAATTTATAGCTTCGATAGGTTCCTTGACCACTGGTCTGCCTCCCCTTAATCACCAGGTTTTTGTTATTCCACCTTGTTCTGGCTACAATCTTTACAACCCCTAACATAACTTGCAACATCCGAACACATCTTTGGCCAGTAGAACTTCGCATGCACTCGCCAATATGTCTTAAAAACCCCCTCATGACCTGATGTTGCGTGATAAGAAATCCGAAAACACATGGTATTTTCCCTTACGATGAATCAGCCCACCGGGCCAATCGCCCTTGGGGATCTTTCAACCAATGTAGCCCAAAGTAATGAATGATGATCGGTTATCACCTTGAAATGAGAGTGCTCCACTGCCGAAGCTTTTCCACGCTCCGTGACTGTCAGCTTCTGCTCTTGCTTGGTCGCAGGGTTAGCTGGTCTAACGATCGCGACAAATAAGAGATTATTTTTTCTCCGTCTTCATTTGGCTGTGTGGATATTGAGACTGCAGATATCCAGATGGCGGAAGAACAGACCGAACGTTATTGGATAGACAGCCGGGGCCTTGTCCATTCATAGGCCTTCATAACAAGGACCCTGTGAGAATACAACAAAAGACTTATTAAGCCTCGACAGACAACAGCTCAAAAGCACCGTCGATTAAAACACCACATGCGGAGGATAGGCCTGGCAGACAATGCCGAATGCAGACTTTACATGGAAGATGATGAGACTGCAGAACACATTTTGAGAAAATGTCCTGCAGCTGAAAGACATAGATTTCAGAACTTCTGAAGAATTCACATCCTACCACCGGAGTTCCACAAATTTCAGAACTTCTGAAGAATTCACATCCTACCACCGGAGTTCCACAAATTTCAGAACTTCTGAGGAATTTACATCCGACCACCGGAGTTCCACAAAATGTCACTCAAGAAGATAATGGACTTTCTAAAAGGACTGGGTCTTCTGAGTGCACTTTAATTGATATTGAGGCACAATAGATCTTGTAGGTTGCCGTGCACGAGCCTCCCCCCCCCCCCCCGTGGGACGACTCATTTGGAATCAATCAATCAATCAATCAACCCTCTGCAGAAGTTTCTGTTCGAATTTCTTAAAAAAATGGAAAAGCAGCGAGTATCAGGAAGCTTATGAGTAATGAAATAATGAATGAGAACTCCTATATGTTAGAGAGTTTTGCCATATTGACCGCGTGCTTTCTGGACTTTGCACTCACTTAACTCAGATAAGATTCGAGCATACCTCAACTCCGCGATGTCTAGAACGTACATCTTAAATGTATAGCTCTTGAAAAATTTAAGGAGTTGCAGTATTTGCTGTGTAGGCGTTAATAATTTAACTAAACAAGCATTTCTCAGAAAAGTCATTAAAAATACGGTTAAATGACCAGTTTCTAGTACTTCCTTTTAAAGCTTTTTTTTCAAGAAAACGTCAGTGAATGATAAAAGACTTATTCATATCCCGCGATCAATGCATGGAGGCAATCAAATGCTGAGCTGTAAAAGCAACATGAATGGTGTTTTCTCTCTTAAGGTCTCTCATTAGTTGTTGCTGAGACGTTCTGAGAATTGCAGGTTTCTTCCTTACTTCTTATGCTTGCTATTTCAAGTGGTTTGGGCGAGAGGATTAAGACATGCTACAGGTTAAAAGCACTTCCAGATATCCAACTCCCCCCCACCTCATCAAAGAATGTTGTTTCTCAATACGGGATGGATTCTGGGACGGACTTTTCTTGTGGAGGAGTTTCTCTATTAGGGATGACTGACTTCTTTGGCCAAGGCTGGCTTAAGTCGCTCCCCAAAATATCTGATGTTCTCCGTGTGCATATTTATCTTGAAGTTGAAGTCGGAATTGTGCTGGTTGGATTCACAGAGCTCTTTTCACATTGGCATGACAGGTTCATTTAATAAAAGTCATCAACTTGGCTGTGAAAAAAAAAGAAAAGGATGAAGTAACAAAAGTCCATTTACTTTAAGTATGTCATCCTTTTCTGCCAAAAATTCGTAGGCAACTTGATGGCTTTTCTTAATGATCATACCGTATTAGTTTCCTAACATCATTAACTCTAGGAAAACCCATACCAAAATCTTTGTGAACAAAAGAACTACTATCTTCTATTGGTGCCCTTTAAGAAGTGATCACACTGACTGAAAATACTACTCGTGAAAATGATATCTAAATTGAAGTTGTTGATCTGTTGTTTTTCCACTTAGATCTGAAAAATTTTATGTTTAGTCAAAGATGCGGTTTTCCAGATATCTAAGAATATAGAGACGTACCTCTAGAGTTAATGTTTGGCAATCAATGTGATTCTTAGAAACACAATAACAAACGTTGCATAGTCATTACAACCATTAGATACTTTTCTTCTATATAATCTTTTATACAAACCTTAGTAACTACTACAAGAGACTGTACTTCAGGAAACTGATTGGCTTCATTCTGGAAAAAGTATTTGAAACGAAGTTGTCATCTGCTGAAATGGTGTGAGCTGATTGATGAAATATAAAAGACGCAATTGGTACAATAGAGCTGTACAGCTTGTACAACTTGAGGTTATCTGCCTTCAAACATAAAATGAACAATACGAAATTAATAGATATGATAAATTATTAAAAGTTCGCGAAAAGTTAGCGCCGTTTTCAGAATATGATACGTACAATTCCTTAGATTGAGGAGGGCTTGCATTGGTGATAAGGTCAAAGTTTGAGATTACATGGGTCTTTATTTGCTACTTTAGTGCTGTCAAATCTTTGGTGATAATATCTACATGATTTCCTATCGTTCATTTTCTTAGGTAAGAAACGGAATGGATTTGCCGAAGGACTTTTAGATAAAACGGAGAACTACCCATCTACTTTCCTACCAGCATAAACTCAAATTCTACTGAGGCAATTCTGAGCTTCTCAGGTGTTAATTTTCGTGACATATCTACTAAAGAACATAATGTAATGTGAGACATTGCGTTTAGAAGCTGTGATCATCATTAATGGTTTGGTAATATCAAAAATTCGTCCAGCTGCCCTTTAATGTGTTAATCTCTAGTAACGGTAAAAACTCTAGACATTTATTTTTTTGAGTTAATAATTCAAAATCCAAGTTTTGGAGTGATTTCAATGAGCCCCTCGTGTTAATATTTGAGAAAATCTTTAAAATTTCTCTATTGTATACTGAACCATATCGAAGATATTGTTGCGAACTCAGGGTTCGCATTATTCCAGTGTAACGATTTAACACGAAAACACTATTTATTTATCCCACAAATACACACAGGTACAATTCGACTACTAAATAACTCACTACTTAACACTTTATAGCCTTCTATTATCGTTTGGTACTTCAGCTTACTTATAGCTCGTTTAAATTAGAACTAAGACTACGGCGGCGCTATTCGCCTTTTGTACAAAATCCTAAAAATACAGAAAAGCCTAGAATATCTTAGAAGAAAAATAATTAATACGAGACACATAAAAAAAAGGTCGCAAACAACTACGTTCTAAATAAACAGAGCAATAAATCACTCGTGACAGTCTCATGCTGAAGCGCCCGGACAGGCGCGAGACGCGAAGGTTCTAACTCCTTTGTCGCGGAGCGTAACGCTCATCGTAACAGTATATTAAAGGGGTTTTACACCAAAAGTTTGACTTCAAAAAAATGTGAGAAATTAATTTGATCACATTTTGCCTGAATTCATTCATTATCTTGGATGTCCAGGTTTTGTTTTACACCTAATCAAAGTTTTAAGTTAAAGCTGTCAATTATCAGTTTTGCCAACATATTAAAGAAACAAATGATATTTTCTTTGTAGAACGCATATTTGATATGTTATTTAAATTTTCTAGTTTCGCTTTAATTTACATTTTACTCATACCTATATTGTATTGAAATAAAATGTTTGGAGTCAGAAAAATTGAACATCATCGAGTAAGAGCCGCTGAATTATAACAAAAGAAAGCTGCTCTTCCGGGCATAATTATTGCTGCAACTTTAATGGTTGAATTAGAACCAGTCAAAATCCATAGAAGGTGGTGGGTTCGTCCCTGGTTAGAAGACAAAACAAATAGAGCTGCGTTAAAAATGTTGAAAGAGGAATTCCAGGAAGATCCTGCACAATTCAAGCAATTTTCGAGAATGATCGGAGAATGTTTTAACAAATTACTTGAATGGGTAAAGCCTCACATAGAAAAAAAGAATACCAACTACAGGGAGGCTATCAGTGCAAAAAATCAGCTTATAGTAACATTAAGATTCTTAGCTACTGGGGAGACATACCGTAGCCTCATGTATACATTTCGTATTCATGAATGAACCATATCACTGTTTGTGCCTAAAGTGTGCCGAGTTATTTATTCAGTATTGAAAGACAACTACTTAAAGGTTCCTCTTAACGGTATATTTTGCAACCCATTTAGTTTTCATTTTTTTGTTTCTATTTCTCCAGACACCACGCACAGCTGCTGACTGGATTAATATCGCCATGGACTTTCAGAAAATATGGAATATTCCAAATGTGTTAGGGGAACTAGGGAAAACATATTGTTTTTGGAGCCCCTGAAACTGAAGGACCAATATATTACAATTATAAAGGATCCCACAGCATTGTCCTTATGGCTTTGGTCGACGCTAAATACAACTTTATTTATATTGATGTGGGTGTAAATGGAAGAGTGTCAGATGGGGAAGTATTTAAAATCTCATCCTTAGCTAAAGCCATTGCCATGAATGCTTTGGGTATTCCAGAAAACAAAGCCCTTCCAGGAAGAACAAAACCTATTCCTTATGTCATATTAGCAGATGCTGCATTTCCTCTGTGTACATATATTTTGAAGCAATATCCATTCAGAAACATGACCCCTGAGCAAAGAATTTTTAATTATAACATTTAGCTAATCGATTTAGAATTTTTTTAACACCTATTAACTTAAGCCCTCAAAAGGTCCAAAAAATTACTTTAGCCTGCTGTGCATTACATAACTTTTTAAAAAAAGAAAATCCAGCACAATTTGAAGAAGAAGTGAATGGAGAATATATATTTAGATTCGGTTTGGTTAGCCAAAGTGGCAACAGGCCTAAACGGTTAAGTTTGGACACAAGTGAAGAGTTTAAAGATTATTTTAATAATGAGGGTTCTGTCCCATGGCAGTACAATTTGTAAATATGTAAGCAATTAAGTTTAGACACAAAAGAAGAATGTCTACATTATTTTAATAATTAGGGATCAGTTCCCTAGCAATAGAATATCTGATCAATAAATAGAAGGTATTTTGTTTTGTATATAATTGTAGGTAGGTTTATATTGAAAAGTGAATAACTTCAAGTACTCTTTATAGTTTTATTTACAATATAAAAGATTCAATCTTCTTCACTTTGAGCTTCATAATATTTTGTCTGAGAGCTGTGCTTCTGGACGGACTCTTTATTTGTTGCATTTCAGCTGCTACAGATCTAAACAAAAATTTGAATTATCAATCAAATAAAAATGTCGTAATAAAAAATATAAGTGACTTGATATTTAGAGTATTATTTTCATCACAGTGCTATGCTTGAAGCATCTTTTGCCTTTAAATATTTTGTTATTTACTTACAAAGCAAAGGCATCCAGAAGAGTTACTTGGTTTGCAGATGTGATTAGTGGGGCTGGGGCATTTACAGACTCTAAAGCTATTGTAGCTTTCTCCAAAATTGTTGTGGCCTCAGTTCGAGTTTCCGCTGTCTTAGATAGTTTCCTTCTTTTTTCCTTAATGTTCCCTGATAAGCTTGTAGAAGGCCTAGATGGTATTGAAGGCATTGAACTTGAGGAACCCAAAGGGGAATCTATGTTGTTAAGCTCTGGCTCTATTACATCACTAATTGCTGCTTCATTAAAGTCTTCTACATCGCCATCATATACAACTTCAAAGTTGGTTTCATTTTTTTGGCTTTCAAGACCTTCAATTAAACTAGATTGGCTTTCCCTGACAGGGTTGCTTCTATCGAGAAAAGATAGTAGTGAAAAGCACCAATGTGTAGGCATATAAATTTGGTCTGTTCCTGCTCCACTAACCATGCTTTTTTTCATTTTATTTTTTTCAGTTGTGTATTGGATTCTGAGACCTTTGATTTTTTTTACGCATATCTTCAATGCTAATATTTGTTTTTAATTTAGCATTGATATTATCAGTTAGGTTTTGTAAAATGTACAGTATTTTGCTTTTATTCTTGTAGTAATTGTGTTTAATGTCACATAAAATGGGGTTTACCTCATAAGCAGTTATTATGTATGTTGTCTGATCCATGGTAAAGCAGTATTGTTTCTTAAAAAAAAACACAACATGTATGTCAAGTTCAAATTGTTGCATTTTTATTCCCTTTTATTAATGCCACAATATGGTCACCAAATTATTTTGTTTTAATGATTTAACACTTGGGAATGACAACAAGAACAGAACAGCTTGTGGCAGTATGGTTGTAATTGTAATTACTTGAAAATTTAATTAAGGATTATTTTAAAATAATAAGAAAATAATCAAATCTATAGGTGAGTAATTTAGTTTTTTAATTATAGAAATTTAAAAAAAATCTATGGAGTAATCTCAACTATAGTTCCGATACAAGCACGGATTTATTTTTTTTATTATTATTTTAAATAAAGTAATAATTATAAATAGTTAAGTTATAAAAATACATACATCGTTAGCACAACTTATGTTTTAAGTACACTGTAGTTATCAAACTATAATAAATCAAAAGTAAAAAAAAATAACCTTCCTAACCTCACTTTTAAGTGCGTTGGCAATAACAAATCAGGAAATGTGATGTCAAAGAATTGGACGAAATTAGAACAGGTTCTATTTCGTGAATAATTGGACCTACAATTATTTAATGCTAAATTTGAAGTCCAATTTTGTTTTACACCAGTATAATTTGGTCTTGAATCTGCTTTGATGTCACTAATTGGAGGTCAAACTCTCGGTGTGAAGCCGGCATTACAAAACCATCTTCAAAGTCCATTTGTTGAAGAGGCTGTGATTCACTCGTCATTTATTCTAAGAAGAAATCAAACACAAACTAATTCTCCAGCAGTTGTATGTTTTGAAAGTATTTGTAAAAAACCTACAAATAAAACCAAAGTGCATCTATCCAAATCGAGATTGAAGGAGACTACACTTTAATGTTATAAGAAGGCAAGGCTCATATGCGAATGCAAGCATTACTTAGTCGATATCGCCCACGCAAGCTTAGAAATATTGAACGTTTTAGTAAGAAAGTTTGGACAAGTATTAAATTAAACTACTTGCTAATTTAGAGAAATAATCAATATCAGGTATAGTCGCATTGGTTCTTAACTGGCGGGTCCGACGATTAATCAACGATAAACTTTGAAATTTTTGTTTCTTTTCATGGCATTTATTTGTACCGACCGAAAACAACCCGTATGATAAAAAAGACAGATATATACAACTTTAGACAAGAAAAAATAGGATATATTTATATTTGCCTCTGGCTTAAAGTGGTCACCAAAATGTGTATTTTTTCCCATCATTTTGATTTATAAATGTCACTGTGACAGTCTAATTAGGCAAAATTAATAATTCTAAGCAACTTTCGGGTTTTTGCATTTCTAATCCAAGCAAATAGTGTTAAATTTATTATACTATTTCTGGAATGAAAGAAAAAGTGTAAATTTGCCAACCAATATACAGGAAACTGCATCGAAGACACTGAGAATCATCTTAAGGAGTATGCAGAGAGGAAGTGCATAGAAACCAAGTACAAAATAATTCCGAAGAACATCAAAAGAAGAGAACAAAGACTCTTGATTTACTGAAAGCAGTGAAAGTGGATGTGAAAAATGTCTGATCGGAACTTTTGTCAGAGGCCAGAGCTCTAAAAAAAAAAAACAAAAATCTACGCCGTAGACCAAAGATTGTGCGAATATGGACATGATGGTTTTCCAGTTTACCGCAATAGAATCGACAAGAACTGGAGCAAAAGGGTATTACCACAAGCATATAGATGATGAGCTTAATTCGGAGCATGTATAGCAAAGGTTTGGCAAGATGCATTGGAATACACTCTGTAAAAGTTCCTTATAACACACAGAAAAATGAATAAAGGATTGGTGGGAAAGAGAAAAAGTACTAAATTGTGAAGTAGCGCCAATCATTCATTTCTACAGCCTACAAAGATCATTTCTTCAGAAGAGGCAGTAGTATGGTACTGTTACGATTCGCAGCAACGCCGCATGGGAGGCGGGGCAACGCGTGTTGGTTGGTGGAGCTTCGCGACCTATCCGCGCTGCGTCATGGCTGACACAAGTGATTTATTGCTCGGTTTAATCTAGAAGGCAGTTGTTTACAACCTTTTTTTACGTGAGATTATTCAAGAATTCTTATAAAGAACTTTCTAGGTTTTTCTGTAATTTTAGGATTGTATATAAAAGGCGCATAGAACGCTAAGAGTAGAGTAGTCTTATTTTAAGCGAGCTATAAGTAAGCTAAAGTACGAAGCGATAATAGAAGGCTATAAAGTGTTAAGTAGTGAGTTATTTAGTATACGAATTGTACCTCTGTATATTTGTGGAATAAATAAATAGTGTTTTCGTGTTAAATCATTACACTGGAATTATCGAACCCTGAGTTCGCAACAATTGGTGTCAGAAGTGCGATTCCAGTGGGAATTTGAGGACTAATATTACTGAACTGTAAGTGAGTGCTTCATTGCCGGACATTACGTGTTTATGCCAGTGACCAGAAGCCAGCATCAAGCGATGGAGGATCAACTTGCCGCCCTGCTGTCCTTTATGCAACAACAGAAGGAAGAGCAAGAAAGACGTTTTGTAGAACAAAAAGAAGAGCAGGAAAAACGTGATCAAGTTCAGGAGCGACGTTATCTAGAACAGAAGAAAGAGCTGGAAAAACGTGATCAAATACAGGAAAGACGTTATCTAGAACAGAAGGAAGAGCAGGAAAGACGTTATCTAGAACAGAAGGAAGAGCAGGAAAGACGTTATCTAGAACAGAAGGAAGAGCAGGAAAAACGTGATCAAGCACAGGAGCGACGTCATCAACAACAGAAGGAAGAACAGGAACGGTTCAGGGAAGAATTAGTGACCCATCTCGCAGCTAGGGAGCAACAATTGGAAGAAAGAATAATGCAGTCCGTTAACGGCGTTAACGAAGGACTCGAAACTGTCAACCAGAGGGTTCTCAAGCTAGAAAAGAAATTCCGGGAACAACTTGAGGACGACAACGTGTCTACAGAGAGTTTTAGCACCGCCAACGCTAAAATTAAGCCTCCCGATTATGACGGTAATACTGCATGGGAAATTTATAAAACTCAGTTTGAGGCAGCTGCAAAAGCTAATGGTCGGCCCGAGCCCCAGAAAGCTACATCATTAGTGGTAGCACTTCGTGGAAAAGCGGCTGAGTTACTCCAATCTCTGTCGGCAGCGGATCAAACTAATTATGCGGTTTTAGTACACACTCTGCAACTACGATTTGGAAATGAGCACAAAGAAAGCGTGTTCCAGGCCCAGCTGAGGATGAGACAGCAAAAGTCAGGTGAATCCTTGCATGGCAACTTGCAATGAAGAGGCGAATACGTCTATGGCTGAATCCATGGCCAATTTACATAAAGCGATAAAGGATATGGCAGTCAATATGCAAGCCTTGTTAGAAAGAATTTCTCGATCGAAAACAGACAATCGGGTCATAAAATGTTTTAACTGCGGCAGACTGGGTCACATCAAGAGTAACTGCCGTAATAGGGCAAGAAGTCCGTCGCCGTCGTTTAGAAGACCAAGCGGCGACCAAGACCGCCCTTGGTCCCAGGAAAACTAATTCCGGTCAATGCAAGGGGGCAATTGACCGGGGCCGCTAAGACCCCCAGGATCTTTAAAGTCAATAATTTTGGTGGCAAAAGTCTCACAGTGGCCGCATTAAGGAACAGAAGATCCAGATTACCATCGATACAGGAGCAGATGTGACCATTGTAAGGCCAGATAAACTTGTCGGATATACCATACAACAATTGCCCAACCCTATTATGTTAAAATCAGTCACTGGAGAGTCTTGCCCTATAGACGGAGAAGCCGATGTCACCATTATTATTGGAGAAAGACTCGAAGTTCGGCATAAAGTGTTAGTTGCCAGGATCAAAGACGAGTTTATTTTGGGAATGGATCTCATCAAGAAACATGGATTCTCCTATGATCACAAACGGAATATTCTCACATTTGGAGATGAGGAGTTTGCATTAACCAATGGAAATATGGAAACTAGTGTCCGTCTACTGGTGGTAGAAGATGTGAAAATTCCTCCAAATTCAGAACAAATTATCACAGTGACTTCTGAAAATGATCCTGGGTGGTCCATAAGACTTATAGAACCTAACCTGGATTTGACGACTGAAATCATGGTAGCCCGAACTTTGACCGACACGAAGAAGACTATGCCAGTACCTACGAGTTGCCAATATTGGAGAAAGGACCATCAAGCTCAAAGAAGGAGCAGTTCTTGCCAATTATGAGCCTGTACAATGGGTATGCAATTGTGTCGAAGCAGAGACATCCAAAATTAAATCTTCTAACCAAGCTTCCCCAGAAGTTATTGATGCTTTTAAGCGACAGTGGAGTCACCTGTCAAAGGAACAACTTCAGTCTGCTATAAAATTTGCTAAGGATGAATCTGATATGTTTAACTTCAAGAGCAACGACAGTCAAACCGATTTAATTGTCCATAAGATCAACACAGGAGATGCCCGGCCAATACGACAACATCCACGAAGGGTCCCTCTGGCTAAACAACAGGAAGTTAACAGTTTGCTGAATGAAATGTTAAAGGAGGGCGATCATAGAAGAATCATCTAGTCCATGGTCGTCGCCTGTGGTTCTTGTTAAGAAGAAAGATGGTTCAACGCGGTTCTGTGTTGACTACAGGAAACTTAATGATGTGACCAAGAAAGACAGCTACCCATTGCCACGTATAGACGACACGTTGGCCACTTTATCGGGATCAAAGTGGTTTTCCACTCTAGATTTAAAAAGTGGGTACTGGCAAGTAAAGATTGCTCCCGAAGACAAAGAAAAGACTGCATTTTCTACTGGTTCTGGACTATACCAATTCACTGTTATGCCTTTTGGATTGTGCAATGCTCCATCAACTTTCGAGCGACTAATGGAACTTGTCTTGAGGGGGCTGACTTGGAAAACTTGCCTGGTATACTTAGATGACATAATTGTCATGGGACGTGATTTCGACGAGCATTTGAAGAATTTAAGAGAAATCTTCAACAAGTTACGGAATGCTCACCTGAAGTTAAACTACAAGAAATGCAGCCTGTTCCAAAAGCAAGTCGAGTACTTGGGGCATACTATCTCAGAACAAGGCATTAAAACTAGCCAAAGTAAAATATCTGCCATTAAAGATTGGCCAGTTCCCCGAGACAAACACGAAGTAAGGAGCTTTTTGGGACTATGTACTTACTACAGGAGATTTGTAGAGGGATTCGCCGACATCGCAAAACCGCTGCACAAATTAACAGAAAAGAAAACACCGTTCTTGTGGAACCACGATTGCAGTCAGGCGTTTGCAAGGCTTAAAGCTGCCTCTGTTCTAGTCCAATCTTGGCTTACCCTATAAAGGACGGATTGTTTATTTTGGACACGGATGCAAGTAACTGTGGTCTAGGTGCAGTACTCTCTCAAAGGCAAAACGGGTAAGAGAAGGTCATTGAGTACTACAGTAAGACTTTAAGTAAGCCAGAAAGAAACTATTGTGCCACTAGAAAAGAGCTATTGGCCATCGTTAAAGCCGTCGAACATTACCATCGCTACTTATATGGAAAAAGGTTCCTGATTAGAACTGACCATGGAGCCTTGAAATGGTTATTACAGATGAAAAACTCTGAAGGCCAAATAGCCAGATGGATAGAGCGCCTGCAGCAGTACGATTTCCAAATTGCACATCGACCAGGAAGGTCTCACGGAAATGCCAACGCATTGTCTAGACGGCCTTGTAAAGAAGATTGTCGGCATTGTCAAAGAACTGAGCAGCGTGAGGGACGTCCTTCTGTAAGGAGAACGTCGGTAGAAATAAACGATGGCTGGACCACACAGACGCTTCGAGAAGAGCAAATGAATGATCCAGATATTGGACCCATCCTCTCTGCAAAGACTGACGACAAGAGACCAGAATGGCAAGAAATTGCTGGTAAAAGTCCAAACCTGAAGGCGCTCTGGGCTCAGTGGCACTCTCTTAGAATAGAAAATGGATTACTGAAGAGAGCGTGGGAGAGTCCGGATGGCAAGTCCATAGTCAGTCAGTTGGTTGTTCCTGGTCGCAGAAAATCGGACGTACTACAGGAAATGCACGACGGAACCAGTGGAGGTCAATTTGGGGTCAATAAAACCTGTGCCAAAATTAAAGAGCGGTTCTACTGGGTGAATTATCATGAAGACGTCGAATCTTGGTGCCGCAAGTGCGAAGTTTGTTGTGCTACAAAAGGACCTCGAACAAGATCACGCGGCCGGATGGTGCAGTACACTGTAGGTGCTCCATTCGAGAGGGTAGCAATTGATGTCGCGGGACCGTTTCCTCAGACTGAGTCGGGCAATAAATACATCTTGGTCGCCATGGATTACTTCACTAAATGGCCTGAAGCATACGCCCTGCCTAATCAAGAAGCAACGACTGTGGCAACGGTGCTAGTAAATGAAATGTTCTGCAGGTTTGGAGTCCCTCTCGAACTTCATTCTGATCAGGGCCGAAATTTTGAATCGGCTGTTTTCCAGAAGGTCATGGAACTTCTCGGAATTCGCAAGACCAGGACAACTCCTTTGCATCCACAGTCGGATGGGATGGTAGAGAGATTTAATCGGACCATGGAACATTACCTGTCTAAAATGGTGGCAGATCATCAGCGTGATTGGGACCAACATCTACCTCTCATGTTGATGGCATATCGAGGCTCTACGCATGAAGCCACTGGTTATACTCCGGCGAGAGTAATGTTCGGAAGGGAAATGAGGCTTCCTGCGGATTTGATGTATGGAACACCAGAAAAAGAGTCGCTCAGCTCTGAGAATTTTGTGGAGGAGCTTAAGGAGAGGCTGAAAAATGTTCATGAACAAGTCAGGAATAAACTGCGGATATCCAGTGATCGAGCCAAAGCAAGATATGACTTACTAGCTAACACCCGCGGCTTCCAGGATGGTGATTTGGTGTGGCTATACAATCCGCGGTGAAAGGTGGGGAAGTCGTCCAAACTTAGCCAAAATTGGGAAGGACCTTATACAATTATAAAGAAGATTAATGATGTGCGCGATACCATGGAACTCTATCTGTTCGGGACGAACAGCCTTAGGAGGAGGGCAATGTTACGATTCGCAGCAACGCCGCATGGGAGGCGGGGCAACGCGTGTTGGTTGGTGGAGCTTCGCGACCTATCCGCGCTGCGTCATGGCTGACACGAGTGATTTATTGCTCGGTTTAATCTAGAAGGCAGTTGTTTACAACCTTTTTTTATGTGAAGCGATCCAAAAACCAGTTTTCTGCAATATTGTCACTTCCCACAGACAAATGGCCGAGATTTCGTACCTATATTGTCTGGGGGCGACGTTTAGCAGAGTATCAGACTCATTTCTCTATCAGGCAGAGGAACCATAGACTAGTTTCGCTCTTATTAGAGCTCATCAGTACGGTATACCTCGAACCTGATAGAAAAAAAAAAATAAGTCTGAACGGCAATTGGATCTAAATCTTGCTTAGACGCCTGTACGTACATGTAAGTGGCGCCATCTGACGACGGCGGGTGCTTCCACTAGGGCATGCGAGATGATTGTGAAGCGATCCAAAAACCAGTTTTCTGCAATATTGTCACTTCCCACAGACAAATGGCCGAGATTTCGTACCTATATTGTCTGGGGGCGACGTTTAGCAGAGTATCAGACTCATTTCTCTATCAGGCAGAGGAACCATAGACTAGTTTCGCTCTTATTAGAGCTCATCAGTACGGTATACCTCGAACCTGATAGAAAAATAAGTCTGAACGGCAATTGGATCTAAATCTTGCTTAGACGCCTGTACGTACATGTAAGTGGCGCCATCTGACGACGGCGGGTGCTTCCACTAGGGCATGCGAGATGATTGTGAAGCGATCCAAAAACCAGTTTTCTGCAATATTGTCACTTCCCACAGACAAATGGCCGAGATTTCGTACCTATATTGTCTGGGGGCGACGTTTAGCAGAGTATCAGACTCATTTCTCTATCAGGCAGAGGAACCATAGACTAGTTTCGCTCTTATTAGAGCTCATCAGTACGGTATACCTCGAACCTGATAGAAAAATAAGTCTGAACGGCAATTGGATCTAAATCTTGCTTAGACGCCTGTACGTACATGTAAGTGGCGCCATCTGACGACGGCGGGTGCTTCCACTAGGGCATGCGAGATGATTGTGAAGCGATCCAAAAACCAGTTTTCTGCAATATTGTCACTTCCCACAGACAAATGGCCGAGATTTCGTACCTATATTGTCTGGGGGCGACGTTTAGCAGAGTATCAGACTCATTTCTCTATCAGGCAGAGGAACCATAGACTAGTTTCGCTCTTATTAGAGCTCATCAGTACGGTATACCTCGAACCTGATAGAAAAATAAGTCTGAACGGCAATTGGATCTAAATCTTGCTTAGACGCCTGTACGTACATGTAAGTGGCGCCATCTGACGACGGCGGGTGCTTTTTTTATGGTAACCTTTTTTTATGTGAGATTATTCAAGAATTCTCATAAAGAACACTTTCTAGGTTTTTCTGTAATTTTAGGATTGTATATAAAAGGCGCATAGAACGCGCAGAGTAGAGTAGTCTTATTTTAAGCGAGCTATAAGTAAGCTAAAGTACGAAGCGATAATAGAAGGCTATAAGTGTTAAGTAGTGAGTTATTTAGTATACGAATTGTACCTGTGTATATTTGTGGAATAAATAAATAGTGTTTTCGTGTTAAATCGTTACACTGGAATTATCGAACCCTGAGTTCGCAACAGTACGCTCTCTCTGAAGGTCATGACATCCTTTTTGCCGAAGTGAATGGATATCTTACATCAAACGCAGCGTTACTCTCCGAGACTTAAGAGGAAAGTCATTGAGATCTTCACGCAGAAGAACAGCACAAGAACAACTTCGACAGTAAAGAGGAAATTACGGCCCTAATTCAGACCTTAAGTGAGTTCTGCGACATATACGTTATGTGCGCCAAAATTCTGGTGTAACCCTTCCCCAGTCCCCAGACTTCAGCATGGCGGTGACACTAAAAATACCACGGAACGTTTAGAGCTAAAATCAGTCAAGGTCGAAATGCAAGGAAGATCACTTCGCCCATTGCCTCACCGCAATTGAAATGTCCGACGGAGTTATAGGTGAACCGTCAGGAAGAAATTCCATTGAACCTCGGCTTCAAAGCCCACACTTTACACAAAAATGTATCTTTAGTTAATAGCTAGAAAGCAATTGTGTTTTGGAACATCTATTCTTGTATCTGATAATTATAAAGCATCTTTATATTTTATTCTCAATCTAAAGTTTAATAAATTTAGCCAGGTTTCAGACTTGTTCTTTAAAACATCTATGGTTAATGAATAAATTACTTAATGTATTCTGAAAAATCTTCATTTTTTGCTTATGAAGGTTTAGAGCCACTTTTTGAATCCTATATTGTTTTAATTGTTTCCTATTTCTTCCAGTTTTTCTTCAAAGTTGGTTTTGTTTCTAAAGCACAGATTGCTAATTGCTTCAATCTACAAAAATATACATAGATGAAAATGCAACATAATAAATAGAACAAACTGGTACATTAGTTATTATATTGAAAACTTTATTCGTGTGTTCCTTCCAAATTCTGTAAAAAAATACAAAAAAAAAACCTTTTTTTTTGTAATATCGATACGCATGTATTATGTATATTTCTTAACTCTAATATGCACTTTTCAATCGATATGACATGATCCTTTTGTACCGTAACTCTTTTGACCGTAACTCACAGGAACTGACCAAATTCTTCTAATATCTGATATAGTTTTAAGTCTACAGTAAAAGGAAATTCCAGAATTAATATGGTACTCTATGAATTCTACGAATAGTTAATCCGAATAACGTTTCGAAAAAGCTTAATGTCATTTGATATAACGACTTATGACATATCACATTAATTAGGGACACACCATGTATTAAAATAGATAAAATATACATTAACATTACGATAAACTACGACAAAAAACTGCTTAATTCGGCTAGTAAGGGTTTAATATTTGCGACTTTTACACAAGCTTTTTCTTCAGTGGTGGTGGTGGTTTTACCTAATCTTTTGCTTCGTCTAGCCCGGAAGTCAGTGCGCAAGCACAGGCCACTTTCATTAGTAACGTTAACGCGTAAGTGCTTAAAAAGTTGTAACTAACACTCTACTTTAATATTCTTAAGTTAACCGCTTTTTGGAACATACCTTCATATTATTTAAGGTTGGAAGGTCTTACGCGAGCACAATCAAATGTTGTTTCCTCATCTGCTGGATCCACTGGAGCATCTCCGGGAGCCGCAGCTGGCAGGTAAGATCAAGTTTAAATTACTTTTTGATTTGACTACCGCGTGCGGTTGAGCACAACACAGTGTGTGAACTAAGGGCGAGGGTGCGCAATAGAAAATCGAAGGTGGGTATTTGTAATTGTCACAAAAAATAAGTTGAAACAATAAAGGTGATCGAACGACAAATATGTTCACATCTGAATACGTTTTATAGTCAAAAAACGTCAAATTTGTTAAAACGTCAACTCTACTCTTGCGAATAACACCATATTTTTTTTATTGTATGGCTTATTTCATTAGTAATTGGATTGTAGGTGAGGAATAAATGGATGTACAGTTTCTTCGGTTTTTTATAAAAGTCCTTTATTAGCAAAACCTTATTACGGCTCATATTTCCTCGAAAAAGTTGACAAAAGAAAAGGAAACATCGTGATATGGACTTCCAAGTGCAGGCGAATTGCAGTGCCAGCTCGATATCAATTAAACCTTATACACTTATAAAATCACATGTTTGTTGACCCTAAAATAAAATTCCACACGAGGCAGGCACTTTTAAAGCTTCCAACGAGGATTTTGAGTTATTGGTTGTTATGTGTGCTCCTTCTCTTTACAGTAACTTTTAGTTTACTTATATGCTTGAACTTGGAACTTTGTACTATGGCCATAATTACTCGCCAAAACAGATTTTAGACGACGATTATGATAAAAGATGAAACCGTTTTGTCAGTAAAGGATTTCCATTAAAAAACTGCACGAAATATTGTAGGTGCACCTGTTGCTTCCCCACCCATCTCTTTATCAATTGAATTGCATGGAAAAAGATGTGGTTAATTTGTTACAATTATATGCCAAATGTACTTAAATTTTAAGTGCGAAAAAGCTTTACAGAGTTTTCGCAGTTAAAATTATTATATTTTTCCTGATTTTTGCTTCATTATCAGTTGAACACACTGAGTGCACTTTAGTCATCCATAAAGTGCATGTTATTCTCGAGAAAGATCCTACACCATTGAGTTTGAATTTGTCACCAAATATTGCCTATAAAATCTCGTGCACTGGTTGTGATAAGGGTTATAATGACAAAAAAGGGTAGTATCTTAAATTGCATATTTGTACGATTGCAGAGAGGCCAATAGAGGAAAGAACCATAAAACCGTTCTATCAGGCCATCATTTCTCAACAGGCCAGTCTTTTAGAAACGTCCATGTTATCCATATACAGTATGGTGGAAATGAAAGGAATAAATTCATTATTTCGTAAGTCAGAGACTGGAGAGAAAAATCCTGAGAAACGTCGATTTTTAATTTCAGTTGCGCATTCTGTCCGATTTTCTTTTTATTTCTTATGTCATCTGCATAAGCGTGATGACGTCTTCCATGATTTTTTAAATGGATACATGGTTGATGCGGTACATCATTTGAAAAATCTTGTAATTTTCCATTCAACCATATCAATACTTTTAAATAGATGACGTTTGTAAAAAGTCAATACTAATTATTAATATTTATAATTTATTTAATATTAATTTTTGGCTCTCTTGCAATATGGATATGTGAATTTGGTAGATTGTCACTGGAAATAAACTGTTAAATTTTTGCACGTTTCTTGCTTGACTTTTTACGGAAAACAATCTGATTCTTATCAAGAGTGCTACATACAAATTAAACGTTTTTGACATGTCACATGTAAATGGTATTAGTTCGATTACATTGCAGTCAAATTGTGTTATAATTATTATATATTGTTACTTTGTTCCAAAATGAAACTTAGTGAAACGCAGAGAATTGAAATTCTTATAATGATTGGTTGTGGAGATAAGACAAAGGCACAAATGGAGGTTTTTTTGCATTATTCAACTATAAATATCCCGACCGAGAACCAATTGCGCAATCCACCGTCAGCAAAATTGAGAACAAATTCAGAGAAACGGGCCAAATAATAGACCTCCCAAAAGGCAGTAGAAAACCAGTCGCAGAAAACACAAAATTAGATGTTCTACTAGCGTTTCAAGAGGATCCCCATACCAGTTCTCGGCAAGTAGCATTAGACAATAACATACACCATGCAACAGTTCTTGCTACGCTAAAAAAGGAAAAGTGGCATCCCTATAAAGGTGTTTTAGTCCAGGAGCTTCTGGAAGATGACTTTAATAAACGCACTCAATTTTGCGACATTATGATGGAAAAAAATAACACAGATCCAATGTTATTAAGAAAGGTCCTTTCCTCGGATGAAGCTACATTTCTTCTAAATGGTCATGTAAATCGTCAGACGTGTCGGTATTGGGCTCAGCAAAATCGGCATTGGATGCAGGAGTATCATACTCAATACCCGGAGAAATTAAATGTATGGGCGGGAATAATAGGTAATAAAATATATTATAGGACCATACTTTTTTGAGGAAACTTTAACAGGTCCTCGATATTTAGAATTTCTCCAACATTTCTTAATACCAGAGTTGCATCGACTGTTCCCAAATAGAGATGATTTATGGCTGCAGCAAGATGATGCGCCCCTACATTATGCGGTCTTGGTAAGAAACTACTTGGACAGAGTTTTTACAGATAGGTGGATTGGGCGAAGAGGATCAATCGAGTGGCCACCCAGGTCGCCAGATCTCACTCCGCTTGATTTCTTTTTATGGGGATACTTGAAAAGTCGAGTGTACAAAAATAGACCACATACTATGAATAAACTCAAGGAACGCATACGGCTCGAGATCGCGTAAATAAGTGCGGAAGTTCTTCAGAACGTTCAGGATGAATTCGTTGCTCGCTTATCTCATTGTCTCATCGCTGAGGGTCATCAATTTGAGCAGCTTTGAATTTGGTTGTTATTTCGGACAATAACAAGAATGTTAATTTTAATAATAAAACCATTTGACATTTTACAAACGTGATTTATTTAAAAGTATTGATATGGTTGAATGGAGAATTACAAGACCTTTCCAACCATGTTTCCATTTAAAAAAATCATCGATGACGTCATCACGCTTATACAGATGACATAAGAAATAAATATAAAATCGGACAGAATGCGCAACTGAAATTAAAAATCGACGGGTCTCAGGATTTTTCTCTCCAGTCTCTGACTTACGAAATAATGAATTTATTCCTTTCATTTCCACCATACTATACATATACATTCGCCTTGAACAGCATTCTGTTTCTTTAGCCATGCTATTGTGCCAGTACCAGGGCTTGATGATTGATTTTATTTTATATGATATTGACTATCTCTCCTCATAGAAGTTATCTAACTTATTACATTGGATCTAATGGATCTTCGTTCGTGGGTCTCGATTATTCAAGATTTTTTTTTCGAGGAAAATTAGTTGTTAATGTCTACCCTTAGTATTTTATTTAAAAAAGAGCGAAGTTTACCATTTAGGGTAAAAATTTGTTTACTTTATTTTGTTGCAAACTTTTAGATGTTACTTAATTTGTTTTTCATAGTATTACACCTATGATTTTGGCCATTCATAGCGTCTCCATGTGTGTTTTTTAGCCTTGACGAAGAGCTTTTTAAGCCTCTTCAATTGAAGATGGACTTTTTATTTATCCTCTACCCACTACCTTCTTAAGCTGGGATTCCACATTGCGAAACTTAGTCGCGCAACTGTTTCGCGAAACAAGTATCGACCTGCTGCTGTCTCGCCTATGCAGGTACATGTTGCGAAATGTTTCGCGGAATATCGCCGAAACAAGGCGAGCAAACCAGCTGGCGCGACGCAGTTATGTCGCTAGTACCTACTTCCGAATGCAGTATTAACGTTTACCATCGTAACTACCAACAATGAAGAGACCGATGGAGGGTGAAGAAAATGTTTCATCTCAATGTGGAAACCAATTTTTTAGAGAGTATGGTAGCAGAAACCTCGGATCACGTTTAAACTATGCGAAGCAAGTCAGCTCGAGACACTTTGACGGGCGCTCAAAAACCGACCGTGAGTTGGCTCACCCCGAAACAACCTCGCGCTGAAAGTTTCGGGGTAAAAGCAAGGTATCCACAAGCCGAGACTTGTGTCGCGAAACAGTGTCGCAATGTGGAATCCCAGCTTTAAGCATTGTTGCTATTGTTACGGTTCGAAGCGACGCCGCACCGGAGGCGGGGCTACTTGTGTGGTTGGTGGACCTTCGCGACCAATCCGCGGTGCGTCATGGGTGACACGAGTGATTTATTGCTCTGTGTGACACAAGTGATTTATTGCTCTGTTTATCTAGAAGGCAGTTGTTTACATATTTTTTTATGAGAGAATATTCAAGAATTCTTATCAAGAACGCTCTAGGTTTTTCTGCATTTTTAGGAGTTTGTATAAAAGGCGAATAGCGCGCGCGGTTACGAGTAGTCTTATCTTAATCGAGCTATAAGTAAGCTAAAGTACCAAATGATAGAGATGAATATGAAACTGAATAGAAGAAATATCTCCCTGCGAGCGTAAATATAAACAAGCTAATGAACTGTTTTTGTTAGTTTTTATAATAATAATAATATTAGTCTTTATTTCGAAATTATGTACAGGTACATAAAAAGAAATAACGTCAACATACGTGATCATAAACATACACATTCAAAAGAAATTTATAAAGTTGGTTCTTGAACTGCTTCATTTGATCTATGATCTTAATTTTAGTTGGCAAATTATTATACAATTTTATGCAGTTGTAATATGCACCGTTTTCATAAAGGGCTAATCTATGTTTTGGTAATATGTAATTAAAAGTTCTTGAAGAGCGTATATTTGTCGGGGCATGATGATGAAATAAGCTTTGGTTTTTGAATAAGAATAATATACATTCCTGGATATAAATGGCATGAACCGTAAGTATTCCTGTTTCTCTGAATTTTCGTCTACACGATTCTCTTGACCTGAGCCCTAGTATACTTCTCAATGCTCTTTTTGACAAATAAAAACCCTTGTTATATCAGCACACTGTCCGTAAAATACGATGCCGTACCTAAGATGAGACTCAAAATTGGAGTGGTATATCATTTTCCTCGTTGTTTTGTTTAAATACTCTGATAAGATACGGAATGTATAACATACTCTTAATAATTTTGTAACTAAGTGTCTTACATGTTCTTTCCACGAAAGTGCATTATCCAGTACCATACCCAATAACTTAGTCGTTTGATTTATGAACACATCAGAGTTGGTTAAATTGATTGCTAAGGGCACATCCAAATTACTCCTATTCGTATAAAAAATTACCACGTTTGTTTTCTTGTTGTTCAAAACAAGCTTGTTTTTTGAGAACCACTGACTTGCTTGTTGCAAAATTTTCTTTGAATCTTTGAAAACTGACGATATGGAAGTACCCGTTAGGAAAAGGCTGTTACCGTCTGCGTAGTTCGTAATTTGAAGTTTAATGTCACTTCTCAGAAGCTCAGTAATATCATTAATGTAGATTAAGAATAGCAGTGGGCCCAGTATACTCCCTTGTGGAACACCAACTGATGTTTCTACAAAGTCCGAAAAAACCTTACTTTCACCCCTACCTATAACCACCTGCTGAGTCCTACTTGTCAGATAAGATTTGAACCAATCACTTGCAATCCCTCTTATACCACTGTTGTTTAATTTAATAGTCAAGATATTATGATTTAGTGTGTCATATGCTTTAGATAAGTCTAGAAATATTCCTATCGGTATTTCCTGTTTTTCTAGAGAGCATAATATTGACTCTATGAAACTGAAAATAGCCGTTTGGGTTGATCTTCCTCTTATAAAGCCATGCTGAAATTCATTCAAGAGATTGTTTTTCTGCAGGAAATCAATAAGCCTATTATACATTACCTTTTCAATTATTTTTGAAAAGCTAGTGAGTAAACTAATGGGCCGATAGTTCTCTAGGAAATGTTTGTCTCCACTTTTATATATGGGTATAATAATTGTTTGTTTTAGTTGTTTTGGGAACTTGAATGTGACTTGAAAATAGACGTGAATTGAAGTTATTATGCTTTTAAGTATGTTTGTGGATATACTATCGTGCCCAGTGCTATTCTTAGTTTGGAGATCGTTGACAACAGTTAATATTTCTTTATCGTCGACTAGCTCCAGGGCAATGCTTTCTGGATTGGCAGTACTGATAGTTGAGAAAGGGATATTCTCCAGGCTATTCACCAATTTTATAGGGGCGTCTACCGTAAATTTATTAAATGCGTTTGAGATTTCAATCTCTTTATCTTTGTCTACCTCCAAATCACTTTTGTGTTTTTGCCTATTATTTCAGTTACAATATTTCAGCATGTTTTTGTTTTGTTATCAGATTTCTTGATTTTATTAGTAAAGCTACGGGTTTTTCGGTCTTTCAGTAGCGCTTCATGTCGCTTTTTCTGATCGCTGTATCTCATCTTAAGTACGGCGCCCTGGTCCCTCAACATGTACAAATCGTCTAATGTCTTTTTATAATTAGCGACCTCATGGTCATTTAACATTTATTTGGCTTTGTTATAATTTCTTATCGGAATCTTTTTTATAGGAAAACACAGATTATAAATGTTTGATATTATTGCAGAAAAGTTATCCCACTGTTCATCCACTAGATCCCTTTCCAGTGCAAGAACATTCCCAAAGCCTTGCTCCGCCAGTAATTGCTTAAATTTAACTATATTGCTATCGTTTATTAATCTAGTTTCTACGTGAGATTTATTGGATTTCATTTGTATTGAAGATGTTATCTTTTGTGCAGTGTGGTCAGAAATATGATATTGTAATATGTCTATCTCTAACTCACTTTGTACATTTGTAATGATGTTGTCTATGCATTTGCTAGATTTGCCAGCTAATCTAGTTATTTTGTTGACTGCAAATTTGAAGTTGTGTGCACTTATTACAGACATAACGTCAAAAGTTTTGCTATTATCGGAAAGCAACTTCAACTACATTGAAGTCGCCCGCAATAAAACACATTTTGTTCTCTTGTATGCTTATACATATTTGCGAATACTGGTGTCACCGTTCAGTAATTTAAAAAAATCGAGACTTGTCGGATAGCGACAATCTTTCCTACTCCTTTCGTCTCTAGCGTCTTGTCTACCAAATCTCCTGTCAAATAGGCATTGTTGTAACCAACATATAGAGTGTCAAATGCTGTTGTACTTACAGCCTGCATCACTCGTCGTCAACTTGCTATTAGACGGTATGCGTTAAGACCCATACCGTCTGAATCCTACACAACAAAAAATTGTCGATACTTCGAGGATATAAATGGAGTAACTCAAACCTTTTCTAATCTTAAGCTGTGCTGGTGTGGACTCTGAAATTTCAGGTTGACTTGAAATTCTGTATATCTTAATATGCAGTGAAATTGCTCGGAAACCTACCATTTCCAAGTTTTGGAAAGAGACGAGCTGACTGAGAATCAGAAATAAAAAACTAAAGCCTTAACTTTTGAAGTTGATAAAAGAGATGAACATATCAAACGTCTCTAACGTAACAGTGAACTGTTTATGGATGGTTACTGAAGGGTCCTACTTACCTCAACTAAAAGGAAAAAGACTCTTGCACCACTAATTTTAAGAGGTCGGAACTTAAGCGTCAAATACAAGGAATTTCCTCCCCGAGAAGCTCGCAAGCCGGAATAACCTGCTGCTCGCAAGCCGAAACGTAGCAAGTAACCACCTAAGGGCTTTACCAAGGTGAGGTCACAATCAACAATCAACCACTCACTCTGGGTCGCCTCCTAAAAACCCAAGACAAAATAGTGGGCGGGAGATGGAATTGGCAAGGAAGCAGCGTGAAATGAGAAATAATTCGTTATGGTTTTGATGAATCAAAACCATAAGATGTGAACGAAACCATAAGATGTAAAAGTGTAAACCAATAGAACAACAAGCGAGTGGATTTTTTGCCGGACAACGACCGTGAGTTTCGCAGATGAAAAGGGTCGACCAAGCCACAGAGAATCATAGCCAAATGAAAGGACAACTAAACAAGAAAAAGTGCAAAGAAAAATAAACGCAAATTAAAACACAGGTGACTTTACATCCTCTTGAAAGTTAAATTAACTGTGAAGGAAAAAACCATAAAGCGTTCCTTATCCGAGAACGCATCAGATGATATGGACGAGCTAACAGTGATGCTACATACAAATGCTTCATGAGTGGTGTGGATATGGGTCTGAAGGAAGCTGTTTACGGGGAGACTTTTTTGGCCCTGTGGTGTTGCCTCTCAGTGTTTCGATTTCTCACTCGGACGAAATTTTTTAGATTTACAAAAAGTTACGAAAGCAAATAAAGCCACCGTATTTACTCAGAATTTACCAAAGGCTGTTTGTATTGGTGTTGTTTCGCCTTCACACTCGGGCACCTGAAGCACAACCCAGAAATTTTAATATTTCATATAAACAGACAAACTTAGAAATAAGTGCTGTTGCTTGAAGCATTTTCGAATGACAAAGCTTCTTGTAATGCAGAGATATTGTATATTAGATAATATATTTGGGGGCACTAGTGTTTGTTCAGCTTGTTCCTCCAGTGTTGTGGAACTGGCCATTTTTGACTCTGCGAGCCAGGAGGTTCGACTGTCTTAGGTTGGCTTGGGTGTCTTGCCTTCTAAATATGAGGTTATTAGACCGATAACCCAGAGAGGGTTGATTGGCTTCATAGCCATCCTGGATGGCGCATCATAGGGTTTAATTTCTTCAGAGAAGGATAGCACTGAATCACATCGAAATCTTGGTTATGGGAGGCAGATGATTTCATCAGGATCTGCGCTCTTCTCAAGATCGGTGCGCCTTTCTCCACTTCCTTGGCCAGTGGTCTAGGCAATACAAAAACGACGACTTCAAGTTTGCTTTCAAAAGATATCAAAAGCAATCCTTAAAAGCATTTCGCCAGGTAAAATCGAAGCAAAAAAAAAGCATTTTGACATATACACAATTGAATAAGATAAAACAAGCTAATGAAAATCATTTTGCTGCAATTGAAACAGCTTAAATTAAAGCGTGTTAAATTCACAAATTTGCAGAGTTTAACTGACCGCCATTTTGTTTTTATGGTTTTATCACATTACATGAAATTGAGCAAATAAATAGACTTCGATAAGACTTTTCAAAACGAAGTATCACCTGACCCCTCTTTCCATTTAAAATTTCAAGGTCAATGTTTACCCTTCTTAAGGGGTTCAAGCTAGGGGGTTGAACATACTCAAAAATTTGTTCCCCCTAAAAAGTAAAGGTGACGTGTTCAATCGATTTTCAATTTACAAACCCAATTGGAAACCCTCACTCGTGTGGAGTTGCTAGTCCTACATCAAGTGCCTCCCCAGGTGGCGGATAGGGGAATGCCTCCCAGATCCACTGAAACGGCGTTTGTACAGCGGTGTAGAAGGCAACGGAAAATCACTACACTAACTTTTCCCAGGGAAATCTTCATGGCTGGAAAAACCACAAGAATGGGCCTCAGTTGGGGGCAGACCTTCAATGGTCAGAGGGTGCGAAGAATCTCCCGGCCAGCACTAAAATTTTGCACCTGGAATATCAGAAGTATGTTTGAAGCAGGAAAAATTCATAACACAATAAAGGAAATGAACAGATTGAGTATTGACGTGATGGGTACAGCGGAATGAGGTGGCGAGATAATGGAGAATGCCGATAGAAGATCATATAGTGTATTATGCTGGAATAGGAGTGGAAAGGAGTTGAAACCTTCCATTATTAGCTGCCTGCCATACTCCGACAGGGTCATTTTGCTAAAGCTCAGAGGAAATTTTTTTAGCATAAATGTTATCCAAATAAATGCCGCCACAGCGGACAAAAATGAAGAGGAAGTAGAAGGTAAACATAGTAATGGGAGACTTCAATGCTAAGGTGGGACATGGAAAGGAGGACGTGGTGGGTGACTTGGGTCTGGGACGGAGGAACAAAAGAGGAGATAGGCTGATACAGTTCTGCAGAGAAGAACGCATGGTAATAACAAATACATTGTTCAAACTACCACCAAGATGCTTGTACACTTGGAAAGTACCAGCGGACAAACCAGATAATATCGTAATAAATCATATAGATTTTATCCTAATTAATCGGAGGTTTCGAAACAGCATAATCTCGGTCAAATCTTACCCAGGAGCAGATGTTCCATCTGATCACACTCCCATAGTCTGCGTACCGAGAGCTAAACCACGAAAGACTCTGATTAGCCAAGTCATACAGAATAAGAAAAAATATGATGTCGACAAGCTGCAGGATAAAGAAGGACAACATGCAGTGGAAAGGACGGTAAGTGAAGAATTACGGAAGACAACACTAGAGGAAGCTCAAATGGAATATACGTGTATAGCTTTCAAAGAGTCGGTGACCCAGGCTTGTGAGCAATTCCTGACCCCTAATAAAAACCAACAAAGGAGAAGCAGTGGATGACCGACGAAATTTTATAGATGATGGAGGATAGACGAAAGGTGAAAACTGCCAACCCCATAGCTTACCGACAAATTCATGATGCCATTAAATAAAAAATCAGAGAAACTAAAGAAAGATTGATGAGCAAAAAATGTTAAGAGATTGAAGAACTTGATTGTAAGAATGATGCGTTTAGTATGTACAAAAAGATCAAAGAAGCCACAGGCACACACAAACAGAACCACAGAAAACATTATAGATGAACAAGGCAAGCTTGTCTATGAAGTAAACGAAAAACTGAAAACATCGCAGAAATACGTACTTGAACTCCTCAAAGATGACCGGCGTCCAGAAAAACCTGATTAAGCAAACAATACGGAAGGTCCAGTGATATCAGTTGACGAATTTAAATATGCCATTAAATGCGCTAAAACCAGAAAATTTACTGGTCCCGACCATATACCAGCGGAAGTGCTTCAGACGAAAGGTGGAAACTGCCAACCCCACAGCTTATTGACAAATTCATGGTGCCATTAAACAAAAAATCTGAGAAACTAAAGAAAGATAGATGAGCGAGAAATGTCAAGAGATTGAAGAACTTGATTGTAAGAATGATGCGTTTAATATGTACAAAATGATCAAAGAAGCCACAGGCAGACACAAAAACAGGACCACAGAAAACATTATGGATGAACAAGGCAAGCTTGTCTATGAAGTAAACGAAAAACTGAAAACATCGCAGAAATACGTACTTGAACTTGAAGAAAACAATACGGAAGGTCCAGTGATATCAGTTGACGAGGTTAAATATGCCATTAAATGCGCTAAAACCAGAAAATCTACTGGTCCCGACCATATACCAGCGGAAGTGCTTAAGATCATGGACATTGTATTACTAACTTGACGTCAATTTAATAATATTTATGATAGTGGCACGATTTCAGCTGACTGGCTTGTTTCATCATTTATCACCATACCGAAGAAGTCCAACCTCAAATTTTGTGGTGACTACCGCACCATCAGTCTTATGTCACACGTGTTAAAAATCTTTCTCAGGGTAATTTATGCCTGCCTGTATAATAACTGTGAAGTACATATGGGCGAGTCGCAGTTCGGATTTCGCAACGGCATCGGTACTCGAGAGGCATTATTTGCCAAACAAGTTCTTATACAACGCTGTAGGGATATGAATTGCGAAGCTCACATGTGCTTTATAGACTATGCTAAAGCTTTCGATCGCTGTCAACACGAAATAATGGTAAAAGTTCTTCGTTAAACGGGCTTGGATGGAAAGGCCATAAGGATCATTGCCAATCTATATTGGAATCAGAAACCAACTATAAATCTTGAAAATAACGAGTCAGACACCTTAGAAATCAAACGTGGAGTCCGACAGGGCTGCATCTTAGCACCCTTACTGTTCAATCTCTACTCGGAAAAAATATTTAGGCGAGCACTAGAAGACACCACAGACGGCGTTAAGGTGAATGGTGAGGTAATCAACAATATCAGATATTCCGACGACACGGTTTTACTAACCGATAACTTGGAGGGGCTACAAGAACTTACCAACAGAGTTACACACACAAGCGAACAATACAGATTGGAACTGAATATCAAGAAGACCAAATACATGGTTATAAGTAGGTCCCCTAATCAACGCGGTGGACTGTATTGTAAAAAGGAAGCTATCGAGAGAGTGCATAGTTCTACTTATCTTGGGTGTAACCTCAATGATTCGTGAGACTTCTCCAAAGAAATAAAGTGCAAAATAGAAAAGGCTAGAACAATGTTCACACAAATGAAACACTTTCTCAGCTGTCGAGATCTCAGCATGACGCTCAAGAAGAGAATGATAAAATGCTATATTTTCTCAGTATTGTTGTGTGGTGCCGAGGCTTGGACGTTGTCCGAAGCAACAGAAAAAAGGATTAGGAGCTTTGAACTATGGATCTATCGAAGACTCCTAAGAATTTCCTGGGTTGATCGAGTCACCAACGAAAAGGTCCTTCGAAGAATGAACTGCCCTCATGAATACCACAAAACAACGCAAACTTGAATATTTTGGCCATGTCGTGAGAAACCCTGTCAAGTATCGTCTACTACAGCTACTCCTGCAAGGTAAAGTGGAGGGAAGAAGAGGACCAGCTAGAAGGAGAATTTCCTGGCTTGCGAACTTACGGAAGTGATTTGGCGTGACTTCCATTGAACTGTACCGCGCTGCAGCCAACAAAGTACGCATCACCATGATGATAGCCAACGTCCGGAACGGATAAGGCCGACGAAGAAGAGAAAGCTCAACTGGAAGAAAAGCAGAGTGGATCCTTTTCGATGGACCACCCTGTATATCAACGATCTTCAGTGCATCAATCCTGATGCTAAATGCACTCGTTTTGCCGACGATATCAAACTAACATGTGAGGGTGAGCGACTTAAATCAAGCCATGAAAAAGTTTGATGGTTATTGTTGAACGGTGATAAAGCTAAAATCTTGAACTTTGTGTTGAGACATCTTCTTGAAGAGAAAAACGGTTCAGCTGGTTTTCTGGGGGTGAATTACCTGGTCATCCAAACGGTCGAGAACAATTTTTATTCTGCGGCGTCTATCTGGTAATTTGTGCTTTGTTTATAATTTAGCATAAATTAAATGAGTACGAGTATGAGTATTAGTCAATAGTAAACCTTAACTAAGGGCTAATTAAATACAGATTTAAATTTGGTTTTAAAATTCGGTTTAAAACTAAATTTAAACATCGAAATTTCTGATCTACGTGGATGTACGTTGTACAGAGCTTAAACTAAAGAAAAGATGGATCTCGAATTGTGACGGCAAATGTCGTTTGTAAGAAATATATCTACATTATCCTTGTCGTCCGATATTATGTGCCATTTGCACACTGTCTCCATAAAGTCTTCAGCTAAGGTAAACCTTAAAATTTTCCATATAAAATGTATTGCAGCTAAAAAATTGGTGACAGAAGTGACAGATCGCTTGACAGCGATGTATATTCCGTATGGAAAATTTTAGGGTTCACCTTAGATCAACTTTATGAGGCAAGTTGTGCAAGCAGCTATCTCTATATGTTAAAAAATTCCAAAGATATTCATTTCAATTTTTAAGACTAACACAAACATTTAAAGTGACAAAACTGTTAATTTTCTTAAATTAAAACCGACCTCTAAAGCTTAAGTCCTGCTTCATCCACATCATATATTAAGATAAAGTTAAAGTCTAATTTACGTTTAAAACGAACTTATACAACGATCGTTACGCCAATATGCGATTTAAGAGGAGCTCCTGTATTTAAAATCAACTTATACAACCGGACCTTATGTCAATAGTAAAACTTACATACTCACTTTGTCCAAGTCCTCTATGTTTTTTTTTGTGTGGGAGGTTTTGTGACAACGATCTTAATAAGTGTGATAGTACCTATAATTCCCTGCATGAATGGATTCAAGACGAGATCGTTTTTGTTTGTGATAAAAAATTTCCTTCATAAAGACTTTTTTTGTAATAAAAGTAAGCTAAATTGGCTCCAGTCAGGTGCTACCGATCAAACGACTCAAAAATTAAATTTAGTTTAATGCAGTTAACACAATTAACAAATCAGTGGAACAGTTATATAAGACTGTGAAGGCTTTCACGGTCGGTCAAAATACAATCTAAAGTATATTTCGGGCTTTAAGCCGTAGTTCAAAAGAATTTCTTCCTGGCGTTTCATCTACAGCTGCGGCAGACTTTATCAAAGGCTATGAGGCAATCGGCGAAGTAATCTCCCGTGCTTCCCGACGTTGACTGATTCTACCGTGGTGAGCGCCGTGGTATTTATTCCCTCGCCGTCGGGCTGCAGTGGAGGAACTGGGGTGGGGGTAGTGGTGGATCGTGGTTTCAGAGAGGGCATTGAGATCTTTAAACACGACAACAATTTCAACAGGAAGGAGGAAATTACGTTTCTAAATGCAGACTGGAAGCGGGTTCTACGACATACTTCAAGTCCACCGAAACCCCACGGAGCTCATCAAAGTCGAATCAGTCAACGTGGGGAAGCACGGGAGATCACTTCACTCATTGCCTCATCGCATTTGATAATGTCTGCCGCAGCTCTAGAAGAAACGTCAGGAAGAAATTCCATTAGACCACGGCTTCAAAGACCGGAAAGCACTTTAGATTGTAGAGTGAAACAGTTGTCTTAAAGAAACAAAAAAAAACTTTTATATAAGGTCGTGATTTTATCGATAACCAAATTAGTTCGATTTGGATAATCAATTAAATAGTATGTACTCTCAGAAAGATAGATGTGCCATGAATATATATTGACATCAAACGATTTGAAGAAAAGAATATTTATAAATTCATGTACAATCTCAAGAAATTAAATAGTTTTCAAATAATTAGGTTTATTCTCAGAATGATAAGTCCCACCAATTTGTTAACAGCAAAGTGTTTCAAAGCAATTTTCTATAAATTTCTTTACAATGTCCAGAAAAGTTAAATGGTTTTAAAATAATCAGATTTGTTCTCAAAATAATCTGCTACCAGTTTCTAAAATAAAGAAATAACTGAACTGACCTGAACTGACAACATGTCCTAACCGGAACGAATAACTGAACTAACCTGAACGGAAAACGGAAATTTTGCCATGTTCATCACCAACATTTTATTTGATTACAGATCTAATATTTTGAGAGCATAGTTATCTCCTCATCCCACGATTACCTATCAACTTGGATTAAAATAAGGAGACAAAATTGAAAGTAATAATAGTTATTATTCTGAACCTAACACAGATTAATTAGTCGTAAGGTACGACGATTCTTCGTTTATTTTGGATACAAAACATTATAAGTTTGGATACATATGTTTGGCGAGACTTACATTAATCTGAGATAAAAAAAATGACAGCATGATGAACAAGCCAAAAAGCATTTAAATTTTAAACACAGTGGTGGCATAATTTTAACGCAATAAGGTGGAAAACGTTGTCTGTGAGGGTTATTTTTAATATTCACGCCACTAAGACCTACCGTTTATCTATCCCGCGGGACACAAAAAGCAAACGATAATTACAAAAATTCCTCTGCATTTTATAATTGAATCGATATCAGATCCTGCTTACACGACGGATGAATGAATCCTTTTTACAACAGTTTTAAAATTTCAATTTGTGATAGCCACACGTTTGACTCTTACGACAAAACCCACGGAAAAAAAGACGTATACAGTTACATATTTGGGTTGGTCATGGCTGACAAGACCTGCTGGTCATCTTTGGGTATTATATTGAAATTGCTGTATTAATTCAGGTACTAGCGGTGCAATATTTGATGTCTGTGACCCAAAAAGAACGGGCTCTGCTCTTGATGACGCAGCTTCTTTATTTAACCGTTATCTGACTTCGATTTTCACCTCACCTTTAATACCACATCCTTGGTATTCAAAGCAAATATGGTTTTCGGTATAAAATAAAAACTTGTAAATTCTTTTCAGTCAAGACTTAGGCGCTGGAGGATATGGAGGAGGATTTGGGCTTGGCAATAGGGGAGGGTTTGTTGGAGGATACGGAGGAGGTTTTGCAGGTATAAAAATATCACAAATCCAACTGAAAATATATTGTCTAATAATGTTTTGTTTAGGACCCGATGGGAATAGCTTCTCATTCTCGGGACCTTTAGGGGCCGGTAACAACGCAGCATTTGCAAGTGGCTCTATAGGTCCAGAAGGCGGGCATCAGATAGTATCATTATTCCCAGAAAACCCGGTAAGAATTGAACTTTGTCTTATAAATGCAATGGAGACAATTGAGTACTAATTGGACCAAGCTCTTCAATTAAAACTTTAATTGTATTTGCATTTCAAAGAAACGAAATCGGTGCTTTGTCCGCTAGTTTTTGAAGTTAGCTCAATGATTTGAAATCGAAATTTAAATTTCTTTGAAGTAGTGAAAACAAGAAACCCTTCAATTTAATTTCTGCGAGTAACGAGGCAAGCTGAATAAGAATAAAAAGTCACAGTTCCTAACCCTTCATAATAGCTAAATGATTTAACTGCAAATTACAACCCATTAAAAGTATTTCAGAGAAAACAGAAAGGTTAATTGTTTTAAGACCTTTTAAAGCTCAGCCGATGTGCCTGTGCAATTTTTTTAAGAATCACCTTTTTGCAGGTGCAAAGTAATGAAAAAGTGGTTAAAATGAAAAGAACGAAGGCAACTAAACGAACCTGCAAACTGTCGTCTTGTTGTTTTTCATAGTACTTAAATATTTTTATTTGTAATCTTCTTTTTAATCCAAATTTATTTAGGTGTGATTTTTTTTATCGATTTGATACTTAAAAATCAATATTTTATATCTTTCTGTTTTTCTGGTCGAATTCTACAATCAAACGAAATTTGTCCTCAAGACGTTCCAGGTATATGTATGTCAAAACTAAGGTATAAATTATAAAAACTAAAGCTTTAAATTTAGTTAGGAACATAAGCTAGTGAAAATGAATCTCAACATATAATAACGATACAATTTTCCTTCTAGAGTTCCCCTAATATCAACACACGATTCGGAAGTCCTTTAGGAGGACAGGAAGGATTCAAAAGCGTCGTCTCTTCCAGCAAAAGTGTGAGCACGAACGTAGATGGAAAACCTCAAACTTTCAAAGAGGCGTCCACCACCATCAACGACAACGGGAAAATTACCACATACACTGCTCATAATCCTTAGGTTTCATCATTAATAAAATGTTATGTAATCTATATTAAATAAGGGTTGTTATTTTTTTAACTTTTTGCTTAGATATATTTTATGATGTTTAACGAATCATCATAGCTGAGCAAATAAAGTTTTATAATGGTAAACATCTGTATAATTTTGTATCATACGCTGGAAATAGAAAAGTGACTTATTCTACATCCATCAAAAGCGCTTGCAAGCCTAAACTATAAATTACTCGTTCAAAAAATACATTAGTGTTTTAGACCGAGAGGTGTAAAGGTAGTTCTTCTAGTGGTCTAAGAAAATGGGAAAAGAATGCTACTATACTATGAATAGATGGCAGGAAAAAACATCCTGGTGGAATAACCGTCTGGAAAGTCAGAGGAAAGACGTCTGACGACTATTTAATAAAGCAAAAATAACCGGCGACTGGGACACTTACAGACAGGCCCTAAGTAACTACAACAAATAGATCAGGGCTGCTAAAAGAGGCTCTTGAAGAAGGTTCTGTGACCGGATTGAAGACCTGCCAACCGGAGCCCGAATCCATAGGATTATCTCCAAAGAGCCGTATCAGGAGCTTGGATCGACAAAACGATCCGATGGAACCTACATCTGCATTGGTAGTGAAACGTTAGAGATCCTGGCAAGCTGTCACTTCCCGGGTAGCCGGCTGATAAATTTGGAGACTAATACAAGCCCCTTGGGACGATTTAAACGACCCCACAGGGCAGATTGGGATCTCTCCAAAAAAGTGGTTAGATCAACTCTGCTGAAATCCACGATTATGGCTTTTCAACCATACAAATCCCCTGAGGAAGATGGAGGGTTCCCGACACTATTACAACAGGGCCTGGATCAACTCGCAACTCTACTAACAAAGCTCTATAGAGCGAGCCTTTCATGGAACTTTATTCCAAACTGCTGGTCCAGGGTAAGGGTCATCTACATAACAAAGATGGGATGTAGGGAAAAAGAACCTAAATCGCTCAGGCCAATCAGTCTAACCTCGTTCCTGCTGAAAAGCTTGTAAAAGCGGCTCCTATACATAAAGGAGGGAGCGCTAACAACGTACCCTCTTAATACGGAACACTATGCATACCAGGCTAACAAATCAACAGAACTAGCACTCCACAACCTTGTGGAGAAAATCCAAGATACCCTGGATTCAAAGGGTGTCGCAGTTAGTATTTTCATAGACATCGAAGAGGCCTTTAATAATGCACCTACAGACCCCTTCATGAGCGCCAGTAAAGCGAGAAGGATCGAACCAACAATTACCAACTGGATTCGCAACATGTTAGAATACAGACTGATCACTACACCATTAAACGATGACACTGTCAGATTCACAGCAGCGGGAGAGTGTCCACAGGGCGGAGTCCTTTCACCACTCCTGTGGTCCCTACCAGTGCGCGACCTTCTGGCTACTTTGGATTTATGTGGAATCGAGATCCAAGCATACGCGGACGACATCGTTATGCTTATAAGAAACCACCCAGACCAACAAATCTCCAGCATGTTGCAAGAGTGAACCTCTGGTGTTCAAAAGAAAACCTAGCAATAAACCCTAGGAAAACGGTGATTGTGCCATTTACTTTAAGGAAGAAGCGGGACTTTTTGAAACCGCCACTTTGTTAGGGACGACAGCTCCGTTTACCAACGAAGTAAAATTTCTAGGAGTCATTCTGAACAAATCACTCACATGTACTCCACATATGATTCGTACCGTTAGGAGGGTACTTTGGTCATGTAAGAACCTGTGCGGCAAATCATGGGGTATGGAACCCCAACCAACTATGTGGCTATACGTGACGGTAATAAGACCGATAATAATAACGTATGTGGCCATAGTTTGGTATCGAAAGAGCAGACACAGTGCCATTAAAGGTAAACTGTCCTCTCTGCAAAGACAGATAGGTCCCTGCATCACGGGGGCAATGAGAACGACGCCCACGGCAGCCATGGAGCGCATGCTTGACCTGCTTCCACTTCCAATACTCCTGGAACGAGAGGCAATGAAGGCGACATATCGGCTGCAACAAGTGACGCACATAGTATCGCAGCCATTCAATGGTGACACCAACAATGCCCAAATCTCTGGCCTGATGGCATCAAAACGTATATTAGATACTCGCTACGTCGTCAGGGTTCCCTCACGGGCAGACTGGGACGAACGAGGCGAAGATCTACAACTGGCAGGAAGTACCTGGTACACGGACGGATCCAAAACCGACGAAGGGGCTGTGTGTACGGGAGATCGGATGGCATCTGCATAGCAGAGAGCCTGGGCGGATTCACCACAGTGTTTCAGGCAGAGATACATGCCATTGAATTGTATGCCCGACACCTATTAGAGTAGGGAAGACACAATAGATAAAAAAAGATCTGTTAGGATAGTCGGGCAGCCCCTCTAGCGCTTATGTCTTTGCGCTGCAATTCAAAAACTGTTTGGAACTGCCACAGGACTCTGAACACCCTATTGCAGGAGAACAGCGTCACACTTGTATGGATCCCGGGCCATCGTGGTCACGAAGGCAATGAAAGAGCCGACTCTCTAGCTATATATATAGTCCCATACTCTCTGGTCAAGGGTGAACTCCAGAAATGGAGCAATTCTAAGTCTCAGGACTGGTGGGAGAACGTACTCGGACTGTCACACTCTAAAAAATGTATCAGGGGAACAGGGAGAGCAAAGGACCAAACATTCCTCAGACTAAATAGTAAACAAATCAGAGTGGCCACTGCACTGTCTGCACTGTACACAGGACATAGCCACCTAAGATTCCACATGCACAGACTCGGACTGTCCGAACAGACGGAGTGTCGGCTGAGCTGTGACTGCCCGGCTATTGCCATATCGAGATACTCATTGTTCGGGAACATGATCATTGAACCTCAAGATGCAAACGCAGTGTCGTCCGAGAGACTCATCAGATTCGTTGAGGGTCTGGGCATAACGGGTGACAATTAGTGGAGCAAGCAGGAGCAAACCTTGCTGGCAACACTTCGAGTGAGCCAAAATAGACCGCAGGTCGCGATGGAGGACTGTACAAGACCACTCGCATTGAATACAGTACAATGCAATACAATCCAATGAATGAACGCCGTATGTTCTAAAATATCGAATTACGAATTGTCGGTGAAAACCGCTTTTTTTTTGCTTTGATACAGGTGTTTGTCAAATTTGAATGCCATATTTTAACAGGAACTTTCAAAAACTATTAACAAAATCGTGCCGTATGTATTCATTAGCAAATAATGCCAAGAACGAACGCGTTCTACCAAGAAAAAGAAAAATTTACAAAGAATCCCTAGAGATAGTATTTGTTTGCGAACTTACGGCGTTCATCTTAAGTACATGAATTATACCGCGTTATTCTCTGGAGGAATGCAAATATAAGCAAGGCAGAGGAATAGTAGGGGGTGTTTGAAACGTCATCTACTAGACTGCCATATGTCAAAAGAAAAAAATTAAGGAACAAAAGTCCATTTACTTTGACTATCATCATTTTCTGTCAAAAATTCATAGCCTTATAGATGACGTATTCTAGTGCAAACCCCGCATACTGCCACATAAGGAGTGAAAGTGTCACTTTTCTGGCTGTGCAGTACAACACGGGCGAGCCAGAAAAGTTCCTTTAGCCTCGAATAAAATATATTAATATTTCTCCAAACCTTTCAATTATTTTGTTTCAAGTGCTCATAGATTTATAGATGATCTTTCATTTGTTAATTTTATTATTATTATTGCAAATTTATACTTTATTTGTCACAATTTATTTCTACGGAAATGTTAAACCAAGGTGGCATACTGCATTCTTTTCTTGTTTCACCTCTAGAAAAACCTATATATTAGTACCTCCAACTACATACCCATTTTTTTGATTCCGATGGGGTTCTCAGGGTGGCAAAAAGAGTACATTTGTTACATTTTTATACAATAAACGTCATTCAATTCTACTTCTTACAACGCAGAGTAGCTTTCTATTGTTCCAATCTTAACATAAAAAGTTATTGTGTCCAGGTCCTCAGATGCTTTTGAGTTCTAGTCGAGACAAATAGTGGATAGCAAATTGAAGAAATTCGGCTAGAAAGGTTTTTTTTAGGTTTATTTATGTAATGGCTATTTTCAGACCAAACAGTTAGTTGCAAGTCACACAACTTAAACTTAATAATTTATTAGTGCTGATAGCTGCAAAAACTTTAAAGGTTTTTAAGATCTCAAGCATATATACCCCATTCACTTATTTTTGGCAACTCGTTACCTTCAAAACCATCATTTTTATACCTATCTCTTTTTGGCGCATGTTGAGAAGATACGATAAAAGTGTCAAAGTCAGATTTCCAACGCCTTCTTGACGGCAATAATAAGTGAATGGTTTATACAGTTTCACAGTTATCTATTGGTATTTGGTAAGCCTGTTTGAAGTTCTGCAAAATTAATTTAAAAAGAATTCTCAATTCCCTTACTTTTGATGGACTATACAGGGTGTCCCGTAAACCTTCGACAATATCCGCCTGATAGAAGCCCCATCCTTGATAAGTTAAAAAATGAAAAATTAGTATTAATGAAAGTATCATGGTTTCCAAGATATTTGCACTTTTTTCAAAATCGTCAAAAACTGACATCACTTAATATTTCGTACATTTGCTCTTCCACGACACCACGTAGAAAATAAATATTTTCAGTTTTAGTTTTACGAATCGTCGTAATACATAAGTTAATCAATAGATTTTGAAAAGCTAATAAATAGATTCTGAAATGCTATAATAAGTAACTGTTCCTTAAACATTAAATATTTTTATGACCGGTTAGATGCATCAAGTACAATTTTTAGCACCACATTAGATTACCATTTAATAGTAAATCGCAATTTACTCACCTACAAAGTACTTCACATCATCTTCATTCAGCTTCACTAGATTGCTTTTATTGCTTTATTTACGTAACAACGAATTTTTGAATAACAACGAAATAACAATGAAACCTGTTAAAATTAATCCATTATTTTCTGTAAATTATGTTATGTGTAGTTTGTTGAGCGTATCTTGTTATACTTATCATGCCATTTGTGCAGTACACCCATCGCGAATATGCAGAAATGCACTTTATCTACTCGAGAGTGTGTCGAGGCAGTGGAAATCATGCATCACTACGCTACCGAGAACGATTTCCATTACGAAACTATCCTGGACCTCGCGTTTTCACCGCCGTGCACAACGCTTATTCTAAAGGAAGATTACCAGGAATGCGTGCTGGAGGGACGCCTCATGTGGCGGACGATGGTGAGGTATTGGAAGAAATACGTCGAGATTCAACCACATCATTTCGAACCATCGCCCGTCGGACAGCCATTCCAAAAACTATTGATCATCGAATTTTAAAGCGAAATTAAATGCACCCGTATCATGTCCAGAGAGTGCAGGATCTTCTTCCAGGAGACTTTCAACCCAGAGAAAATTTTTGTAGGCGAATGTTACGAAAAATACGTCAAGATCGAACTTTTCTTGATTGCACTCTTTGGACAGATGAATTTTCATGCAAACGAGGTGGTATTTTCAACATTCATAACTTCCACAGTTGGCAAATGGAAAATCCACATGCCTTCAGGGAAAATAATTTTCAGCATCAATTTAAAATCAACGTTTGGACAGGAATAATCAACCACAAAATTATAGGACCAGTAGAACTTTACCAGAAACTTTAAAATAAAATTTGAATGCTGAAAGTTATCTGCAATTTTTGCGGAATCAGTTACCGGTGTTACTTGAACTGGAACTGGAACACTGGTTGTGAGAGAACACCTAAATAACGTTTTCCCTGGCAAATGGATTGGACATAAAGGACCTATTTTGTGGCCACCACGTTCGCCGGATTTAAATCCACTAGATTTTTTTATTGGGATTGTCTAAAAGAAAAAGTTTATACACGACTGGCCAACACTCGCGAAGAGCTACGACAAAATGTCTTTAGAGCAGCCCAGGAAATTAACGAGGCTCAGGAAATTAAAGATGCAGAGCGTGCATAAGAGCCAATGGCAGTCACTTTGAACATTTACTTTAAGTTTTTTTTTAAGTTAATGGCTTCTTGCTCAATTTCTTGTCAGAAGCACAAGTAAACGATATTGCATGTAATTGTACAAATTGTACTTGTTGCATCAAACCGACCATAAAAATATTTACTTTTTAAGAAATAGTTACCTATTATAAAATTTTAAAACCTAGAAGAACGACGCTACTTTTTGTACTTAGGGGCATCAAGATAGCTGCCCATCTTTTGCTACAGTAGGAATCAAAAGCTGCATAACTGAAGTGGAGTTAAAATAAATTTGTTTTTGTCGATTTTGAAAAAAGTGCAAATATCTTGGAAACCATGATACTTTCATTATTACCAATTTTTTATTTTTTGACTTGTCAAGGATGGGGCTTTTATCAGGAGGAGTATTGTCGAATGTTTACGGGACAATACTGTTTTAAAACAAATTGAGCCTGCACTTAATTCAAGGCCACTAGTGCCTCTGTCGTTAACTCCAAATAATATTCAGCTTCTGACTGAACTTCGTTTTCTGTTGGCTGAAAGCACAAACACTGCCTGATATAAATCTTCCTGAGTCCATCAACGTTTCTCCACAACAATTATTGCATCAACATTTTTTGATAACGTGGTGTTCTGAATATCAAATGGCAAACAATGAGGGATAACCTCTAAGTTGACGATTTGATTTTGATTAAAGATAAAGACGTTCCACCTTTACAGTGGAAGCTTGCAAAAAAAATGTATATAAGAGATCTGACAATAAGGTACGTGTTGTGAACATAAATATTCCATAAAGTGAAGTAAAATTTCTAGGGTATGCCGTTTTCGAATTACCAATCTTTGTAAGAATATATAACAAAGGCCAATAAATAACAAAGGCCACATTTGCTATGATTGAAACCTCGACTTTCAAAGTGTCTAGGGCTTAAATTTTTGCACACTAGAACTTTAGTTTGTTTCAATTGATAAGATGAACAAAAGAGTGGATTTGGTGCCATTTTCTCCAACACTAACTTACATTTAAATCATGCTATAAACTGAGTTCATTCACAAACGAAGACAATGTCATATCCAACAATAATTCTATATAGAAGGCCCTCTAACTCTATTAACAGACGTTATTTCAGGAGACGAGGCATGTTTATTGCTGCTGGAATATTTAATTGTATGTGCATAAGCTCATACTATTTTTAAGAAAACTAAGCACACATTCTCAAAATATTTAAGAACACATTCACACAATAACCGCAATATAGGGTTACCTTACCCACAATCTGACTCTAACTAATTAGCCCCCACTATAACTCTATTCAAATTTATAACGACTTACCAATATCAATATTGGTAATATTGGGGCGCGCTGTCAAGGAAAATTAATGCTGCTTTTGAGAGGCAGCTTTATTTGTTCTCTATTATTTTAAGAAAAAGGATTGCACATATGCTGTGTGGTGTAACTTGCCTAAAACGATACTCTACTCTACCAATAGGGGAGTGATTAATTATTTGTTCCCTGAAAAGGACGAGACTAGATTGGTGCAGGTTATAGAAACTAGAGGAGTCACTTTCGCTCACCGGATCAATTAAGCGAAAGGACTGAGAGGGCTCTGAACGGATCGATTCAAGAACACAATATAGAGGGTCTGATTGCCACTAAACATGATTAAATTGTCCCCTTGGGACACTCAAGAAAACAAAATAAATGAATGAGGAAGAACAAAGGCTTGTTTTTAAAATTATCAAGTTCGGTAAGGAGGACAAAAGTGTTAATTATTGGTTATAATTGACTTTTAGTCGCGCTATGTTTTACGTTGATTTTTAAATAGCAAGAATGCAATAGAAAACAAAAGTACCACCTTTTCCCCAGACGAAATGCCTAGTAAATATCAGTTAGTTTAGTGAGTGAGTTCTCATGAGTTCGATTTTGGTTTGATTATGTTTGGTTAGTACAGATTTGTTTTGTTTACTTTTGGCTAGTTCAGATTTGTTCTGAGCAAGATGAAGGGGGGGAGGAGGGATGAAATCAGATTCATGGCATTCTTAGGGTACTCTTTTAAGTATAATGCAGGAAATCACGAAAGAAAACACGGTTTAATTTTTCTCGACTAGTGAGGTCGAAAACTCGAGTTCCGTTCAATTCAACCAGGGTCCAAAAATGATGCAACTATATTTTTTCAAGGTGCATAATTACAAAGAAAACAATTGCCAAGAATGATGCCAAGAGAACATATTTCAGCCCTACTAGCCTGGATCTCTTTTTCACAAACTTTATGCAATCAATTACCCCTGTCTCCATCCTCGTCTCTGAGCAACAACTGAATAACAGAATAACATCGATCAACAGATATTCAAGGAATGATAGCGTGGCGACTGAGTTCGGGTTATTACCAACAAGTATTTGAAACATAAAATACGAATATATAAGGACAAATAAACATGCCAATTATTTAATTAGAAACTGCTGACGTTTCAACGTTTTTTGACTTATGTCTTTTACCACTGAACCCGACATGGTAGAATAGCCTTGGAGAGAACATCGGTAGCTTTTGTTTAAATAGTGGTAGTTTGTTTGGTTCCCGATCACCTAAGGACGGATACATTTTAAGGACGTTATGTGAAATAAACATTCTATTACCACAAATAGACAACTATCATTACTAATGGTAGTCGTACGTCGACAGTCGATTGGTGGACAAATTTTTCCATTTAATTAAAATTTACGTTGGTGTCAAAATGATCTTTTATAGATAACTTACATGATATTTTTGCAAACATCTAAAGAGTGAGAAGATTTGGAACTAAATCTTAGTAATAGGCACCTCACGTTCAAGATGTTAGATGACATTGATTTTGGGCAATAAATATCGTGTAGAACATGGTGACTATCCCAGCTAACAACCATGGAGTCTCACTGCTTTTCACTTAACTCTTTTGATTGTCAATGGCATCCACATTCTCTAGACTGCCTAAAAAAAAGTGAAGACAGTGAGATCAGGAACCAACTTAATCAACCTCAGATTAGGCCATGTGTGTGTGTGACATCGGGTTGATAATTAAATAATTCTAACCTTGATATTACTACCGGTGTTTGTATCTTTAGTAGACGGGCAACATTTCAAACACTAAAAGCTAAGTCTAACCAGAAAGTTTAAAAATCAACGCTTATTCTTTATATGCTTCTTCGTTATATACCCTCTAGGCGCATTCAGTTACGTGGAGGCGTTAATCCTCAAAGTAGTCTGGTGATTTTAACTACACCTTACGTTAGCTCGGCAGGTCTTACTACTTACTTGCGTGAGTGGGGCCATAGTATTGTTACAGTAGGCAGCGACGAAGCGCTGGAGGCAGGGCAACGCGTGTGGTTGGTGGAGCTTCGCGTCCTATCCACGCTGCGTCATGGCTGACGCGAGTGATTTATTGCTCTGTTTATCTAGAGGGCAGTTGCTAACAACCTTATTTTTTATGTGAGATTATTCAAGAATTCTTATCAAGAACTTTCTAGGCTTTTCTGTAATATTCGGATTGTGTATAAAAGGCGCATAGCGCGCGCGGTTAAGATTAGTCTTATTTTAAGCGAGCTATAAGTAAGATAAAGTACGAAACGATAATAGAAGGCTATAAAGTGTTAAGTAGTGAGTTATTTAGTAGTAGAATTGTACCTGTGTGTATTTGTGGAGTAAATAAATAGTGTTTTCGTGTTAAATCATTACACTGGAATTATTGAACCCTGAGTTCGCAACAATTGGTGTCAGAAGTGCGATTCCAGTGGGAATTTGAGGACTACTATTGCTGAACTGTAAGTGAGTGCTTCATTGCCGGACATTACGTGTTTATGCCAGTGACCAGAAGCCAGCATCAAGCAATGGAGGATCAACTTGCCGCCCTGCTGTCTCTTATGCAACAGCAGAGGGAACAACAGGAAAAACGTGATCAAATACAGGAGCGCCGTCTTCAAAAATTCAAAGAAGAATTAATGAACCATCTCGCAGTCAGGGAGCAACAGTTGGAAGAAAGAATAATGCAATCCGTTAATGAATCCATTAACGAAGGACTCGAAGCTGTCAACCAGAGGGTCCTCGAGCTAGAAAAGAGATTCCGGGAACAACTTGAGGGCGACAACGTGTCTACAGCGAGTTTTAGCACAGCCAACGCTAAAATTAAGCCTCCCGATTATAACGGTACTACGGCATGGGAATTTTATAAAACCCAATTTGAGGCAGCTGCAAGAGCTAATGGCTGGTCCGAGCCCCAGAAAGCTACATTATTAGTGGTAGCACTTCGTGGAAAAGCGGCTGAGTTACTTCAATCTCGGTCGGCAGCGGATCAAAGTAATTATGCACCTTTAGTACACTCTCTGCAACTACGATTTGGAAATGAGCACAAAGAAACCGTGTTCCAGGCCCAACTGAGGATGAGACAGCAGAAGTCAGGTGAATCCTTACAAGAATTTGAGGCGGACATAAACAGACTAATTCACCTGGAATATCCATCGGCCCCTGAATCTTTTCAAATGCAATTTGCCGCCGAAAGGTTCATTGAAGGAGTTCGCGATAGTGACATGAGATACCACTTACGTCTAGTAAGGCCTAAGAATATCAGCGAGGCACTAGTTCGGGCCCTGGAATTCGAGGCGTCACGAGTGTCATCTAGTTCAACTCCACGTGTAAGAATGGCAACTTGCGATGAAGAGGAGAATACGTCTATGGCTGAATCCATGGCCAGTTTACATAAAGCAATGAAGGATATGGCAGTCAATATGCAAGCCCTGTTAGAAAGAACTCCTCGATCAACAGACAATCGGGGCATAAAATGTTTTAACTGCGGCAGACTAGGTCACATCAAGAGCAACTGCCGTAACAGGGCAAGAAGTCCATCGCCGTCGTTTAGAAGACCGAGCGGCGATCAACACCACCCTAGATCCCAGGAAAACTAATTCCGGTCAATGCAAGGGGGTCATGCCCGTTAAGACCCTCAGGATCTTTAAAGTCAATAATTTGGGTGGAAAAATTCTCACAGTGGCCGGACGCATTAAGGTACAGAATATCCCGATTACCATCGATACAGGAGCAGATGTGACCATTGCAAGGCCATATAAACTTCTCGGATATACCATACAACCATTGCCCAACCCTATTATGTTAAAGAGAAAGCCGATGTCACCATCATTATTGGAGAAAGACTTGAAGTTCGGCATAAAGTGTTGGTTGCCAGGATCAAAGACGAGTTTATTTTGGGAATGGATCTCATCAGGAAACATGGATTCTCGTATGATCATAAACGGAATATTCTCACGTTTGGAGATAAGGAGTTTGCATTAACCAATGGAAATGTGGAAACTAGTATCCGTTTGCTGGTGGTGGAAGATGTGAAAATTCCTCCAAATTCAGAACAAATTATCACAGTGACTTCTGAAAATGATCCTGGGTAGTCCCTAGGACTTATAGAACCTAACCTGGATTTGACGACTGAAATCATGGTAGTCCGAACTTTGACCGACACGAAGAAGACTATGCCAGTACGAGTGGCCAATATTGGTGAAAGGACCATCAAGCTCAAAGAAGGAACAGTTCTCGCCAATTATGAGCCTGTACAATGGGTATGCAATTGTGTCGAAGCAGAGACATCCAAAATTAAATCTTCTAACCAACCTTCTCCAGAGGTCATTGATGCTTTCAAACGATATTGGGGTCATCTATCAAGCGAACAACTTCAATCTGCCATAAAACTTTCTATGGATGAATCTGATATGTTCAACTTCAAGAGCAACGAGAGTCAAACTGATTTAGTTGTCCATAAGATCAACACAGGAGATGCCCAGCCAATACGACAACACCCACGAAGGGTCCCTCTGGCTAAACAACAGGAAGTGAACAGTTTGCTGAATGAAATGTTAAAGGAGGGCGTCATAGAATAATCATCTACTCCATGGTCGTCGCCTGTGGTTCTTGTTAAGAAGAAAGATGGTTCAACGCGCTTCTGTGTTGACTACAGGAAACTTAATGATGTGGCCAAAAAAGACAGCTACCTATTGCCGCGTATAGACGACACCTTAGCAACTTTAACGCGACCAAAGTTGTTTTCCACCCTAGATTTAAAAAGTGGGTACTGGCAAGTAAAGATTGCTCCCGAAGACAAAGAGAAGACTGCATTTTTTACTGGTTCTGGGCTATACCAGTTCACTGTTATACCTTTTGGATTGTGCAATGCTCCATCAACTTTCGAGCGACTAATGGAACTTGTCTTGAGGGGGCTCACTTGGAAAACTTGCCTGATATACTTAGATGACATAATTGTCACGGGACGTGATTTCGACGAGCATTTGAAGAATTTAACAGAAATCTTCAACAAGTTGCGGAATGCTCACCTGAAGTTAAACTACAAGAAATGCAGCCTATTCTAAAAGCAAGTTGAATACTTGGGGCATACTATCTCAGAACAAGGCATTAAAACTAGCCAAGGTAAAATATCTGCAATTAAAGATTGGCCAGTTCCCCGAGACAAACACGAAGTAAGGAGCTTTTTGGGACTATGTACTTACTAGAGGAGATTTGTAGAGGGATTTGCCGACATCGCAAAACCGCTGCACAAATTAACCGAAAAGAAAACACCGTTCTTGTGGAACCACGTTTGCATGAGGCGTTTGCAAGGCTTAAAGCTGCCCTTTGTTCTAGTCCGATCTTGGCTTACCCTATAAAGGAGGGACTTTTTATTTTGGACACGGACGCAAGTAACAAATGGGCAAGAGAAGGTCCTTGAGTACTACAGTAAGACTTTAAGTAAGCCAGAAAGAAACTATTGTGTCACTAGAAAGAAGCTGTTGGCCATAGTTAAAGCAGTCGAGCATTACCATCGCTACTTATATGGAAAAAGGTTCCTGATTAGAACTGACCATGGAATGGTTGAAATGGTTATTAGAGATGAAGAACTCTGAAGGCCAAATAGCCAGATGGATAGAGCGCTTGCAACAGCAGGTATTCCAAATTGAACATCGACCAGGGAGGTCTCACGAAAATGCCGATGCATTGTCTAGACCGCCGTGTAAAGAAGATTGTCGGCATTGTCAAAGAACTGAGCAGCGTGAGGGACTTCCTTCTGTAAGGAGAACGTCGGTGGAAATAAACGAAGGCTGGACCACACAAATGCTTCGAGAGGAACAGATGAATGATCCAGATATTGGACCCATACTCTTAGCAAAAACCGATGACAAGAGACCAGAGTGGCAAGAAATTGCTGGTAAAAGTCCAAGCCTGAAAGCGCTATGGGCTCAGTGGCATACGCTTAAGATAGAAAATGGATTACTGAAGAGAGCGTGGGAGAGTCCGGATGGCAAGACCGTAGTCAGTCAGTTGGTTGTTCCTGGTAGCAGAAAATCGGATGTACTACAGGAAATGCACGACGGAACCAGTGGAGGTCATTTTGGGGTCAATAAAACCTTGGCCAAAATTAAAGAGCGGTTCTACTGGGTGAATTATCATGAAGACGTCGAATCTTGGTGCCGCAAGTGCGAAGTTTGTTGTGCCACAAAAGGACCTCGAACAAGATCACGCGGCCGAATGGTGCAGTACACTGTAGGTGCTCCATTCGAGAGGGTAGCAATTGATGTCGCGGGACCATTTCCTCAGACTGAGTCAGGTAATAAATACATCTTGGTCGCCATGGATTACTTCACTAAATGGCCTGAAGCGTACGCCCTGCTTAATCAGGAAGCAACGACTGTGGCAACGGTGCTAGTAAATGAAATGTTATGCAGATTTGGAGTCCCTCTCGAACTTCATTCTGATCTGGGCCTAAATTTTGAATCAGCTGTTTTCCAGAAAGTCATGGAACTTCTCGGAATTCGCAAGACCAGGACAACTCCTTTGCATCTACAGTCGGATGGGTTGGTAGAGAGTTTTAATCGGACCATGGAACATTACCTGTCTAAAATGGTGGCAGATCATCAGCGTGATTGGGACCAACATCTACCTCTCATGTTGATGGCATATCGAGGCTCTACTCATGAAGCCACTGGTATACTCCGGCGAAAGTGATGTTCGGAAGGGAAATGAGGCTTTCTGCGGATTTGATGTATGGAACACCAGAAACAGAGTCGCTCAACTCTGAGAGTTTTGTGGAGGAGCTTAAGGAGAGGCTTAACAATATTCATGAATAGGTCAGGAATAAACTGCGGATCTCCAGTGATCGAGCCAAAGCAAGATATGACTTACTAGCTAACTCCCGCGGCTTCCAGTATGGTAATTTGGCGTGGCTGTACAATCCGCGGCGAAAAGTGGGGAAGTCGCCCAAACTTAGCCAAAATTGGGAAGGACCTTATACAATTATAAAGAAGATTAATGACGTGGTGTATAGGATCCAGCGGACCCCCAGGTCAAAGATGAAGGTTGATCATCTGGATCGATTAGCACGATACCATGGAACCCTATCTGTTCGGGACGAACAGCCTTAGGAGGAGGGCAATGTTACGGTAGGCAGCGACGAAGCGCCGGAGGCGGGGCAACGCGTGTGGTTGGTGAAGCTTCGCGATCTATCCGCGCTGCGTCATGGCTGACACGAGTGATTTATTGCTCTGTTTATCTAGAAGGCAGTTGTTTACAACCTTTTTTTTTATGTGAGATTATTCGAGAATTCTTATCAAGAACTTTCTAGGGTTTTCTGTAATTTTAGGATTGTGTATAAAAGGCGCATAGCGCACGCGGTTAAGAGTAATCTTATTTTAAGCGAGCTATAAGAAAGATAAAGTAGAGACGATAATAGAAGGCTGTAAAGTGTTAACTAGTGAGTTATTTAGTAGTCGAATTGTACCTGTGTGTATTTGTGGAGTAAATAAATAGTGTTTTCGTGTTAAATCATTACACTGGAATTATTGAACCCTGAGTTCGCAACAGTATTGTCACACTCCAAGAGCATTGTATCCCATCCTGCGGGCTATTATTAGTAGCAAATTCATAGCATAATCTCCTTGCTAATAAGTCTCACCAAAATCCGGATAGAGCTCGGGTCAAGCCAACTTGGGTTTCTTTTCGTCCTAATAAATTACACAGGGATCTTGATTACCAAGAGTTAAATATACACAGGGATCTTGATGGAAACGCCGGTGAGCGTATTTTCGGTAGAAGGACCAGTGTTTAAAGACGACCAAGTTTATCCAGAAAATATAAAACCCAAATAATCAAAGCCCTCACATATCACCATGTATCCCTGACGATTCAAGCAACTCAGGTATGTGAAGATGTCTCATCAAAACAGTTCGGTGAACTTGAGTACCACTTCCGGTTCTTAAATTATTCTTCGTGGCCGGCAAGGCACTCACAGCTTTGTGTTACGCTGGAAATTTTCCCTGCCTCTCTCAGCCAAGTCGACCTGAAGTTAAATTTTCATTAAGAAACAATCTCATTATGGTACGTGTAAGAAGAACAAGTGCTTTCTATGCTGTTAAGTGGGTATCCCTGCGGTGATTCAACTCATAGGCAAATGTAAACGGGGAGACATCCATTGCGGAGACAATGATAGTTATTATCCAAACTATTTTTTGTTTGTAAACTATCTATTTCAATTACGAACTTCTGATATGTGTTCTGATTGAAGTGCTTCGGAACATTCTGGCTGACGGACTATATCAGTTAGCTATGGATACATTGACACCTTGGCTTGAAAGACGATGTCAGGTTTAATGTCGAGGCTGTATCAACGTTAAGCCATATAGGTAGGCATCATATGTACATATGTGCTTTTCATTTACTGGTTTGACAGAGTAAGTAAAATATGTCCTTGTGTCTATATGCAGGTCATACCTCAGGGTACGGCTTGATGGACAATGACCCAAAAGTATTTCCTGACAGATATTTGCAACCTGAGATGCAGTGTCGATTGTCTCTGGGAATGACATTTTCTACATTTATTGTTGTTGGTAGTAGAGCACTCCATGATATATTTTTTTGTAGTTGTTAGTGGGTACAACTGTCCTGCATAGCAATTATGAAGCCTTTCTTTTCGGGGTGAAGTTAGCCATTTTGTAGAAATGTGTAAGTAATTGGGATGTAAGGGATGTGAAGCGCAAAACATAGCCTCTCCGTTCAACCTTCACGAGTTACAACGGTGTTGTACGGTGCACCCTGTTAGACAACTAACGAGGCAATGACGACCGAGTGTTTATCGGTGTAAGTAAACCTCTTCATTACGGCCAACAGCCTCCTAGAAGAGTGGATGAGCAGAATGAGATCAGGGCACTCTCTTGCCCTTAGAGTGAGAAATTTCTCTTAAAGGCGGATGGACTGCAAACAGTCAACGGCGGGGAAATGCAGAAGGCAACGAGAAACCACTGCATTAAAGGTCTCTCGAGACATCTCTCGTAAAACTACTATGGCAACTAATAGTGGTATGGAAACAGTTACTAATCATGGAATACGGAAACCAAGATTCGGCAGGGGAGGTAGAACACACATAGACCACAGTGTGTCCGAAAAGGAAAAATTTCTCTAAGAATATCAGAGAGAACAGTCAAAATAAGCACCTGGAATGTAAAAACTATGTTCCCGGCAGGAAAGATGCATAACACCATACAAGAAATGACCAGACTCGGGGTGGTCCGGCACCGGCATATGTACTTTTGGAGACTATAAAGTATACCACCCAGGAAATCAGGAAGACCAACATACTCACGGAGTTGGGTTTATAGTATCCCACAAATTACAACAATATGTTGTATAACTAATTTTACACCAGTTACCGAAAGAATGTTAGTAATTCAACTAAATACTACTCCCATTGCATTAAATATCATACAAGTATACGCACCCACAATCGATGGTTCGGAGGAGGAGACCGAACAATTTTATAAATTACTGACAAATACATATAAACAGTTCAAAAAACAAGACATAATCATAGTTATGGGAGATTTTAATGTCAAGATTGGTAAAGGGAAGAGCAGTGAATTCATCGGAGACTTCGCCTTGGGTGTTAGGAATGAAAGAGGTGAAAGGTTAATACTGTTTGCAAAGGAAGAAGAACTAGTAATCCTTAATACTTTCTTCCGGCTACTCCTACGACATTTGTACACTTGCATCTCTCCGCAAGACCAACCTGAAAATACTGTTAGGAATCAAATACTGGTAGATAAGAAAAGAAATTCAGGAACGGATGCTTATATGTTAAGACCTACCCTGGCGCTGAGATATCATCAGACCATGTCCCATTGTTGGTAAATTCAGAATAAGATTCAAGAAAGTCACCAAAAAGAACACAAACAAACAATGGGATATGAGAAGGCTTAAAGACAAAGAAACAACAGAAACAGCGACTCAACTTTTATCAGAGAAAATAAACGGCATAAACCACACAGAGAGAAAATATGTGGAACTTTTAAAGAACTCGCAGACAAACACCTGGTAGACAATAAGAGAAAGAGAGAGAAGAGAGAGTGCTGGATGACGGACGAGATTCTACAGCTGATGGAAAGAAGAAGGAATCAAAAAAAGATAAAGAATTGTAAATTATAATCAAAAGCAAACATGAAAATAAATAAGAACGGCGAAAGAAACTTGGCTTAAAATGCAGTGCGAAGAGATAGAATTATTAGAGCAGAAGTATGATTCCTTCAATATGCACAAAAACGGCTGGCATTCAAAAAGCACGAGTAGTGGTTAAGCTACGAGATCAGCAGGGTAACATCGTTATGGACAAAACTGAAGAAATCAACATCTGGACAAAATATATAAATAAGCTTTTTGATGACATCAGATCAATACAACCACCTAATTTTACATGTTAATTAACAATTTGCCAATAACAATCAGAGACCTGGAAAAAACAATAATCAGATCAGATAACACATATGCTGAGTTCATAAAGCTTCTTGACGCAAAGGGCATCCAGCGCATAACTACAATTTTTAATAACATATACTCAAGAGGGATAATACCAAAGACATGGTTAAAGTGAATATTTACTGCTTTACCGAAGAAAACGAGCTCTGTGTCTCGTGACGATTTCCGTACGAGCAGCTTGATGAGACATCTCCCGAAGCTGTTCCTAAAAATTATACATCAGAGATTTTTTAGGCTGTGTGAAGAACAAATCAGCCGTACATAATTTGGATTTCGAAATAAACTACGAACAAGAGAAGCACTCTTCAGTATGCTGGTGATCATTCAGAGATGTCTATGCCTGTTTCATTGACTATCAAAAGGCATTCGACACAGTCAAACATGACAAGCTTATGGAAGTATTAGCAGATATTGGGCTGCATACCTGCGATCTGAGGATTATTGGCAACATGCACTGGAATCAAACGGCTTCTATACATACCCAAGCAGGAGATTCGGATGAAATAAAAATTAAACGTGGGGTCAGACAGGGATGTGTATTGTCGCCTCTGCTGTTCAACGTGTATTAATGCCGGTATCAAAGTAAATGGATAATGTATCATTAACATAAGATACGCAGTCGATACGGTGGTTTTTCCAGACAGTTTGAAGGAATTTCGGGAAATATTGGTAAGAGTTGCCGAAACCAGTCAGAGATATGGTTTGTCACTGAACATTAAGAATACAAAATACTTGATAATTTCCAAAAATGAGATCCAAACGGAAGGACTTATTGTAAACAATCGACGAATAGAGAGAGAGTGAAGACATATATCTATCTTGGAGCAACTGTTAATGAAGACTGGGACCACATGATGGAAATTAGATGCAAGGTAGAGAAAGCAAGTGCTGCATTTCAGAGGATGGCTTGACTCTTTAAAAGTCATGATTTATGTATGCTCTTAAAAATCAGATTATTGAGGTGTTATTTTTTCCCTGTATTGTTGTATGGAATGGAATTCTGGACACTCACGGACACTGCATGTGGAAAAATCTATGCTTTTGAGATGTGGCTGTATCGACGAATCTTGAGGATACCATGGACCGCTCACGTAACTAATCAACACGTATTGAGAAAGATGGGGAAGGATAAAGAACTACTATTGAAGAAAAAACAGCCAAAATTGAATACTTTGGACACGTAATGAGGAAAGATAAACGGTAAGCGGGGTCCTGGAAGTCGAAGAATTTCGTGGATAAGAAATCTACGCACATGGTTCAACACAACAATTGTGGGTCTGTTCAGAGCAGCTGCGAACAAGGTACAGAATGCCATGATGGTCGCCAACGTCCGAAACGGAAAGGCACTGTAAGAAGAAGAATGTAAGTAAGTTTTTGTCTGTGTTCTTGATTAACGATTTCGTAGTGCCTCCCGTCGAGCTATATTTTGCCCAGTCTCTTACTTTTATCTCGGTCCCCTTCACATAATCATCTTTAAACACATAATCAACTTCAAAGTCCCTTAAGGGGGCCTACCTGCAAGCTTTTCCCGTTCTGCACTACAGAAGCAGGACTGGCGTGAGGGGTGCTATTCCTTGGTTTACTGATGGTCTCTTTCACATGAGAGATCGACTACGTTTTTACAGAGAGATGAGAAAATAGTACCCTATCCCAGCGAATATGCAAGTGTACAGAGGCTATCCAGTGGCGATAGTCTCTGGCGTATGGAAAGCAGATTGAGGCAGAGAAGTGTCTGATGAATGATACTAGTAAAAAAAATTGAATAAATCCTACGAAAAGCATGTGGGATATCATCAATAAAAACAGAGGTAAGTGCAGAGACGGAACTCTCCTCACTATCTTCTCCTCTTGATCTCAGCTTCTCCTTCGGAGGTTGCTGATCATCATGGCTATTCTAACTTTAGACTCCTCACTATAAATTCTAATAAATTCAACGATTTCTTTGATTATATTGCGAATTATTTAATAGCCAGAGTTCCAAATAACTGCTTTAAACCCTTGGGTAATCTAGCAAATATCATGCCGAATACTCAAATTCATTCAAGTTTAAAGAAGTGACTTTTAATCAGCTTCTTGAAACATTAAGAAGGCCGCAGATATATATGGATTTACTGTTCCTTTAATAAAGTCAGTAAAGCACCTATTAGTTATACCTTTTACGAGGATAATAAACTGTTGTATTGTCGATGGCATTTTTTCGACGTTCTGAAGGCAGCCATTGTGGTTCCTATCTTCAAAAATAGTGACTCGTTTGAGGTCACAAATTATAGACCAATTTTTGTTTTAGCAGTACTCCCAAAAATCTTTGAGGGATTCCTGTCATCCTTTTTTCTATTTGAACTCTGAAAAAAAATAACGCTGTTATTCCTAAGGTAATTTAATTTTTTAATCTTTAAAGAAGGATCACATATACATTTATCAATGATTTTTACATAAAAAAAGTTTTAACAAATTTTTAAATCACCCCAAACCACATAATTTTTATATATAAAAATATATATCCTAATTATTCTCCAAATCAAAATTATAAAACTCTATTGGGTCTTATTTATTTCAGCCTTTTTGCTAAATAATAAAATTTAAAACAATTTTAATAGAGACAGTTTTTTCCTCATCCAACCTTTCATACAAGCTTTCAATTAAAAAAGTAATGATTATGCTACCTTTGCACGGTCAAAATACCGCGGCCATTTAAATTTTCATTGGGCAGGCTAGACCTTTAATTATTATCTAAAAGACATGTTTTTAATAAACAGAGATTTACTTGCCGAATTCCTTTATTAAACCTTTAATCTACTTAAATAAACATCCCTAAATTTATACTAATTCTATCATTATTACTAAATCTTTTTCAATTTAATTTATATTTTAATAAAAAACGTAAATTTCATATAAATATTAATTTATTAAACAGAAATAATTTACTAAAAGATAAAAACTTCTAATCCTACAAATAAAAAAACCTCTAATAATTTTACATATCTAATTTCAAGCTCATTCTCAAAATTATCTACTACTATAAATAATAATTCAATTATTAGAATAATTACTTTGTAATAACTCAATTAAATTTATTTCTTAAAAAACCAGATATATTTAGAATCGAATAGCCTTTCACTACTATTTAAATATTTAAAATTTTTATTCAACAAAAGAAGTCCTATTATATCCTTAAATAGCCCTTCTAAATTGGGGACTACTAAAAACTTAATAAATAAATAATAAACCCTGATACACAAGGTACAAAAGTTTAATTTTTCTTTTTACCAACAACTCAAATATTCTTTTACAATACTAATAATTTTTCCCTAAATATATTTTTTCTTTATTTCTTACTAAAATCAATATATTTATATAAAATTTTTAAACTCTTAAAATCAAAAGGAAATCTATATCTTCAAACTATATTAATTAAAATAAATCTTTTTAGTGTAAATAAAATGCTTTCAAAAGCTGTAGTTTAATTTCTAGATACACTTTCCAGTAGGTACATCTACTATGTTACGACTTATTCCATCTTAAAATGAAAGCGACGGGCGATATGTACATATTTTAGAGCTAAAATCATTAAATTATATTATTAAATTAAATTTTCTTAAATAATTACTTTCAAATCCACTTTCTTACTAATATTACACTTAGTATCCAAATAGTTATTTATGTACTAAGAGCGAAAAGTACAACTTTTTTGCTCGGAGAGTGAAGTTTGCCGCTCGACGCGAAGCGGAGAGCGGCAATCACTCGAGAGCAAAAAAGTTACTTTGTGCTCGTAATGCATACAACGTTTTTTCTACAAACAATCAATTCCAAATAATCTGAAATTTGAATGAAGACAATCTGAAAATTTAAATCAAAGTGACAATGACGTTTTAAATATTTGGTTGAATGAAATCGAACAGCAAGCGAAAAAATCTTTTTCGCTTGCTGTCCTGGGCAACGCGCGGAAAAGTACACTCACATTCTGATCCTCAAAAAAGGTTAGGTTTTCGTTTGTCTAATGAAAGCGTAAAATGCGTCATTATTTGACGTTTGTAGAAAAAATAAATTTATTGTAATCCACCTCTTCTTAGGTATAAGCTACATCTTGACCTGATATATTTTCTCTCTAAATCTTGAACATTTTTATTCAATAGAAATATTCAACCTACAGCGAAACTAAAACCCCAAGTCCTTAAACTTGTGGATTATCAATTACAGGGCAGATTCCTCTGAATAGACTAAAATACCGCCATCTTTCTTAATTTTCAAGAACCTAGCTATTAATAATTAAAGAAATTTAATTTACATTTTTATAATAGGGTATCTAATCCTAGTGTAATATAAAATTTCTAAGCCTTATATCTAATAATAAAAATCTCAAACCTTAAAATTTCAACTAATAAAATCATACTTATTTTCCTTTCTTATTTAAATTAACTTTTCCCAACAAATTTTTATTGCACAATTTGTATAACCGCAACTGCTGGCACAAAATTAGTATGTACTATCCTCAGTATTTTTATTTCTTAACTTACTAAATAAATAAAATTTATTACTGCTAAAATATTACTATTAATAATTTTATTTAAAAACTTTTTTAATCGTACTAAACTTTACATTTAATCAAATCCAATATAAAAACCAAAAGCTGAAAACCTTTTTTTTACCCCAAAGTCGAAATAACGTATTTTAACAAAGCGCACCCCCTTATATATTAGTTTTATAACAGTATTGTTTATTTATACATAATTAAATAAATATTTATATAATAAATATATTTAATTATATAAATGATTATTAGTTAGTAAATAAAGGTAGTTTTTTTTAATAAATATTATTTATTTAGTTATAATTAAGCTATTTTATCATATTAAATGAAATGTTATTATTTTTTATTTCTTTATAAATAAAAAATGTAATATATATAGGTATATAATATTATTTTTAATTAACTACTGTTTTCATTCCAGTCCGCCAATTCAACATGCCATTAACTTTTAATAAAAAAAAAATTGAGATTTTTTTTTTTCAAAAATCACTGGTAAAATTTCAGCCACTTTTCTTGACAATTTTTTTTTTAATTCGCAAAATTTTGATAAAAAAATCACGAATTTTCACGATTTTTGATGATTTTTTACGATTCTCTATGTCATGCTGAGCCAAAACTACAAAAATCTAAAAAATAGAGTGCCTGATAAAAGGGTTATTTTGATATAATAAATCATGTGAATCTCACCTCTGTTAAGCTTTAACACTTTACTTTTCCCTTATAAATAAAATATTTTAGTACCTATATCTGATAGATTCAAACTATCACCAAAAGTATCAAAAACTTTTGTATATCCTATACTAAAATATATGAATATGTAATTTTCCTCATATGAAAAAATAAAAAATACCTCATTACGTGAAAAAAGATAAGCTAAAATGAAGACAATGGGCTCATACCTCATTTATAAAGGCAAAATCTTTTCTTTTTAATTACTAATTTTTTAAAACTTATCTTTTTATCAACCCTAACTCTAGGAACTATAGTTTCCACTTCATCTCTATCCCGAATTCCATGCTGAATAGGCCTAGAAATTAATTTATTAAGATTTATCGTTACTATAAAAATCCCAAAAAATAAATTTTCCTCAGAAAGAATCTCCAAATACTTTATAACCCAAGCTATAGCTTCATTTTTACTATTATTCTCAATTATTCTTTTTTCTATTTTCAAATCTTTCAATTTTGAGCTTAACAATATTTCTTCTGCCCTAATAAGAATTTCGCTTTTAATAAAAATAGGGGCTGCCCCCCTTCATTTCTGGCTTCCTGAAGTAGCTAGACGAATCTCTTAAAACTCTAATATATAATTATTCTCCTGGCAAAAAATTGCTCCTATAATTCTTATTTCATATTTAAATATATTAACCAATCTTCTAATTATCTTTATTATTTCCTCAGCTATTATTGGAAGAATTTTAGGCCTAAACCAAATTTGTCTACGAAAAATCTTTGCTTACTCATCCATTAATCATATTAGATGAATACTATCCTCCTTATTCTGTTCATTAAACACCTGACTATTATACTTCTTAATTTACTCAATTATTAATATTATCCTAATCATAACAATAAGACCCTATAAAAAAATATTATTTCTCAAATTAATAAATTTTATAATAAGCCAATAAAAATTCTATGATCTATAAACCTATTCTCGCTAGAAGGATTACCCCCATTCCTAGGGTTTCTTCCTAAAGTAATTACCATTAACCAACTAAGTAATTCTTCATTCTTTTTTTTAACAACCATTCTAATTTTATTTACTATAGTAGCCCTATATTTCTATCTTCGTATCTCTTTCTCAAGAATTACTTTATACTCTGATTTATCTTCAAATATTTTCTCAAAAATAAATTTTTATAACTCATTAATAAATATTATTTCTACCTCAAGAATCCCTATTATAATTCTATTTATAAACTTTATTCTTTAAGTATTTAAGTTAAAAAAACTATTGACCTTCAAAGTCAAAAATAGATAAATATCTAATTCTTACAAGATTATAGAATGACTCACCTTTAAATTTGCAATTGAAAATCATTTCTTGACTATATGACCTAAATAAATTTGGTAAAAAGAATATAATTCTGTTGGTAAAGTTACAATTTACTGCCTTTTACTCAGCCATTCTACCGAACAAATGGCTTTATCTCGTCATATTCGTCATATTTTGAGAATTATGGCCTTTTTTTTCTGAAAGTCAGTTTGGTTTTAGAGGTGAGAAAGGCACTGTCCCAGGGATACTCGACTTGCTGTCGTTATGCCCTCCTATAAAGACGGAGGCTATTGCGTGTCCCAGTTATATGATCTGAGTAAGGCTTTTGACTGTGTGCCTCACTCACTCTTGGTATCCTAACTGGAGGTATAATTTTGATGAAAACAGTGTGAAACTAATGGATTCCTACCTTACCGGGAAATCTCAGATTGTGAGGGTAAGTGGGGTTTTGTCACACAGCTGTCTTGGGACCACTTCTCTTTATTATCTACATAAACAATCTCCTTTATAAAACCAGTCTAGGCAAGTAGACCCTCTTTGCTGGATCTACTTCGCTCACTCTTCGGGATGCAGGTCTGATGGACTCTGAAAGGAGGACTGCTGAGGCACGGTTAAGAGCAGAGGAGTAGTTCATATTAAACAAACTTTTAGTGACCCAAGAGAAAACCAACACCATAACTTTTACTTTGAATAATACACGCGGATTGCAGAATCCTACATATGTAAGATTCTGCAATCCCTGTGTATTAAATTAAAATTTTAACTCTCGGTTAAATTCTTACTCTTCCTAGCTTGTATATATTGGAAGTATTTTGCATGTAATTCGAGCATCAGTTGATCACTGATGACTTGACATTGAGTGACACTCTGACTTTCATGTCTATCCAACGAGGGGTAGACATGAGGGAGGAGGAGAACTTAGTGCTGCCGCTATGCAGGCTGTCAACGATTCAGGCGAGACCAGAATTCATGGCAAGAAAGTTCTTTAACTGGATTCTTTCGTATATCAGAAAGTACCCTGAACCAAAACATTACCTTAAAATTAAAATGTTTTGTTAAGTTCAGATTGAACTTTATAATGCCATATGCACGTGTATTGTCCACACATGCATGTGTGAGTTGTATGTTTAACGGTTTTAACTATACATCCAGGATTTAACTGTATTTTGACGAATGTATATTTAAAACTGGCAGACTAAATAGATTGAGATTGAAATTCACCTCAGTTCGTTAGATTCAGAGAACTGTAGTTTTTCGATGGTTTTTAGCTGTTTTGCACTAGACCTGTAGAGCTTTATATCGCTCGTCAGGTTGCTGAGTATAATAGAGTTGTTTATTTGTATATCCATACTGCAAGTTGTTTAGAGTCTCGAATAAATGATTCAAATATGTGAAGAACCATAGGACTTGTCGCGCGTTTTATCTTGATTATTATACGTATCATTATACATTTTATAATTTTGTCCGTGTAGCACAGCGTTACGCGAGTGTAGCGTAGCAGATGGAAGCGAAGAAGATACGCGAACAGGAGGGGAATTATCATTAGTATGACTGGTTAATAATCGTAATGAATATGGTGAGAGTTCAGGCATTGACAATGACCTCTCCATATGGTCGGATTCCATAACCGACCGATAGTTTAAATACTTCCAACTTACGACTTACCTTCTCTCAGCTACGACCATTTAAGTCACTCCAGAAGTTAAAATGTTTGATCAGAAATTTATTCCCCCGGAGACTGAAATTAAAGATTAAATATTTAGATAAATTTGAATCAAGCTGAACGAGTTACCGTAAAATAATGTTTTAATTTTAAAACAACAGGACAATAATTACTGGGTCACAAAGGAATATTTAAAATAGGTATAAATTGGCGCACAGTAATGGTTGTTCGAATAACCTCGCGGTTATAAATAATATAAAACCTACCATGCTACAACACGACACCCCCCTACGAAGACAAAAAAATCTGGAAATAAGAGACCTACTGAGAATGGCCAGAGTTTTTTGTGATATCATGTTGATAGGTTATACAAAATAAAGTTCAGGTTCACGGGTTTAGAATTGTTTTCTTCTGAGCTTTCGCCCAGAGACCGACAAGTTGAGGTTGGCAACGAAACATCTGAGCATTCATCTCGGCCATTTACTAACACCTTATAAGTGGTGGTTCCCTCTACTGCTAGAACCTCATGGGGCCCTGACTAGGGAAATGTAAATGGTTGTCCTATCGCGGGTCTGGCACGTACATTGAACTTGTCACCCACCGAAAACCTAATGTAAGGCGGGGAGGGATTATGGTAGTTCTTGTTCTGGAAATTACATATACGATTGTGGACTCTCCTTCTATGCTGTCGTCGTTCCGCCATATCTCTATGTTCCCGCTTCTTGAGCTGAAGCGTTTTCCAGTCTCCCGGTCTAACGAGTTCGTACCCTAAGACTATGGAAGAAGGGGTTTCACCAGTAGCACGATTCTTTCGAGAACGAAGATTTCTCAGTGTCGGTTGCAAAAGCTCGTTCCATTTATTCGTAACGTCCTCATCCTTGTTCAGGATCCGCATAATTTTCTTGAACTCCTGTATTCGACGTTCGGCGGGATTAGCTTGCTGATGATATGCAGCGCTAAAGAGCTGCGTTATGCCATGATGTTGGCACATATCATCCATTCGATTGGATACGAATGGTGTGCCTTGATCGCTGACGATTACCTCTGGGATTCCAAATCTGGTGAACACTTGGTTCTGTAGGAACTCGGCCATACCTGGATGAGCTACGTCGGGTAGATCATGAAATACATACAGCACCCTAAACTTTAGACGTTGAGGCACGACCAAACGATCTCCGTGTAAGTTTTTTCGGAACAATAATCCGTCGACTTTACAGAAATGTTTTTCCAACTCTTTCTCATAGGATGTCGTTGCCCGGTTGTTAATCAGATGTGCAAGAGTAGCGATATCCTGTCGTATTCGGCTGCTTTCCCCCTGAGCCTGTATTATTTGTTGTTCAAGGCGGTCTATATCAAGGGCGGCCACCATATTCTCCACCATCACGTTACCGTTCGGGAGATTGGGTCCTGAGTTTGGATTATCAGTTAGTATTTTTTCCCGATCGTCCAGAGGATCAGGCGGCAATAACCTTTCTTCTGTTGGCATTGTAACTTCTTTGTTGGAGGGTTGACGACTTAACAAACCCGGAAGTTCATTACATCTGCCTGGTACGTGCTCAATCGTAAAGTTAAACTCTTGTAGTAATAAAGCCCAGCGTGTCAACTTAGCCTTAGTGTCTTTGAATTTGTTAAGCCACGTAACCGCTCTACTGTCTGTGCGTAATATGAATTGGCGATCATCTAGATAAGCTCTAAAGTTTCGTATTGCCCATAGTACGCACAGACATTCGTGTTCGTTAACATGGTATTTAGCAGTAGTGGTACTAAACTTGGCACTTATGTGCGAGATAATTTTTCGTTTTCCTTCTTCAGACTCCTGATACAAGACTGCTGCCATTCCTACTTGCGACGCATCAGTTTGAACGATGAAAGTGTTCGTATAATCCGGGCGGCTTTATGAGATCGGTTTGGATAGAACAGTTTTAGTATCCTCAAAAGCCTTTTGATGGACAGTAGTCCACTTAAAGGAAGAATTTTTTCTCAAAAGACTGGTCAAAGGAGCCAAAAGCAAGGCTAAATTTGGAATATACTCCCGCAGCCAATTGCAGGCCCCAATAAAGCTCTGCAACTGCTTCTTTGTTTTTGGAGGAGGAAAAGATTGTATGCTCTCTAGGGGTTTGGTCTGAGATACATTCAAGTCCCCCTCGATGTGATGTCCCAGGTAATCTAGAGAATCGGTAAAAAATTTACATTTTTCTGCGGATATCTTCAAGTCATGAACGTGTAGGCGTTCTAGCACTAAACGTAGGTGGTGTAAGTGTTGTTCTTTGTTGGGTGAGTAAATAATTATATCGTCCAAATATACTTGTACGAAATTATGTAGATATCCTACTAGTACTTCCGAAGTCATCAATTTTTGGAAAGTGGCAGGGGCTCCTTTTAGTCCAAACGGCATCACTGTAAATCGATAAGCGGCTACGTCAGGTGTCGTAAAAGCTGTGAAATCCTTGCTTTTCTCTTCAAGGCGGATTTGCCAGTATCCTGATTTTAGGTCCAATACACTGAACACGTTAGCCTGGGCAATGTCCGTTAAAGCATCTTGAATTCTGGGCAAACCGGAGCTCTCGTCAACGGTAATAGCGTTCAGTTCGCGGTAGTCCACACAAAAACGCGGTTTCTTTCCAGGTCGTTCAACCAGAACTGGAGGAGAGGAATAGGGTGAATTGGTAGGTTCTAAGACACCAGCCGTAAGCATCTCCGAGATACAGTCGTATAGGATGGCTTTTTTACGAGGGTTCATGGGATACGGTCGCTTATTTATCAACTTGGGAGACTTGAGTGCAATTTTGTGTTTAGTCGTGTGAGTGGTAGGTTGGCTTAATCCCGTTTCAAACAACTCTGTAAACTCCGTTAGTTCGCGCAACCCAATCAGCTCAGGATCGACGTTCGGCAAAGAAACAGGATTCTTCGGGTTTTTCGAAGCTTGGGTCCAGTATATTGTCTGGCGGTATTTTCTTTCTAAATAAAGACAAGCCCGACTATAGTCTTTAACGAGCTTTTCATAGCTCAAAAAAGGTTGGCCCAATATAAAAGATTCGCATAGGTCCTCCACAACATAACATTTAATGTTATAGGGAAGGTGATTTATGAGAATTTGGAATGGCATTTCACCTAGAAGTGGTATTAAGGTTTAACCAGAAGCTAATCTCAAATTAGCGCTAGTGATGGGGGTGAAACTTGTGACTAGAGATTTAGCGACTAAGCTTATTCCTGCGCCGCTGTCAATCAAGGCTTTGTAAGTTTTCTGTTCATAATTAACTTGGATAATAGGTTGTGGATTGTTCATAGAAAATGCACAAATAAATGCAGTGGCGCGGGGCATAGAAACTTCCCGAATGGAATTTAAATTTGAAGAGTTTAATACACGATCCGGATTACGACCGATCAATGGTTCTCCTACAATGGACTCTGGGGTGTTTCGTGATCTGACGGTTGCGTTACTCTTCGCCATACCCAGCATCTGATTCCCGGTGTGGTTAAGAGTGCTAATATCTGCTATTTCTCTCAGTTTATTTTTGGAAGAAAATTCAGATCCGACTCTCGACTGCATTTCCTCACGCCTTAGACTGAGAGTGGGGATGTCAAGTGGATTTCTAAATTGAGATATTTCAGAGCCGAAATGTGGGAGAGAGGTTGAAATAGGAAGCACAACTGTAGACTGCTCATCTGAATCAATGGTAGAATAGATTGGGTGATTGATATTTTTATGATCGTGTTGATCTGATCGGTCGGGTACTAGTTTTTTGGATCTGTTTGGTTAATGGTTACATTTTCGTCAGCAAGTAAGGAATTACGAGGGAAGGAATTTGTCGATGAATTGAGTTCCATTGGTGCATTCTGGCAGCCAGCCACACGAGGTGTTGACTGTTGCAGAGGACGTCCTGTAGGGCGACTTCCGGTCTGATCATTTGGGATTAGTAACGTTGATTGAGGTTTACCTTTGAAAGGATTTTGAGGATATTCTCTATGTAGGTGTTGTCCTTGACAGAATCGGCTAGGAGATAGGCGAAACGGTTGATTTGGTTTGCGTACTGTAGGAATATTTCCGGAATCACTTACCGGAGGATTGAGTCGTCTGTTTCGATTTTCACTTGAACCTTGTGGCCCTGAAATCCTGAATTGGAAAGGTGGATTAGTTTGAGATTCTGGGAGATTAATACTGGACCTTCCGAACGTTTGACTGGGAAGAACTCTAAGTAATTTTTGTTCTTCCTGTATATCTTTTTCGAGAAGACATGTATGTCACCAAAGTGTCTATGTTGGAAAATACGTGCATTCTTAGACGAGATCGCAGTGAGGCAACTAACTGTGACTGAATCAATCTAACCATCTGCTCCTCAGGAGTGTCAGGTTCAAGTCTAATGTACAAAGATGACTTACGTAGAATTAATTTTTCAGCAGATTCGTCATGCTTTTGTCGATCACCAAAGAGACGAGTCCTAAGTTCCGTTAATCTTTCATAATTATTAAAACGTTCAAGAAATCTAGATACAAATTGGTTCCAATTTAACCTATAGTTCTTATACCTGTCGTACCATTCTCTGACTGCATCTGAGGAATCACTTGAACGTGATGCCTGCCAGAAATCTGTAACGAGCAGTAAGAAGGCCTTGGGGTCTTCGTGATCTAGATCCGAAAATGTGTGATGAAAAGGGCGCATTTCTGTCGCGAAATCTAGGGTTAGAGCTGAATTTGCCTGGCTTAGCTGATTTACATGATGAGTTAGGGATGCCACGTTTGACGTCAGGGTACTCATCAGCCCAGCCATTTGAATTTGAAATTGGAAGGTGTTCGCGTTCTGAGTCAAAACGAAATTATTTGAATGGTTAGGTAAGGAACACTTTAAATGTTTGGATTCATCCATTGCTTTACCTGAGCTCCACTGGTAAGATTAGGTTTTACAACAGGGTTTTGGTCATAAATGAATCGATTAGGTAAATGAATAATCCCCTCTGTTGCAGGTTCGGATCTATATCCAGATCTTTTCGTTTGTCTAAATCGAACGTCAGAATCGAGAAAAAGTACTGAGCCTAATCGTGGTGATATATGAAAATTTCTCTCAGAAGGATACGAAAGTGTCACCGCCAGGGATGCCATGTCGCGCGTTTTATCTTGATTATTATACGTATCATTATACATTTTATAATTTTGTCCGTGTAGCACAGCGTTACGCGAGTGTAGCGTAGCAGATGGAAGCGAAGAAGATACGCGAACAGGAGGGGAATTATCATTAGTATGACTGGTTAATAATCGTAATGAATATGGTGAGAGTTCAGGCATTGACAATGACCTCTCCATATGGTCGGATTCCATAACCGACCGATAGTTTAAATACTTCCAACTTACGATTTACCTTCTCTCAGCTACGACCATTTAAGTCACTCCAGAAGTTAAAATATTTGATCAGAAATTTATTCCCCCGGAGACTGAAATTAAAGATTAAATATTTAGATAAATTTGAATCAAGCTGAACGAGTTACAGTAAAATAATGTTTTAATTTTAAAACAACAGGACAATAATTACTGGGTCACAAAGGAATATTTAAAATAGGTATAAATTGGCGCACAGTAATGGTTGTTCGAATAACCTCTTTTATAAATAAATGTTTAGTGCACTTCTACCTTTTTTAATTGATAAACTACCTACTAAACTAAAACTAAATTTACATCATTGAATTTGAATTGCGGTAATAATTCGATTAAATTAAATGGCGAGTGGTTCCATGCAAATGTTTTTTTTTATTCACAACAGATAACTTACGTCCAAAAAAGATCACTCTCAAGAAATTTCTCTTTTTGTTTCCCACAAAACTGTGAGGAAACAAAATTGGTGACGTACAGAAATTAAAGTTTTTGAGGTTAGCCTGGATACCTCTGGACCATAACTTTCCAGACGATCTGACGATTTTTTATCTTCGTTAATGGGCGATGAGTGGCCGAGAAGTGTACTTAAAACTATTTGACCTTTCTATAGATACAGCATCCTAAAGGAAATCACAGGACAGCTTGATTACCATGGCTCGGTAATAAAGCCTCCGTTTTGACGCCGCAGCCCCTGCGAATGCTTCTGCTGGTCGAAGTTGAGATTATAAGGTATATTCGATAATAAATTCTCGATCAAAATTTTTGAATGTGACGTCTAAAAAGAATTTTGTCAATCTCCTGACAATTCCCCTTTTTTTCCACCAGCTACCTATTTCCACGTACAACAATATAAAAAAATCTCGGTTATAAATGATATAAAACCTACCGTGCTACAACACGACAGACTCCTGGCATCACCCCCTTCCCCCCCAAGATATCTCCGTTACTGTAAATTGAATCAGTTTCTAAAAATAATGTAGTGATTCTGATTTGGTACTGGTTTTTCCACTTGGTCATTGCAAATGCCAGGAATTTCTGTATCTTTTAGATATTGAGTGTTTTTCCTGGTCCCATAGCTGGCTGGAAAAAAGTATCAAAAAAAGCCTTTCTATTTCTGTTCCGCTGATAAAATTGTTTGGTAAGCTCTAGGTGTTGATCTATTTTACCTGCAATAATGGATGTTATGATTTTATATAGACTTGAAAGGGCATATAAATTGCAGAGTTTTCACTACCTCTATCTCCTCTATTTTATTCTATTCACATTAACGTCGCTAACGGAGAGGTAAAATGCGCCATCGAGTTGCCACTTTTTAAAAATAACAAAATGTCCACGTCTGCGGTAAAATAGCTTTGAGAAAGACGTCAATAAACGTCAAAACGTCTATAGTTTCTGCTTACTTAGGTAGTGGAATTTTTTTATTTTCCATATCCTGACAATCTTAGTACGGATTTACTTTGAGGACGCTACATGATTATTTTTTATTATTCTTAGCACTTGTGACTTAGGATTATTTATAATAAACTAAATAATATTAAACATCCTATGTATGGCTACTGAGTACTCAAAACAAAATTAAAATCGTTAAAATTATCACGTAGTTTTGAACTTTTGTCATGTTTAAGATAAATGACGTACAATTTATCATTGTACAGATTGATCGTAAACGTGGCTTATAAAACTCTCCTATAAAAACAAAACCGAATGGGTAGACCCAGACCATAATGGATATCCCTAGGGATGATGAACTGCATATGAAACCTGGTCTGTCCCTGCCTTAGTTACAGATTAAAGAAAATTGATTTAAATGGTTTATCTTTATATCCAACAATATATCATGCATCCGTTGAATGATGAGCCATTTATTTCAGAATCCGCCTTCCCTGCTTTTGCTGTATCCTGCTACTAATATTTATAGCCTAAAACATCTGCTTCATTGAATTTTGCGATATAAATCGTGAGATTTAAGGTCCTTCTTGTTAATTAAACATTGTAGGGACTATCGTTGAAATGTAGGTACTTAGGTAATAAATGAGGAAGCTACAGAAGATCATCTTAATTATGTCTTTAATGGATTTTGAATAACCTTGTTAGCTAGCAGTCATCATCTTTGATGCCGGTAAACAACATATTTACATTCTTAACTCAGGTAGACATGTAATTATTAAGTTTTGGGGGAAGTCGACTGGTTTTTCCGTCAGTAAATACACGTCCGAGAGCGTCGACCAAATATATTGCTTTTTCAAGATTTGACTTACGGTTTATTATGATTTTAGTTCAGTATGTATCGTCCAGTGATTCTATGTGTTTTCTTGTATTATTTAAAAGGTAAGTTTAGTACGTGTATAATATGAATCAAAATGGCATACTTCACACATGCTATCAAAATACATCGAACTTAATTTTGCTGATTCCAAATGTATAGGTTAACTCACATCGTATAATTTTATCTCAATTTAAGGATTACTAATTGGGAAGCTAACAAGCAAATACATATTACATATAACCGTGTAATTCATTGACCGAAATAAATTGAATCCTGTGCTTCATCAAGCATAATACCTATCTACCTGCCTATCCGCATATCAAATATTAGGTGCTAATGTCAGCTTTCGTTTTTCTAGTATTGAACACTGCATTAACATCTGGTTCAAGAATTAGAAAAAAAATAAGTGATATGTTTGACCCAGGTTGTTCGAACAACATAAATAAGGAATATGTTTACAAGTAATAATTTTATTTTTATTTTTATGAGAGGTAATTATAAAGCATGAATTTGCTTTATCAATTTTTAAAACGCCAAAAACAGCTCAGGTAGCTGAGCACGTTATCATAGGCCTGCTCGACAATTATACGCTATTATAAACTGCTGTCCAATTGCTTTGCCACACTCAATTCTTGCTCTAAGTTTGAGAAAACATAACTCTGAAATGTTAATTAAATGTTCATAACTTTGCACTATTTTACGTAGTAAATATTATATATAAAATATATATCCCGAGAAAAGACTTAGTTTAATAACTTTCCATCTGCAATTTTCAAAAAAAAAGAGAACAACCTTTATAAATAATGTCTACCATGTGTGTATATTTTATCGGATTAGAAAATGTGATGCAAGTTTAACATTTTTCTTACGCTTGGTAAGAAGCCAAAAGAGAAAATGGTCTTTTTCTAACACCATTTACACCATTCTCCATAATCATATATCAAAAAATATTTTTTTGTTTTTTTCTGAAAGTTGTGCAAACTAAAAGTATGCGCAAAATTACATTACCTTATTTTCAACCCTGTATAATATCACTTGCGTAACTTCTCTTCTTTGAACATACCGCGTAAATTAGTACAAGGACAGACCTACTTAAATTCGCTTCAATCGAAGAAATCCGTTGATCCGTTTTAGAGCTATGCTCTCTCAAACTTGGTGCAAAGTGTCGAGTCTTGCAAAGCAATTGGCCAGCAGTTTATTTCGGCCTCGTCTCATAAGTAAGAACTTTTTTCTACGACTGTTTAATAATATGGTTATTAATCACTAGTTTTGATAGAAAATAATATCTATTACCTACTTGTGAGTAATAATTTATTTCTCTAAAATGTTTTATTCTAAATATGGAGATATAACCAAAATAATAGTTGACTTCCTATTAAGTTTGGTATAATCAATTAGTCGTAGATTTGAAAACTAGGGTGGATTGATCATTCGCACTGGCCATTCGAAGTCGAAATTCTCTCCTCGTGCGGTATGACCATCACATACGCCTTCTTGTACAATGTAGGTACTCTTGTAATTTTCCCATTCCATGCTTAATCCACGAATCCCAAAGAAAACAAAAAGAATCGAATTCTCTCGCATTCTCATGCAATCGCACTCTCTTCTGTGGGCACCAGAGGTTCCTACATTCAGTGTCATTCTTCTTTTTCTTGAGTAAGGACTTTAGTAAACATTTAGGAAGTGAAACCCTTAATAGGTAATCCAGCAGTATTTTTGCAGAATGAAAATCACAATGAAAGATTAAGGATAAGTAAAAAAAATAGCAAGACCGTTCCTGATTCTAGTTTTTCAAAAAATATGGGTCACATTTTAAATAATATAAGGTAGCTATTGGAACTTTAGCATTTGGCCGCCTTTTGGCGGGGGGGGGGGGGGGGGGGCGGGTACGTTCGTATTGCTCCGTGATTGCACCCTGTTGTTTTAGATCTAATCAATTTCCCAGTCTTATTTATGGCAATAGACATAGGATCTAGCATGGAGAATGGAATCCTCCTTGTTATCCAGTCCTTATTTGTGAAATCAATAACATTGACATTTTCTGCGCACATATGTTAATATCTTCTGTCTCCGCGTTGAATGAAAATAAGGTTCAGGGAGTACAAAAGCCAGCTTGTAACTTCAGGTTATGTGGTATTAATGTTGATGTGATTAATGACCTTGACCACATCTGCATCTGCACTTGATATAATTTATTACGTGCATAGAAAATGGACTAAGCCTGGTTGCGAATTAAGTCCTATTGTTCAACTGATTTCGATGCCAGACTGAGACTGTGGCAGTAATATATAACTCAACTATTTGATGACCAAAGAACGGAGACATATGACATAACTATATCAGAGAGCGCTCCAGAAATAACGAAGGAAGAAGTAGATTATGCCATCAAAACCTCAAAATCCGGTAAAGCAGTAGGGCCAGATGAGGTGCATTGTGAGGTCTTGAAACTGCTGGATGAGCGTTCAGTGTCATAGTGGATCTATTGAATAGCATTTATACATCAGGAGTAATTCCCAGAGAATGGCTGCTTTCCACCTTTGTTCCTAACCCGAAAAAATCTCGAGCGTCCAATTGTGATGATCACAGACTAAGAAGTTTGATGAGTCAGGTTCTGAAGATCTTTATAAAAATTATACATACTAGAATATAAAAAATATGTGAGGCTGAAACATCAGACACACAATTTGGATTCCGCAATGGAATGGGCACGAGAGAGGCCATCTTTGCTTTGAATGTCTTGTCTCAGAGATGCCTAGATATAAACCAAGACCTTTACATATGCTTCATAGATTATAGTAAGGCGTTCGACAATGTCAAGCATGAAAAGCTTCTGGATATACTCCAAGGACTTGGCATTTATTACCACGAAGTCCGAATAATATCAAATCTCTACTGGGGACAAACTTCTAGAGTGAAATATGACAATGCTTTGACAGAACAAATTAGTATTCGGAAGGGAGTCAGACAGGGGTGTGTTCTCTCTCCTATGCTATTTAATATTTATTCGGAGTTTGTTTTTCGGGATGCATTGGAAGAGGAGCTGGCAGGTATAGTGATCAATGGTAGAAGTGTCAACAACATCAGGGACGCTGACGATACCGCTGTAATAGCAAGCTGCCTCAAAGATCTGCAGAGATTGGTAGGCAAAGTAACAGTAGTCAGCGAAGATTATGGGCTAAATATGAATATCAATAAAACAGAAATGCTAATAATATCCAAAAGGAACATCAGTGGTCAGCTGACTATACGCAATAAGGCGGTTGAGCAAGTCCATCACTTCAAATACCTAGGAACTACCATAAATGAATATGTTGCACACCAACCGTGTGCAACATGAGGTGTCACGTCTTTCCAGCATTACTATAAGGTCTTGAGGGCTGGACACTGAACAAGGAAACATCGAAGAGACTGGAATCGTTTGAGTGGTGGGTGTACCGCTGAATGTTAAAGATCTCCTGGATGGACCGCATTACGAACGAACAAGTTCTGGAAAGAATGGATAAGGAAATGGAAATTCTTTTTACCATAAAGACAAAAAAATAGAGTTTCTTGGGCATGTTATGCGTAATTCAAGATATTAAATTCTGCAGCTCATCATGCAGGGGAAGATCGTGGGGCGCAGAAGCGTCGGAAGGATTTCCTGACTACGTAACCTGCGAGACTGGTTTTACCTCTCATCTGTCGAACTATTTCGGACAGCTGCCTCTAAAGTTAGAATAGCCATGATGATCAGCAACCTCCGAAGGAGAAGCTGAGATCAAGAAGAAGAAGTTCAACTGATGACATGGTGACCTTATACGTCTTCATTTTGGTGGCAATAGGTACATGGAGTATTTATTTAGTCTTGGCAACCGAGCCTACAACGTTGTCGAGATAGCTCTTGCAAATTAATAAAGATATTGAGTGTATGACCCCTTGGTGCCCAGAGGTGTGAGTGGTACGACTCGTTGAATGGGGAAAATGTTCCTATTTACTTCGACTAGGCCTCATATAATTAAGATCAAACATCACTTCAGCCTTCAGGATCTTCCTTTGGTCTCGTAATTTTCTGCACCCCTGTTTATGTACTTTTTATAATGTTTGAGGAAAAAATAAATTGACGATTTTCAAAACAAAGTGAGTCCCACCACTACGTTATTACAGAGAAACTGCTTACAAATTTGAAGAAAGAAATTTGAACAGTTTCATTACAAGAAAATTAAATTGTGAGGTGAAAAGTTTGGTTTGGATCAATGAAACGACTACGGGATGTGAACCATTATAATTGTCTTCGTATAATTTTCTACGTTTCGGCATTAAAATTGCCCTGCCTAAAAAGCATTCTGAGTTTCTGACACTAAAGCTAAAACTTACTTTTGCTTAAATGTTCGTGAGTTTTACCTTTCAAGTTTTTTTTGCGAGTTTTACTATAGATTGAGTAAGTTTCTCAACTTCAATATAAAGCTCGTTTAGATTTTCTAAAAATTACTTCTAGTTGCCATGTTTATTTTATTTAACTTAGGTTAATTATAGTTTGATAATTCAATAATTTTTTTGCGACTGCTGCTATAAATTGATTTTGTAGGACCCAACAAAAACTCAACCATGTCCCTGTTAAACTGCCGAATAAGTAATATAGAACGAACGAAATTAGGTAGACAGCCAGGAACGACATTAAATAAAGTTAACGTGAAGGACCATGTTAGTTGGCATGTAAATTATAGATTAGGTTCGCTCACAAAACACTCTCTGTGCATCGCTTTGGGTAAACAAGGTCGGAGCCCCACCGCTTCGGTCAAATCAAAATTTGATTCAGGGTATCGAAATCTGATTTTGATCATCTTTTAATTCCCCTTCTAGGATCCCATCAAGCAGATGTTCTGCGTACTAAAAGACAGACCGAAGTAGAAACCATCATCAAAGCTAATATCCCACCGGCGTTGCTTAATTTCGGTACCCTTCGTGATATTGCTGAGCGCCTCGTTACCAGAGGTCAAGACCAGAGTGGACACCCATATGATGTTACTATTGAGTACGCCCCCAATGGCCAACAAAACCAAGGATTTAACGAACCTGGTATGAGAGGTTTTGAGCACTTTCGAAGACCGCCATCTGAATTTAGAGGTCCTCCACCAGGGCACTTTCGAAAACCGCCATCTGAATTTAGAGGTCCTCCACCAGAGGACTTTCGAGGACCGCCGTCTGAATTTAGAGGTCCCCCACCAGAGCACTTTCAAAGACCGCCATCTGAATTTAGAGGTCCTCCACCAGAGGACTTTCGAGGACCGCCGTCTGAATTTAGAGGTCCCCCTCCAGAGCACTTTCAAAGACCGCCATCTGAATTTAGAGGTCCTCCACCAGAGCACTTTCGAAGACCGCCATCTGAATTTAGAGGTCCTCCACCAAAGTTTGAAGGACCACCACGTCGTTTTAAGGGTAAGATATTTTTACTATAATAGGAGCAACTGAAAGTCTAAATTTAAATGGTCATTTTCACAAGTCTCTCGCACCCAAAAGGCTTGTAAGGCGAAAAGAGGGTTGTATTACAACCTACTCGCAGGATTGAAATCCTCGAAGATTCAACATCTCTACAGGAATCAATTATGTAGTTCTACTCTTTACTTACGGGTGCAGTGTCAGCGTTATTATTAATACAGATTTGTTCGGTTTACAAAAATATAATGAAAGATAAAGTTAGTAGTAGTTCCGCTGAAAAAGGATGCGTTCACGAAAAATGATAAACGCTGTTATAAATTATGACATGGATTCGCGCTTATTGGCTTCATAAGACAAAGTGTGAGTATGCATTTTGCCGTGCCACCGTAGTAGGCACACAGAATGGAGAGATAAAAGATGGGGACCATATTATGCAGGTGTCTGTTCACCTATTTGTGGAAACACCAAAAAAAATTAATTTAGGATATCCACGTCAGCTTTACTACAGACACATGCTGTAATTTATTCAGACATACATGTAAATGAGAAATAGGAAGAGTTCATGCGGATATGTGCAAACAAAGGGCAAAGTAAATGGAAATTTCTTAGAATTTCAGAAACTCATGAGTGCAAGTGGAATTAGAAAACATGATGTTTGACAACCCGTCAACACGTGTTTCCGCTTATTGAGTTCATCAGACAAAGTATGAGGACTCACCGTACTAGGCATACATACTCAAGTGTAGAGTCGACAAGAAGAAGAGACAATAAATGGGAACCGGTGGGTGGAGGCATCCATCAGTTCAGCCTTTTATGGAACTATTTAAGAAGTTTTCATTTCGGGGATTCGTTCAGAATATCTAGCTTTATCATGGACACCTGCTGTGACTTATCCAGACATGGATCTAAAAGAGAGAAAGGAGTTAGTTCGTACTGAGATATATATACAAACTCGAGCCTTTATGAAGTTTGGGTCGTGACTGTTGGAAGCCTGAGCTACGAGATAACAAAATATCAAAAAGTCAAATAAATAGTTTCGTTTTTTTTTTTTAGATAATTAGATACCCACCACACATTTTCACTCGAAGGGAAATTTCTACAACAATATGACGGGGTAGAATTGAGGAGTCCTCTGTAGCCCAATCAGATTATGGAGATTTTGACTAAGGCTTTGGCAACCGCCGCAAAAAATAAACTTATAATTGTTTACAAAAGTGACGATTTTTGTAAGAAGTCATGGAAGAAACGCATTTGGAAACATCTTATATTGCCTCCATAAGCATTTAAACCATGACCTTAAAGGAGTGATCAAAAAGCTATCCGAACGAGTCAAGATGATTTGTGAACTCTGCTAGGAGCAGGTAAAAAAGACCTGATACACTTTGTTCCAACAGAAAATCAAACAAATCCCGGACCGTCAGAAATCGGTCAGGACGCCTTGTGAATATTATGGACCAGGTTATAGAGAGATTTTAGATTGAATAGAAGTTCCATACCCTTCATATAAACCTATAAGAAGAATTCTAGTAGTGTAAGTTCTGATTGTCTTGCCGTCCATTGTCACTGGTCTGTCTTCAGTGTTCTGATTGTTGTGCACTAGTCACTGATTTGGAAAAATTGAGTCAAAATATTGCAGGATTTTTTTTATCTCACTTGTAGTTCATTGTTTTCTGAGGGCACTGACGCTGTTGCTTATGGTACCATCCCGCTCGTTTCAACCCATTGATCTTGCCTTTTCAAAGCCTCATGGGCGTCCCTGCTGTATCTCCTTGTTTCACTACATGTGATTTAAACTCTTGATGTCCTCAATTTCGCGTATTAGATGAAGTGGTGTTTCTTCATCTTCACCAGGCATCCTGCATTCTGGAAATTATGTTTTTCTCATTTGTTGTAGGCGTTCTCTTAGTGGTCCATGTCTCCTGGGATCAGACCCACGGCTCTCCTCAGTAGCTTCTTTCCCAGATTCAAAAGTTCCTTTATTCTCATTCCGATGCTATCTCCCATGATCATTAGGATTTGCCTCATGCTAGGGAATTCTCGCCAGTATGGTATTGCAGGAATTTTTTTCTGGCACTTGTGATCAATTATTTTCTGGTGGCACTAAAGCTGTCGTCTTCTTGTACAGTCCTGTCATTTCAACTCATCAGTCCTGTCTTCTCAAAGAAATCAAGAATCGCCCTGATGGGCATCCCTGCTATGTCTCCTTGTTCCACTGCATGTGATTTAAAAGTGTGTTATCTGACTCCCTGCAGGGCGTCACTTTCGCGTATTAGACGGAGGGTTGTTTCTTTTTCTTCACCAAACATTTTGACGTCTGGATATTGTTTTATTGTGATTTTTGCTTGTGATCAGAACCACGGCCCTTCTCAGTTGCTCTCTTTCTAGATTAAAACATTCCTTTACCATCACTGTGGTTCTATCTCCCGTGAACATTCGAGTTTGCCTCATGCCAGGGAATCTTCCCCAGTCTATTGCAGAATTTTTTTGTCGCATTTGTGGTCCATTATTTTCTGACGGCATTGAAACTATCGCTTGCTAATTGTACATTCCCGCTCGTTTCAACTTATCAGTCCTGTCCTCTTTTTTTTTTCTCTCACTTATAGTTCATTATTTTCTGGTGGTACTGACGCTGTCGCTTATTCTACCGTCCCGCTCGTTCATTAACCTTGTCTTTTCAAAGCCTGGTTAGCATTCCTCCTATATTTCCTTGCTCCAGTACAAGTGATTGGTGTCCTCTCCTTCGCGCATTAGATGAAGAGTGTTTCTTCATCTTCACCACGCACTCTGCATTCTGAAAATTATGTTATCCTCATCTGTCGTAGGTGTTTTCTTAGTGATCCATATCTTCTGTGATCACACCCACGAGTCTCCTCAGTAGCTTCCTTCCCAGATTCAAAAGTTCAATCAAGAATCGTCCCCCTTTATTCTCACTCTGATGCTACCTCACATGAATATTAGGGTTTGCTTCATGCCAGGGAATTCAAGCCAGTATGGTATTGCAAGACTGTTTTTCTTTCACTTCTGGTCCTATTTTCTGGTGGCACTCTAGCTGGCGTCTTAATGTACAGTCCCGTCGTTTCAAATCATGAGTCCTGTCTTCTCAAAGAAATCAAGAATCCTACTGATGGGCATCCCTGCTATATCTCCTTGCTCCACTGCATGTGATTTAAAAGCGTGGTGTCCGACTCCCTGCAGGGCGTCGCGTATTAGACGGAGACTTATTAGAGTGTTTCTTCTTTTTCATCATGCATTCTGCAATTTGGATATTGTTTTCTCCTAATCTGTTGTGGGTATTTTCTCAGTGATCTATGACTCTTGTGATCAGACCCACGGCCCCTCTCAGTTGCTCTCTTTCTTGATTAAAATGTTCCTCTACCCTCCCTGTAGTTCGATCTCCCATGAACATTCGCCTCATGCCAGGGAAAATTCCCCAGTCTATTACAGGATTTTTTTTCTCGCACTTGCGGCCCATTATTCTCTAGTGGCACTGAAGCTATCGCTTGCTTATTGTACAGTCCCGCTCGTTTCAACTCATCAGCCCTGTCTTCTCAAAGAAATCAAGAACCATACTGACGGGCATCCTTGCTTCACTTATCACCTTGTTCCACTACATATGATTCAAAAGCATGGCGTCTGACTCCTTGCAGGGCTTCGCTTTCGCGTATTAGACGGAGAGTTGTTTCTTTTTCTTCACCAAATATTTTGCAGTCTGGATATTGTTTTGTTGTGATTTTTGCTTGTGATCAGAACCACGGCCCTTCTCAGTTGCTCTCTTTCTAGATTCAAACGTTCCTTTACCATCACTGTGGTTCTATCTCCTGTGAACATTCGAATTTGCCTCATGCCAGGGAATCCTCCCCAGTATTAGTCGTGTTGTTCCCTTAGTAGGGTTTTTATTTATCCCAATACGAATGTACTCCGTTTTGCTAGAAGTATATCACATTAGGTGCAAGCTGATACCATAGCTTCAAAGCTGGTCTCGAAATATTCTTACCCAAAAATTAACATTTTAGAGGCTTTGTGTAAGTAACTCACTTAGCTAGTGAGGATTTTTTTCGTTTCCCCAACAGTTCTTGATGATTTACTCGCCTAAATATTGTTAGTGTGGATCTTCAGAAAAGCTAACAGTTTCTTGTTGAATAACATTGTTTTCTAACTTTGGCATCACTTTATGAAGCTCCTAAGTTAATATCACTTTATAGAAATGTATTTTGTTTTCATTAATTACTCGAATGATCGAGGCACGACAAACATCGAATTCTAAAGCTGTGGGTTTTCTAAAAAAATCAAGCATCATTTCTATTTAGAATTTATCATTCAGGGTATTTGAAATTTTACTAATTGCACCACAGTGACAACGTATTTGTTACAACACTGTTACAAGAAGATAGCAAATTGCTATGGAGTTTTCCAAAAAATAACCATATAATTTGATTTAAAATGGTCAGTAAACATCGGAAAAAACCTACCTGTATGTCCCCACTCAATTTAGAGCTAAAATTTAAAATTAGACATGGTTATCTGGAACCTGGAACCACGACGGAGCTTTTAAGAGCAGGTGTTGACAAGGTGGTCAAAGCCGGGATAATGACCAACATTCGGCTACAAATAGGCACTTGAATATGAGAAGAAAAATGTTCGAATTTTGTCTTAAAAGCCATGTTTACACTGAGCAGGTTAGCAGGTACAATACTGTAGTGAATCAGCCAATTGGCTTTGAGTACTCCGGACCAGTGGGTATTTGCAATTATATAACAGATGATCTTTTCATGAGTTTAAAAATTAATATACCGTTGCCTAAACACTAATATCTGAGGTTTGCTGTACTTACAAATAAGCCAAAAAATTTTAAGATTTATGTTTTTTACAGATCGTCGTCCTGGCTGGTTTCTTCCTTCAGATATTCCAGGTTATGAAGTAATAGCGGCTTTTTCCTTTGCACCACCACCTGGACAGTTCAGGCCCTATAACCGGAGAAATCATCATCCGCATCATCACCACCGCAATGGTTAGGTGTCAGAAAAGACAATTTTTATACTTTACTGAATTACTTGTTTATAGGAGAAAATGATAGAGAAAATCAAAACCAAGAAAACGAGTCGCACGAAGATAACAATAGCCAGGACAAAAATATAATATCGGGCTACCTTGACGGAGATTTTCCAGTTATTTTACTAGATAGAGAAAATGAAGTTAGGAGATAAAGACAAATAAAATGAAGGTTTAAAATTAGTATAAAATCAGTATCTGTTAACAAAAGCATCCTTCCCATGGGTAAAAATTCATCTCTCAAATAAGCTTTTTATATTCCGCCAACCCTTTAACAGTACGAATGGTTCAATAGCCCTTTGATATATTTGCCGAGATAAACTTATCGAACTGCAATCTGTCATCAAAGGGCCAGCTCCCATGATATATATCTGTAATGAACTCTTCAATACGAGGTTCATGTAGGGTGAAATAGGGGCGCAAATGTGGTTTGCATCGGAATCTATGAATAGAGATTGGATTGTTTAAAAAGCTCTTTTACGGTTTTGAAATGCTATTTAATTTTCATGCTTAACAAAATTTAAAAATAGCGTGATCTTCATAATGTCTCATTAGCCTCGATGATGTCCACCATGGTGTTCATGATGACCTTCTCTGCCAATACCGTCATGACCTGTAACGTCGATTCGAATATTTAACGTATATCGTCAAAAAAAAAAAAATAAATAACACTAACCAAGATGTCCTCCAAAGTTTTGTAGATGTCCATTCCCAAAACCTTCGAGTTCGCCGTGGTGGTGTCCATGTTCACCATGCCCTTGTGGTTTTGCCACAGGAGAAGAAGTGACGTAAACTGATGCGTTGATTAACAAAAAAGCAAACTGAAAGATTCCGAATAGACTTAACAATTTAGTTAATATTTTTATATGACTTACCAAAATTCTCCATAACAACTGCATGTTGACTACACAATAATAGAAACGCCAAACAAACGAGTAGGTACTGTGCAGGTTAAATTTCTGTTTCGTTCTGATTAGTAGTAGGTGCTACGTTGAAATAAATAGGCTCTTGTTGGGGTAGGAAACATGGATATTAAAATTTCCGTTTATGACGTGTCAGCGGTAATTCACAGCACTTGTTTCAACCATAATTCGTGACTTGCTTCAACCATAATTTGTATGCGTTTCTACTTAAAAATATAAGCAAAAAGTTGATTTTTAAACGATTTCGACAGTTAGAAATTTTATGTGATTGCACGAAAAATATGTTAGCTAACAAAGTCTATGCCATCGTATTTACAATTACTTATGATCCGCGTAATATACGTCTATATCATAACTGTTAAAGTTTTCAGCTGACAGAAAGACATACAAAACAATGGTATTGCACAGTTTATTCAAAGTAAGACAAAACATCATTTTACATTAACAAAAAATTAGCCACGGCGCTCTCCTTCACGGCCCTGCTCGCCACGCCCTTCATTACCAAAACCACCTTCTTGAGGACCTAATATTGAGAAAAATACAGAGTGAAGAAATATTCAAAAGCAGTTTTTATTAAAAAAGATTACAGACCAAAGCCTTCCCCAAAACCACCTTGGCGACCTTCTCCTCCAGGTCCTTCTCCTCCGTTATTCCTCCCTTCAAACTGCTGAGGGTTGGGGTCAGGCTGAGCCGATGGAGTTGACATTACAAAAGTGGCTATATTAATCAGTAGGATTGCTGCCTAGAATGTTTGTTAACGATGTTAATAGCGTTAACCTAAACAGTTAAAGGTAGACTTACTAATAATTTCCCGGCAAGAAACATATCAACTGGTAAAGACAAATGCACAAGCTAGATGAAGAGAAGTACTGTGTTGATTGAGTTCCAGCAACGTTTTGAATGCTTGAATTAGGTATTACGGTTTAAATAAAATTGTTTATACGGAAATAATTGGTGTAGTTCCGCACATGGATCCACATTTTGTAAATACCCAATTATCGAAGAGTATATTTTGAGATTGCAGAAATGGTTACACAGAAGAACAATAACAAATTTCAAACTTTCGATGGAAACGTGACTTGGAATTATTTCAGTTTTCAACGCTCAATTAAAGGATTAAATTAGAATTCCAGGTTCATGTTACAACTGTAGATTCACATGAGAATTGTGAGTTCAAGTTACAAATATAGGGTCAAATTAAAAGTGTAAATTCAAGTTACAACTGTAGGTAGAAGAAACACTGCAGATGTAAGTTAAAATTTTAGGCCAAAGTTATAAATACAACTTCAGGTTACAATTTTAGGTTGAACTTTACAATTACATTTTGAACCAAAAATTACCGTTAAAATTGTGGTAGCTATGTGTGGCAATTATAGGTTTAACCTATAATTGCAAACTTAAATTAAAATCATAGGTTTGTCTATATTATGGGATTAATGGGATAATAATTGTAGGTTCAAATAACGATTTGTCCTTAAGGGCTTATATCTTTGGAGTGTTTAAAGCTAAAAGAAAATAAATTTTGGGTATCTTTTGATTTCTTCTTTCTCATTTGAAAAACTATAAGAAATAAGGTCGTGAAGTAAAATGCAATCCACTCTCGATATTTTAGTTATTATGCGACTGTATTATTTTTCCTACTTTTGGTTTCTTCCATAAAAAAGTATTAATCCAATACAGTTTATATAAGGAAAAATTAAATTCGACATATTCAGGAAATTTTTAATGGTAAATGGTTTAAATTTGGATTGTAAAAACTGTGTGCCATAAACTCTCATATAGCTACGGTACTTAGATTTTAGCGAAGTTGTTAGCTGATGATGGGATCGCGTTGAAACTTGATTGGCGTATCCTTATATTTAATACGAGCTGAATAGAGGTTTTAAATAAATCCAAGTGGCCGCCATACATAGAAAAAGTAGTTAAATGCTTATATGTTAATAAAGATTAGGACTTTGCTAACTAGGAACCTGAAATTTGTTACTGCTACCATTACTAACGTCGGTTCTACAGCTACAATTTTTAACAATTTCTCAATTGTTTCAGTCCACTGACTTTCAAAAAGTCACTATACCTTTTATTCCATGTAAGTGGGCCTTGGTCAAATCCATGTAACGCCTTTTAAAGCAGACAAATTTTGATGGAATTGCTTTTTATTTTACTGGTATCTCCATGTAAATATCTTCGAGCTTGCGATACAAGAAAGCAGTCTTAATGTCAAATTTGATAATGTCTTGGTCACTTGGAGGTGTCAACGCTGATACGCCGAACCGAAGCACAGCTCTTTTATTAACATATTCATATACATCGTATGACGTATATGCATTATTTTGCCTTTAGGCACACATCACATAACTCACTTAGTTCACACTCTGTCTTGCTTAGATTTAGTCCTTCGACCATTTCAGTTAGATTTCCTATAGATGTTTCCCAAGCTGACTTTTCTTCTACACTCTTTGTACTTGGAAAGGGACATTCTTTTGAAACAAGCTCATAGAGCCCTTCAGCCTTTAAAGCAATTGTTAACTGAAAGTTGCACCACTGAAAAGATTCCTCGTCCATCAGTTTATCTATTTTTACTGATTCTTCTGCTATTTTTAAGAATAGCGGTGAGATGTTGTACAGAGCAGGAGCAGGCGACATCCATCAGCGTATTAGATCTAATACTGCATGGCAGATGGCTCTCAGTTCGAGAAGTAGCTCTGTAGCCATATTGCTCTCTACCTAGCAGGTTATTGGAACCAGAACAAAGTGTAAAGAGTAGGTAGACTCTAAAGAGTATAATAAAGATTTGGACTACTAACTTGGACTACTAACTAGGAACCTGAAAGTCTTTACTACTACCACTACTAACGTCGGTTCTAAAGCTACAATTTTTAACAATTTTCAATTGTTTCACTCCGCTGACTTTCGAAGACTCACTATATTTCTTATTCCATGTAAGTGGGGCTTGGTTAAATCCGTATAACGCCTTTTAAAGCAGACACACTTTGTTGGAATTACTTTTTATTTTAGTGGTATCTCCATGTATATATCTTCGAGTATGCGATACAGGAACGTAGTCTTGATGTCAAATTTGATAATGTCTTGGTCACTTGGAGGTGTCAACGCTGATACACCGAACCGAAGCACAGCTCTTTTATTAATATATTCATATACATCGCATGAAGTATATGCATTATTTTGTCTTTAGGCACACATCACATAACTCACTTAGTTCACACTCTGTCTTGCTTAGGTTTAGTCCTTCGACCATTTCAGTTAGATTTCCTATAGATGTTTCCCAAGCTGACTTTTCTTCTACACTCTTTGTACTTGGAAAGGGGCATTCTTTTGAAACAAGCTCATAGAGCCCTTCGGCTTTTAAAGCAACTGTTAACTGAAAGTTGCACAACTGAAAAGATTCCTCGTCCACCAGTTTATCTATTTTTACTGATTCTTCTGCTATTTTTAAGAATAGCGGTGAGATGTTGTACAGAGCAGGAGCAGGCGACATCCATCAGCGTATTAGATCTAATACTGTATGGCAGATGGCTCTCAGTTCGAGAAGTAGCTCTGTAGCCATATTGCTCTCTACCTAGCAGGTTATTGGAACCAGTACAAAGTGTAAAGAGTAGGTAGACTGTAAAGAGTATAATAAAGATTTGGACTACTAACTTGGACTACTAACTAGGAACCTGAAAGTATTTATTACTACTACTACTAACGTCGGTTCTAAAGCTACAATTTTCAATTGTTTCACTCCGTTGACTTTCAAAGACTCACTATATTTTTTATTCCATGTAAGTGGGGCTTGGTTAAATCCGTATAACGCCTTTTAAAGCAGACACACTTTGTTGGAATTGCTTATTATTTTAGTGGTATCCTCATGTATATCCAAAACATTATTGACACCAGCTATGAAAATAATCCTATCAACAACTTTACCGGAATTCGCACCAATACTCAAAAGTCGTATAGCGATATATTGAAAAAAGACAACTTTACGAACATCCAAGCAAGCTCGGATTTTCGCCACCTCAATCAAAGAAGCTCGAAACTGTAATAAAACTGAAAGATGAAAAAAGTGCATGAGCAGTATTCCAACAAGTCAAGGAAAACATTCCCAAGAATCTTGAGAAAGGCACATTTAAAAACGTGAGATGTCTTCCCAGTGGCGCAGTAGTTGTAGAAAGTGAAAACAAACAACAACAGAAAGCTCTAAAGGATAGTCTAGTTGCCACAGTTCTGGAAGTAAATGAGATCCAAAATACCGATCCAATGGTACAGATAAATGGTATAATTAAAGGGTTTACTTCAGAGAATTTTATCGAAGAGTTCATAAATGAAAATCCCTTGGTCGCTGAATTTTTTGGAGAGGACATTAAATCCAAAATTAAGTATGTGACTAGGAGAGAATGCAGAAATAAGGCGAAAGAAAAATGGATATTACAACTAAGTCGGCCTATTTTCAAATTTTTAATGAGGTCGAAAAACCTGACTTTTGATTTTTGCCAAGTTTATGTACAAAAATACACCAACATAACAATGTGTTTCAAATGCTGTAACTTTGGACATCCTGCTAAGTACTGCAAAGGAGACGGATGCTGCCACAAATGTTCAGGGAATCACGATGGACGGCAATGTACAGAAACCAACTTCGACTGCCCAAACTGTAAACGGCTGAGAATTAAACCCCGAAGTCATACAGCTAGAGATCCAATATGTCCAGCATATCTAAAAAGATTTGAAAGAGTTAGACGGAACACCAGTTACGACTCGGATGATTTTTTATTCCAACCATAGGTAACGCTGGAAGCGGCAAAGGAATACACAGTGCAATCCAAGCCACTACAAAACCTATGTCAGATGTGGATGCAGTGCTGCAAACAAGGACAATTTCGGAGTCTGTGCCGATTCCGTATTATACATAATATACCAAAATGTGCGCGGTCTGAACACAAAAAATGCAATATTTCTAAGTGCTATGCACGCGATTAAACATGACTATGACATAGTCGTAGTAACCGAAACATGGCTTGCCAACCATGTTCTTGACAATGAATTGTTTCCTAGTCACTTCAACCAGTTTAAAAGTAGGAACCGGGACGATAGCCAACGTGGTGGAGGAGTTCTACTTGGGGTAAAAAATACTTATAAGTGCCAAAAAGTACCAGTCGCTTTTAATATTCCCGAAATTGACGTACTATGTGTCAAGTTGTTTATTAACGACTATTATAACATCTACATATTGGTGGTGTACATAACACCAAGCTGCTCTTTTTCTGTTAGGGAAGACTTTTATACGTTCCTCGAGGGCTTACATTTCATGTATCACAGAAACTATATCATTCTTGGTGATTTTAACGTACCGCGCCTTAAAGATTATGGTGGAAACAACACGAACAAGATAAAAGACACCCGGCAGAATCACTAACCAACTTTATGACATATTTTGATAGCAAGCAGGTAAACAATGTTTATAATCATAACGGCAGAATATTGGATATTGTACTAACACCTCTGGAAAGTTGTGTAAATAGGTCGATGTTTAGTCTTGTTAACGAGGATGTACACCATCCAACGCTAGAAATAACCACTAAATTGAGTCAATGCAAACAAAAACCCTTAAGCAGAATCACCGATAATAAATACAAGTTTAGGCAGGCTGATTACGAGGCGATGTATCAAATGTTTCAGAGGGCCGATTGGATTTGGAGGGTTTTTCTGAAGTGAACGATGCAGTAGACCATTTTTACGGTACCGTATACAATATATTCGACATATGCGTACTTAAGTGTAAAGTCAGTAAGCAATATAAACAAACCTAGATTACAACATATAAACAAACCTAGATTAATGCTTAAAAAGTCAAGTAACGCACACATTTATGATGAGTTTACAAAACCTACAAAACCAACATACAAAAAATACAACAAGACATCAACAAAAACACGGAAACGTTTTGGCAATTCTTTAAACACAAAAAAGGTTCCGTATTTCTGCCTAAGCACATGACTCTTCAAGAACAGCAATTTATATCTGGACAAGATATTGCAGACGGATTTGCTGATCACTTCGCCTCGGTTTATCAGGAGCGGGACGCAGTGATCGATTGTGACTTCTTGGAAGATTGTGGCCTTGGTGATTCAGTGATACTCACACAGATCAATGATATAGATATATGTGATGCAGTAAAGTTGTTAAAGCAATTGGCCCCGATAATATTCCGCCCTATATTGTTAAAGGATTAGTAGGTTTTTTCATGGAACCTCTCAAAATAATATACAATCTAATACCTAGAACTAAAACATTTCCAAACAAATGGAAAGAAGCAAAAATATGTCCCATTTTTAAAAAAAGGTGATAAGTCTGAAATATCAAATTATAGGCCTATTAATACTATCGGTTCCCGCCAAAATACTGGAATCAATAATATATAGACATATCTATTACGCAACTGCTAATCAGATATCTATATCTCAGCACGGTTTCCTTCAGGGAAGGTCCACAGTTACCAATCTGTGCAATTTTACCCAATTTACTTCAAACTGTTTGGACAGTGGGACTCAGGCAGATGTAGTGTACACGGATTTTGCTAAGGCTTTTGATAGGGTATCGCTTGCAGTACTCCTGGATAAGCTTTCTAAGGAATTTGGATTTCATGAGAGACTAGTGCAATTGTTGTCATCATATCTGGAAGATCGCAGTCAATCGGTGTTTATACAAGGATACAAATCAAAACCATTCGTACCCACATCAGGTATACCCCAGGGATCTAATCTGGGACCATTACTGTTTCTATTGTTTATAAATAGCATAACTAAATTGATCAGGGGGCTGTAAGATCTTAATGTATGCTGATGATATTAAATTGTTTTGTGAAATAAAGACGTCGACTGACTGCGAAGTGCTTCAGCAAAATATAGACAGAATCGTCACTTGGTCCATAAATAACAAGTTGGACTTTAATATAAGTAAATGCTGCTGTGTTACGTTCACGCTAAAAAAAAAATACTTAACGAATACCAAATGGGTTGAAGCGTACTGGCTAGAGTGGGGGAAATGGTGGATCTTGGGATGTTGTATGATTCACGGTTGTCTTTTGGGAGTCACATAGGGCCTCACCTGTCAGGCAACCGTATGGAATGTATGGTTTTGTAGTGCGAAATTGTAGATGCTTTAATGACACTGAGTGTATTAGAAAGCTCTTTATATCTTATGTACGTAGTGTCTTAGAATATGCGTCAGTTATATGGAACCCCATATACGAGGTACATAATAGGAAAATAGAGAAAGTTCAGAATAAAGTTTTAAGATACATATACCATAAAGACAGTGGGACATATACATTTGATATACCACGTTCGGAACTAAGAAGCAGATATAAGTTGAGTAGCCTACAAAAACGGCGAGAATTTTATTGCCTATTATTCTTGTATAAGCTTGTACATAATCATGTCGATGATTCTGCCCTGCTATCGCAGACAAATTTGTATGTACCACAATGCAAGACTAGACATCCACCTATGTTTTATATAGAACCCGTACGGACCAATATGTTTATGAAAGCTCCACTAAATGTTATGTGTAGACTGGCAAATGAACGCCAACATGCATGTGACATGTTCCATCTTGGGAAAAGTAAATTTATTGCAGTGTTAAAATATTTTATGGGATTAGTCTAAGAGAATCAGGTTATCTATAATCTGAATCTAAACCACCTACTCTATAATTGGATTTGTCTGTAGAGTTTGAAATAAATAAATAATATATATCTTCGAGTATGCGATACAAGAACGCAGTCTTGACGGCAAATTTGATAATGTCATAGTTATCTCTAAACCCAAAAGAATGTGAACCGCTGCATTCGAAATGAGCTTATGCTGCAAATAGAACTAAATGTGACTTTGCAGTCAACTCCTAATCTTTGTTCAAATCTACGGATCACCAACCTTACTTTATGCTTTTCGTCTTGTTTGAAGAATTGAAGAAAAGAATTTCCTGTCTGCATGCTCGTTTCTGGAAATCAAGGTCGAGGTTTGATTTTCAATCTATGAAATCTTCTCTTCTTCTATAGATACTAGCCATTCGTACTTCTCTGTTCCACTTATTGCCTCTTCATAAGACACCATCTGAGTTACTATACTTATATAGTTAACATACCATCTGAGTTATGTGATTTGCAGTAAGGTTGAAACTTTTTTGGTAAATTAATTCTTCTTTTTGTTCCTCTCTGGGTTGGAAGTTTACAGTGTCCTCTTGAAACTGCCTTTTAAGTTTAAGGTCAGTTTTACTGAATACAACATCCCGGCAATTTTTTACAATACCAGCCAGCCCATTCCGAAATCTGTAACCAACTGGAGCATATCAAAAAAATGTGAATTTTTCTGATCGTTTGTCAAACTTCTTTAAATGTCCTAAGGTTTTGAAAGTGCCACATAATCAACTATCTGCAAGTTGGATAAATTTGTTCTTTTACCAGCCCTTTTCTCAACTGGTGTGATATGCCTCCATCACTGAGACTTCTATTAAGCAGCTATGTAACAACAAACATTGCTTCACCCCACATTTCCTTGCTTAAACCGAAGTAAAAAGTCTGAGCTCGTGCTCTCTTAATCATAGCTCTATTGAGTCTATCTGCCTTGCCATTCAGCTGGGGCGTATGAAGACCACATTTTAAAGCTGTTTTCTGTATATTAGCTCCTGTTTTCACACCAGATTTTTGAGACTCGCATAGCCTTACTGGCCTCTGTTTCAAATATATTTATTCTCATAGAGGTTTCATTTTTGTTACTTATTAGACATATTTTAACATATACTTCCCATACCTGTTCCCATTCCAGGTGGCCGTTTTCGAGTTTCGACCATTGCGATGAGAGTCGGATTGGTTCTTCATGTCTGGCCATCAAATTCGATGCAGTGTAGTTCTATGTAGAAACAGCTATTTTTAAGGAATTAAGTGTCGTACTCAAAGCTATCTTCACAGTTTATATTTTTTGTTCTGCAAATTCATTAGATAGGGGAAGGTGCGTCAATTTAAATTCTGCATATAACTGAGCAAACTCGGTTGAAATGAACAGTGTTATATTCTCCGTGACGATGGTAAATATCTGGAAAGCCATAATGTCGAGAAACAGTTCTTAAATAGACAGTGTCACTAGGTGTTACATGATTTATCCACTCTGGCGGCTAAAACTATGTGTTGTGAAAAAAGCGGAACTTTGTTGGTTTCGAGGCAACCGAGGCAAAGTTAACATTTGTATGATGAGTTCGAAGTCCTCGCCCATTTTAGGCCAAAAAATTGAACTTCTGCCGTCATCCGACGGATTCTAAGATGACCATAGTCAACTTGATCAAGAGCCAACTTGCTTCAATTCTTTAGCTCTGTCGACTTAATGGATGAAATATGACCACATAGCTGTCTATGTCCTTGTGCTCTCCAAGTGGATGAAGTAGCAACTCGACTTGTTGAGATTTTAGTGTGTATTGTCTTGTCTTTAAATTTGATTTCATGGTGTCGAAATCATCAGCAAAATTACCAGCCACCAGATGACCGTACGAAAATGTGCTCAAACGTGCAGCAAAGATAACCTCAATGTTGGTTTAGGTGCTCCATCCAGTATCACTTCATACCAAGCGCACACATTTTTATTAGTAGTTCTTCTATTCTCGTTTGTGGAATAGGTTCACATTGTTAATATTTTGATTGAACAACACCAATAACTAATCACAAACATGACAAACAGTCAGCTACTTAGCAGGTCTCAAGTCGCCCATATGTAAAAGTTAACCATAAATATAGAGGTAAAAAGAAACTCGAAGGAATATAAAGAAATAAACGGTCTCGATAGGAATGGCCCGAAAACAAACCGAAAGGAATATGAAAAGCAATTAATAAGCTTTAATTCTGGAGGAAATTCTTGCGACTTCTACTATCTTTATAGAATTATCCTGGCCCTTTCTTATGGATAAAGTTGTGCACAGGAAACAACATTGGAGGAAACAACGGTTTAATGAAGCTGTCTTCATTGGAAACATTCCAGCCTTCTTCAGTAAACAGCGTTTATACGCCACTTTGTAGTATGCACACATCACATAACTCATTCAGTTCACACTCTGTTTCGGTTTTCTATAGATGTTTCCCAAGCTGACTTTTCGTCAGAGAAAGGAGCATTCTTTGGAAACAAGCTCATAGAGCCCTTCGGTTTTAGAGCAACTGCTAACTGAAAGTTACACACCTGAAACGATTCCTCGTCCATTAGTTTATATATTTTTACTAATTATTCTTCAATTTGTAAGAATAGCGGTGAGATGTTGTACAAAGCAGGAGCAGGCGGCATCCATGAGTGTATTAGATCTAATACTGGCAAATGGTTCTCAGTTCGAGAAGCAACCCGTAATGCTCTGTACCTCACAGGTTATCGGAACCAGAACGAAATGTAAAGAGTAGGTGGGCACCACCAATTGCTGACCACCTACTCTTTACATTTCGTTCTGGTTCCGATAACCCTCTGGTGGATGTCGTTTGCTACTGCTCTGTACGTCTTACTGGTCTTCCATAGATTTTTGACTTTAAGCCGTGAACCCACGGTCTCCAATTTGTCGACCAGTCAAAGTTGTACTGATGAGGGGTAGACCCCGAAACTAGTATGCAGATGAGTTGATCGACAAATTGGTGACCACCTACTCTTTACACTTCGTTCTAGTTTCGATAACCTGCGAGGACAGAGCAATACGGGCTGTTTCCCGAACTAAGAGCCATCTGCCATGCAGCATTAGTATTAATACGCTGGTGGATGTCGCCTGCTCCTGATCTGTACATCTCACCGCTTTTCCGTAAATTTCTGGCTTTAAGCCGCAAACTCACGGTCTCTGATTTGTCGACCAGCCAAAATTGTACTGATGAGGGGTAGACCCCGAAACTAGTATGCAGATGAGTTGATCGACAAATTGGTGACCCCCTACTCTTTACACTTCGATCTAGTTTCGATAACCTGCGAGGACAGAGCAATACGGGCTGTTTTCCGAACTGAGAGCCATCTGCCATGCAGCATTAGTATTAATACGCTGGTGGATGTCGCCTGCTCCTGATCTGTACATCTCACCGCTTTTCCGTAAATTTTTGGCTTTAAGCCGTGAACTCACGGTCTCTGATTTGTCGACCAGCCAAAGCTGTACTGATGAGGGGTAGACCCCCAAAACTAGTATGCAGATACTCTTTAAACTTTTTTCTAGTTCCGATAACCTGCGAGGTACAGAGCATTATGGGATGCTTCTCGAACTGAGAGTCATCTGGCATGCAGTATTAGATCTGGTATCTAATACGCTGGTGGATGTCACCTGCTCTCCGTACAACATTTCACCGCTCTTCGGTAAATTTTTGGCTTTAAGCCGCGAGCTCATGGTTTCCAATTTGTCGACCAGCCAAAGCTGTACCGATAAGGGGTAGACCCCGAAACTAGTATGCAGATGAGTTGGTCGACAAATTGGTCACCATTTACTCTTTACACTTCGTGTACACTTTGCTCTGTACAACATCTCACCGCTCCTCCGTAGATTTTTGGCTTTAAGCCGTGAACTCACGGTCTCAATTTGTCGATCAGCCAAAGCTGTACTAATGAGGGGTAGAACCCGAAATTAGTATACAGATGGGTGGATCGACAAAATTGTGACCACCTACTCTTTACACTTCGTTCTAGTTCCGAAAATCTGCGAGATACAGAGCATTACGGGCTGCTTCTCGAACTGAGAGCCATCTGCTATGCAGTTTTAGATCTAATACGCTGGTGGATGTCACCGGCTCCTGCTCTGTACCACATCTCACTGCTCTCCCGTAGATTTTTGGCTTTAAGCCGCGAACTCACGGTCTCCAATTTGCCGACCAGCAGAAGCTGTACTGATGAAGGGTACGCCCCGAAACTAGTACGCAGATGGGTTGATCGACAAATTGGTGACCATCTATTCTTAATTTTTAAGAACTTTAGAGTTTTTTTTTACGAGGGTTTTCAGTTAAAGTTATTGACTTCAGATTCAGCAAGTTTTAGGTCACTTGCTCATTTTCCCTATTTTATTCTTTACTTAATTTTATTGCATTACCACAGGAGGCACCTGGGCCCATAACCTGTTATAGTTTTACTTTATTACCTTTTTTGGAACAATTATACACAACAGAAACTACTGGACCAAGCAACGAACATAATAATTTTTATTTATTTTTATTGCAACTGATATTCCAATACAGAAAAAAAGACACGAATGACAACCGATGACATAGAGCACATATTAAAAAAATAGATATTAGATTTCTCGTTTTTATACCACGTTTCATCCAAGCGGCGATACATTTCGATATAATTCAACATAACCCTATGTTTAACTTCTCACAAAATGCCTTTTTAGCTAACCTATTTCATCATTTTCTATATGTATATACAGAGCTTGATATACTTCGATAGTAATGGCTTCTATACATCTATAAAAAAATTAAAAAGGAAACCATGAAACACGTAAAAAGGTATATATTTTTTATCATTTGTCTGTGCCATTTTCAACTTTTGGTGTCCACCCCAATTTATTCCAAACGGCAACCGAGGTCGTATTGGAGGTTTGCGAGATTCTGCGTTCAAGGACACATGAATACAGTCGAGTATTGCTCGGTAGGTTCAAATAAAAGAATTATTTATATTTAGATTTCCCGAGCACAGTAATATTTCTATAAAAAATATTAAATTCGCATTTGAAAATTTGATTTCAAGATATTACTTCTTTCAATTAGAAAACCACCATTACTTTGATATTATAAAATCGAATATACTGCTATTAATGACTCAATTTTATTAGCGATCAAATAACCTCTCTTGCAATGCTTGACTGAGCTTCTGTAATAGGCCCAATATACTCGCCAATATGGTTACAGCAATATTACTGCACCTCAATACACAGATTTGATTTAGTTCTGGGGATGTTAATTAAATTGTAAAACAGCTTATTATTAATTGTCAACCACAAGTGGAAATAACTTAAGCTGTGTGGGATAATTTACGGTCTGGTGCTTTCGGACCGCTCTGGAATTACAATGGTTTTATAACTTGTTACTAATTAGATAAACTATTCATCGGTACGGTTCATTAAATTAATGACATTAGAATTCACAAATAGCACTTGATTGAATACGGAATGGTAAACTATTTGTTTCGGAAACAAGCAACGTTACATAAACAATTACACATATACTTGAATATTTATTTACAGCAATAAATACAGGTAAACTGACTACAATCAAATCACAAAGTTTCCCTTAGTTCTTAGGTATTCTCTGAATGTGAGACACCCCACTTGCACCTGATGGTTTCTTGCCAATTTTCTTCTTCTTGACGGAGTAACTCTCTCCTTCGGCCAAATCTCCCGAATTGAACAACGAGTTATTCTTTTTTTCATTGATGATTTCGTTGATTTGTCTTCCAAATGCGAGTCTTCCATGTTTCACAGCATTAAAGTCGAATGCTGCTGCTAATTCTGGGTCGATTTCTCGCAGCGGCGTATCTCCAGGTCTGACGTACACGGCCACTACTCCAGGCTGGGAGAAGATGAGGTTTTTCGATCTTACTGGCTTTGATTCTGAAATAAAATAAAAATGACTGAAATTAAAAAAAAAATTTTTAGAACGTGTTTGTTTTATCAAGGCAAATCATTTCCGCAATCCCCCAGGCGCCTCCGCTTTTTATAGTTCTGAGGAATTTGGTCTATGTAACTACTTAATATTTAAATTTTGGCGATCCAAAATTATCGACCAAACAGACCTTCTTTGGGTATAATAGTTATTAAAAGACTCCTAATTATATCGATTATATATATTTAATAATAATCGATATAATTAACAAATTAGTATTCAGTGGATGAGACCATCTTTTTAGTTCCGCTTTTAGTGGTCATTTATCAGCATCGAATTTTGCATATTAAGGTCAACTGCTTTAGGTAAGAGATCTTTAACCGCAACTGCATTAAAGCATATTCCTTGAAATTATGGTAAAGGAAGATTATACTATACATAGTGTACAACATATTATGTAGGTCATACCCGTAAAAAATAACAATACTTGACACGTTGTAATCAAGTATATCAAAAGAATATGTACAGCAAAGTAGCGGACGGTTCAATACTAAACATCTTCGAATAACAAAAAAAGGCTAATGACGGTGCTTGCAGTAAACTTTTATTGGGTTTTTAAGACTTTTTTCATAAAATGCTTTTTCTAAATTTGATTCTTGAATGTTCGTGCTACATGAAAAACTATGTTTCAAACCTCGTTAGCTTGTGACGGATTTGTAAATCCTGGCCCCTTCCTAAACTGATACATTTCAGAGATGCTGATTGTGTGTGTAACTATATACAAGCTGGTCCTTCGAAAAGAAGCCATCTCGCTTTTTTTTTCCAATTGAGTTATACATCGAAAATTGCTCGAACATGTCAAGTTTAGTTTTTAGAGGGAACAAATTTTTGAGCAGTTTCTTAAATTTTTAACGGAAAGAGGGGTTGAGTTATACCTCGTTTTGAAGGTCTCGATAAGGTAGGTTTATTTGCTAAATTTCGTGTCATTTGGTTAAACCAGAGTTTAATGGAGGCCAAAGAAACGTGAAGTTTCGGCAACTCTACTCAAACGCCATATAGTTTGTAAAGCACAGTTTTTATTATAAATTGGCGGAAGATGGAGACGTATGATATTCAACTGATAGAGGACATCAACAACAACAAATTGAAAACGACTAGAGGCATTTTCAAATAAACGTGTTATACTTTATTTTGGATAGAGTATTATAATAGACAAATTCGAGGATGGATGCAAATGAGAATTTTGAATGGTGGTTGAAAATAAAATTTTATTAGAGAAAAATAATTAAATTGGCTAAACTCAAGCAGTGTCTAACAAAACGAGCCTTATAAGCTGTTATATCAGTTTGCTACGTTTTTTAGTAATTTTACAATTTTCTCAGAAAGTGAGAAGAACCCGGGACCAGAGACTAACTGAGGCAGATAATGATCACAGCAATGCAGATGCAGAAGGAGCAATTGATGCACATTCTGACCAATAATGTGTATAAAAAGTAGAACGATGTGAATATATTTATAATGCACATAATATGCATAATGTCGTGCGCTCCAAATTTTGTATGATGATAATTCTCAAACTGAAATCGTGTCTAACTCCGCCGTCATCCGATGGTGGATTGAGGAGCTCATCGGGTGGCACTGCCGGTCTCAAGCCCGGATAAAGGAGGAGGGTTCCCAGGTGAGGTTAGCTACCTACCTGAGGTAAAAACCCATATTGGCTCACAGAACTGAAGACATAGCCTCGGAAACCGGACTTAACTATCAGATGACGACACACGTCAGGACATTGGAAAAACGAATTGAAGACCGAATTGTCAAAAGAAAACCTAAACACCTAATATACGGTGGAAAAGCAAAACAAGAAAAAGCGCACTCGGGTGTTGGAATTCTGCTCCACGAAAAATATACACACAGCATCGAAGACATCAAATACATCAACGACAGGATATTGAAAATCTTCCTAAAAATTCCACAACACACTTGATAAGCACGTATGCCCCAGACATATCTAAGCCAACAGCGGAAAGTGAAAACTTTTATCAGCAACTACAAAACGTCATAGACAACATAAATACTAAACACGAAATTTATCATACTCTGAGATCTTAATGCACGGATCGGCAACGATGGCATACCAGGTATAAAGCAAAAGAATAACGAAGCCATAATTAATGAAAACGGCGAAGCACTTCACGACACAAGGTTCAATCATCACGAAGGATCAACAACACGTACTTCCCACATAAAGACCAACATAAATATACTTTCAATATCAATCGAGGCCATCGGTTGATGATAGACTTCATACTCACAAAGTGAGTGATAACACCCTCACAAGTACTCGACGTCAGAGCCCTAACATCCGCCAACTTGGGGACTGATCACAACCTTGTTTTATGCAAGATACTACTAAAACATCCACAACAAAAGAGGAAACCTCCACAGTTCATCGAAAAGTACACTATGCAGTCACTAACAACGGAAAGCACAAAACTTCTCTATGAAAACAGGATTACTAACAAATTAAAAGAGGTAGATTGAAGAGAGCTGGAAAAATATTGAGAAATGCATCAACAGGGCAGCGGAAGAAGCTATTTGGAAGCGTAAAATTAATATGAACGCGACAAACCACACCAAACAGTGGTTTTGTCAAGAGATAAAAGAACTCTCTGAATTAAAACGGAAATGCCACCAAACATACAAAAGCGCATCCTCGGAAGAAACTCGCGCAGAATATGTCCAAGTAAGAAACAGAGTAAACGCAAGAATAAAATCAATCAAAAGAGAACATTGGGCTAAATTTACTAGCGACATGGACCACGACCTATATGGCGCTCAAAAGAAATTATTGAAAAAGCTTCGGAACAGAAGAAAATAAGTTAACGAGTTTGTGCAGACCAAAGGAGTGCCAATAGAGACATGGCAACAGCATTTTAAAAAGCTTTACGATGCTGAAGAAACGCTGAATATACACGAATACGAAACAGACATAAGTGGTACAGTCACTGACGAAGAAATAGAAGCAAAACTAAAAAAATTCAAAAAACAGAAAATCACCCTGGCCTGGCGGCATCCCCAACGCGTTTTTGAAATATGGAGGCCTCGAACTTGCAAGGAAACTATCGCAACTATTTAACAAAATCTTGAACGAAACAGAAACACCAGATGAATGGCATAATAGCATCATCATACCCATATTTAAAAAAGGACTAAAAACCTGCCAACAAAACTATTCCCAAGCAATGAAACTATTCACGAGTATTCTCAAAAGCAAACTGGAAACGCAAATTAAGAATGAGGAAGAACAACAGGGCTTCACAAAGGGACGGTCAATAACATACGAAGTATTCATAATAAAACAAATAAAAGAAAAGGCTATAGAGTACAATATGCCAGCGTATATTTGCTTCATTGACCTAACAAAGGCGTTTGACAGGGTTCGTTTGGGCGACATTCTACATATATTGAAAGAAAATAAGGCGCCGGTGGACGTGATAACAAAGATAATCCATAACCTAAATAACATTAACGTAACAAAGGTTAAAGCAGGAGATCAATTCACGGAAAACATCCCAACACCAGGAGGAATTAGACAGGGTGACAGCCTTAGTCCGATATGTTTAATCTTCTAATGGATAAAATTATAAATAAAGTAACAGATCTTAAACTCGGATACAGACTTTGTAACAAAAAAATTGGTATTGTCTGTTACGCCGATGATGCAGCAGTTATTACCGAATCAGAAAACGACCTGCAGAGACAACTCTTCCAGTTCTTGCAAGTAAGTCGCCAACTCAATATGAACATTTATACAACAAAACCAAATGTATGACAATCCCGAAAGATCCGCTCAGATGTAAGCTAGTGGTTGGAAAACAATCACATAGAACAGGTGATGCAATTCAGATATCTGGGCATAGACGTATCAAGCACTCACGACCCAGTTAAAGACGTGAGGGGCCAGATTAACAAAGCATCCGCATTATCAGGATGCCTACGAGATATAGTCTGGTCAAACGCAAAATTCTAATCTACAAGACTTGTATCAGACCGATCATGATGTACGGTACAGAAGTCCATGAAGACACCAACAAGACGAGACACATGCTAAGGGTGGCCGAAATGAAAACACTGAGGGCAATAGTGGGGAAAACAAGAAGAGTCAAAGTAAGAAACACAGAGATCAGAGAACAATGCGGAATACAAGATATTGTGAGATGGGGAAGACAACGTAAGAAACAGTGGTACAATCATGGAAGACGAATGGACGAGAACAGACTTCCGAAAATAATCCGCTCGGCTCAATACCTGCCGGGAGGCCACCTAAAAGATGGAAAGATAGCAATTAAAGTGGCAATCCACCTCTCAGGAAAAGATGCAGAGGCAGCTTCAGAATTAACAGATCGACAGATCTCCAAGAAGTAGAAGAAGAAGAAGAAGAAGAAATCGCCTCTACGTTGCATGTAGCTAACCAATACAACCTAATATAGTCTTGTACTTAAGTATCTTGTGAACCGCTATTTTCTTTAGTTAAGTTAGTTCAGGTTAGTTCCTTTAAAAAAAAACCAGTACCAATGTGAAATACCAAAAAGTATATCGTAGCCTTAGATCGACGATTCCCAATAGATGGCTCTTGAAAGTGTTGTTTTGGATGAAAATTGAGCCTACTAGTCTAAAATTCGATTTCAATTAAAGTGTTAAGCTCCACCTGTTACAACTAACGTGTTCATATGGCTCAACATTAATATGAAGTAATAATGGCTTTGGGCGTCATAGTTACACCACTGTTGAAGTGTATCATAACAGATATCATCGAGGCACATCTAAAACCTGACTAAAAATCGACTAACTATGGGGTCTATTGTATTAAATCAATAGGGCTGAAGTTTGTGTTAGATAAAAGATGACAACAAGAATAGAAAAAACATTTATTTCGATCAGTCTTCTTGCGTTAAAGTTATAGTCTCCGATTAAAGCTGGAAATTGAGAAAAACAAAAATTACCCCCCCCCTCCTCTTTGAATTACTTCAGAAACTTTTTTTTAATTCTTATTTGATGTTTTTGATGTATTTGTATTTTACTCTTAGATGTAGAAAAAAAGTGTTCCGGCAGACATTATCAAAGGCGATGAGGCTATGGGCGAAGTGATCTCCCGTGCTTTCCGACGTTGACTAATTCGCCTGTGGAGAGCTCCGTGGTATTTATTTCCTCGCCGTCGCGCTGTTTCTAAATGCAGACTGGAAGCGAGTTCTACGACATACTTCAAGTGCGCTGAAACCTACCACTACCCCCACCCAGTTCCTCCACTGCAGCGCGACGGCGGGTGAATAAATACCACGGAGCTCACCACACTTGAATCAGTCAACGTCGGGAAGTACGAGAGGCCTCTTCCATTGCCTCATCGCCTTTGATAATGTCTGCCGACCACGGCCTCAAAGCCCGGAAAACACTTTAGATTGTATTTTGACCGGCCGTGAAAGCCTTCACAGTCCGATATTGGATTGGTTCCAAGGGAGAATCAAATTTATCCCGGATGGTTAGAAATCAGTAATCCGTTAGGACTTCTTGCACACTGTTTTCTTTCGGTATGGGACTAATTTGAACCCCAAAAAATTTGTATAAACTGGCTGAACCTGCACTATTAAGTTATTGGTGAGGCCAGCAATAGTAACACAGCCAATCTCTCCCCGTCGTCCTCTGAGAGGATCTTTAGCCACTACGTCAAATCGGATATAAAATAAGCACAAAAAATATATAAATATAATAAACGATAAGATAAGCAACCTTTATGGCTACTATGAAATAATAGGTACCACGAAATAATAAAAGAGCTTTTCATTTGAGAATCGAACGAAGAATTCAGTAATAATTATTTATTTTTAGAAAAATCAGTGCGTACCTTTATTAATTTAAAAAAAATAGTAAACAAAATTGTATATGTGCTCGACTGGTATGTTCAAAAATATTTTATTTCTGAAAAAGTGTTCCTAATAGTTATTAAAACCTATTCATTTTTATTTAATTATCTCAAGTGGTTTGACAGTTATTAATAAATTTTAATTTTTGAAGTAAAACTTTGAAACCTTGTATCACCGTTGATGTCGATATTTCGAAAAAGCTCCAAAAGAAAAAAAATCTTATTTTGCAGCCCTATTCGCTGAAAAAATAACGCCAACTCTGAAATCATCCTGTATATGTATCGAGATAATTTTAACATTTAGAGCAATTTTGCGAATTCCACCTCTCGTTAAATCACAGTTCAATGTGCTTCTTATTTTTTTTTAGTTAAACTTATTTCTATCGTATCCTTAGTTTTTCAGCCAAGAAAGTTGATTTCAGGCTATTTCGTTTTACTTCACCTATGGTTTGGATTTCTCAGTGTGATTTGAACTCCTCAAATATAACATGTCTTTGTATTTCCCACTTTTTTCAGTCCTCATTTGCTGACGGCAATCCCACTTCCAAACGTCTATAATTTGTTGAACTAAAAATATTTTCGGAATTTTTAGACTGTTTCTTCCCCATATGACAAAACTGTCCATATACTGATAAACGATATTTTAGTATTTAACTTATTCACGGTTTTGGTCTAATCTACCTTTCACTGTCCAACTAAATTCTAGGATACTTGTGTATCTTTTCAATTGCGATGCCATCCCATGGGAGCTATCTATTTGGATTTATGACACTTAATCCTTAACTCTTACTAATATTATTTGGTCTGCCTTATAATCTCTTACTAATGTTATTTAGATCATGTGCCTTAAATTATTTCTAATATTCCGTTCACGTTTACTCCGATGTCCCAATCTTTGAACAAATTCTGACGTTAACGTTTAAATGTCATTTGGAACAAGAGAAATCCCTAAAATTACAGCGGATTTCTATACCTGAATTTTGTGGTATCTCCCGGTCTTAGGAATGTCGAACTGAGATCGATATTTTGCAAGATCGATTTTTTTACAACAAAATATTGATTTTTTGTACTCTGATACTTTGAATGCTGAATCGATGCAGATATCGATTCGAAGATGTTTGAATCGGTTCTCGATCAATACGAATTTCGAACACCGGATAACGGGAATTGCTTCGGAATAATCTGGCAAAAATGCGGCTAATAATAGCTCATTTGTTCATATATTTTAGTAAACAACTTACACGTATTAGTTAATTGAATTGTTCCAAGTTCGGACTTCCTAATTCCATTAATCATTAATCCATTTGAAGTTCCAAATCCTAACCTAACACAATGATTATATTATTTTTTTCTGGATTACTATTTCAGAATTATTAATAATATTACAAAAAAACTAAAAAAGAAACCAGAATCATCAAATATATAGAAAACCAAAAAAGAAAAACCTGTTAAAATTTCAGATTCTTTTGTTTTTGTTGCACAGATGAGGTTGAGGTAGAATAGATGTATGTGTATTATCATTTCAGATCATTTATCAAAAACAAGTTTTATTTACTAATCACTGCCTCCGATAATAATAAACTACATTTCTTCCAGATCAATTGCCATATTTCAACATTCAACTTCATTCATCATTTATCATTCTTTAAAACTGAAACTAGGTGGGTGTCAGCGGTGCCACAAATCTTAAAAATCACTTTCTTCGAAAACATTCCAAGATTTTAAAAACCCATTTACTAGATTCCAATGATTCCATCCAATCACCATCACCATCCCCATGTTTCTTCGTCAGGTAGTATAGATACTGTTGGTGTGAGTGTGAGAACTGTTCTGTTACTATAGGTTCTTGAAGAATCTTCCACTATTACTTCATGCACATTGTACGAACAAGGGTTATTTTTGGATTTAGAATAAGTGGACAAAGTGTGAACATCTCCTCCTGAATCACCCTGTATATTATATTTATTAAGATTCGAGGGTGGATTTGATGGACACAAATGATGAAGAAAATCCTGGAGAAAATCAGTCTTAATCACAACAATTCGAGTCACTTAATTTTACCGATACTGAAGCAGATACACCGAGAGATATCCCATGGAATGAAAACAGGGTCTTTTGCAGGTCTAGCAAGCAGCCGTTGTTAAAATCAAATTTAAATAATGTAAAGGTAGATACGTCAGACATAAAAATAAAATTACTTAATATGCTTAAGTACCTTTTTCATACATTAAGCTCATGTCAAAATATCTAAATTAAGATTTATTCTAGATGGAGAAGCAAAGGGTGGAAAAATTGTAAATGCTATAATTTACATGATATCGAAAAATAACCTGCTCTTAAACACTGTTGAAAAGGAAGCATTTAGATACCTAATGAAAATAACAAGCCCCCTATATAAAGTACCTTCAAGGGCTACAATAACTAATTTGTTGGATGAGAATTACACACGTTTATCAGCTTCAGTTAAAAAAATGATAGAGAACACAAAACATCTGTCCTTAAACACTCATATATAGACCGACTGTCTAAACACGAGGAGCTATTTGGATCTTACATGCCACTGAATCAGAGTATATGTTGTAAAATGTAGTATATGAAATCAATAGTGATAGGTGTATATGAATTGAAAGAAGCTCATACCTTGGAGTATCTTGGGAAAATCCTAAAAAATATATGTGATGAATGGAATATTAGATATATATAAGAGGACAAAATTACTGCAGTACTTAGTTATTATGGAGCCATTATTAAAAAGTCCAGTTTGGAAAGCATAAAACCTACCTTGCTTTGCCCACACCATTAATCTAGTAGTTTGCAAACCATTTGAAGATTCAAAGGAATTATCAGAAGTTAAAAACATTGTGTCGTCATAAAGGAATTAGTGAAATATTTCAAGTCTAGTGTCAACGCTGCTGATGAGTTCGAAGATCTCAAGAACATCAATTTGAATTTTCACTAAAACTAATTTAATCTGAATGTTGAAAAGGTTTCTAAGGCTATCGCCCATTAATTGCACCAATTATCCTAAAAAAATAAAGAGGACCTCCAATGCTTACAGCTTCTGAACTGGATGCTGTTCAAGACTTAATATATATATACTAAAACCTTTAGAGAACATCACAAAGGAAATATCAGAACTAGAAGGGAGGAAATATAGAAATATGTAACTATAAGCAAGATAATCCCCATGGTGTACTGCTTAAGAAAGAAAATTATCTTTTTGTAAAAGATTTAGTACCTCTAACTAAATCTTTTTGTAAAAGATTTAGTACTTTGGAACTAGCTTCAATATTGGCAGCAGCAACAGTGCTAGATCCTTGGTTTAAGAAAATTTATGTTATGGACAAATTAGCTTATTCAAGTGCAATTTCAAAATATTCTCTTACAACTTTCTATAAGAACAGATTTGTGTGTGATTACTAGTGCTACCGGTGCCGGTAGTAGTTCTGCCTTCAGTTTAAGACAAAGGAAACAAGGAAAGAAACATAAATATTCAAAAACAAAACAACTAATTTGTCCACACCACAAAACTAAAAGAGTAGTAGTGGGGGTAGTAAATGTTTTTAAAAACTAAAGACACATTTTTTACCTACAAATATATTAAACATTCAAAACATCTCATCAAGGACTGACTACAGATGACTTTACAGGACAGCAGATGAAAACAAAGGCCAATCCTGTGAAAAACCAGAGGAATGGTCAGCTTAACTGTAGCTGTTGGCAGAATATGATAAATGAATAATTGGTGGACTTTTGACATACATTTTTCCTTGGATTTTTAACCCTTTTCTATTTCATTAAAAACAATACATATTATTATTTATGAAAATTAAATAAAATTGTCTCCTCTATGAATCATGTGTGTTCCTGGTTCCTGTTCCTGAATGTGAATTGAAAACGAGAGAGATCAATTTTTTTCTTTTCGATCTGGGGAGAGTCGATTCATAGGTGTCCGATTCAAATCGATTCAAAAGATCGATTCTTTTGAGAAAAATCGACATTCCTACCCGGTCTTGATAAAATAAATATATTGGAGACATGTTACTCAATGGAAAGTCAGGACACTTCTAAGGCCTCAAATTTTTCTAAGGAAACAAAGAGAGTCAGCATTTCAGAAGGACAATTCCATCGAAACTTATGGCTTCTGTTTTGTAAGACAAGAAGTTCTTGGTTTTATGATTGCCAGTTAATTGCAGTAATAAAAGTCTTTTATTTCCCAAGGCTTAGAACCAGGTGAGTTTAAGTTCTTATATCGTTAAATCCAAATAAAAATTGGTGATTAGCTATTGATTCAAAATTTAAATATTTTAAATTTGTACATTTAATTTATTAATCAATTAATAATTAGCTCTTTTTAATTTATTGAAAATGTTATGCGAAGACACGTAACTGCCTCAATAGAAAATGATCTCATTGTTGTGTTCATCCATTAAAATTGTTTTTAAATCCACTTATTTAGACAAAGTTACTTTTTCCTACACTCGTAAAGCAAATAATTTCTAACCCCAAGTATAATTTTTTCATACGCAACTTTAGAGAAATAAGAAAATTTATTCTTAGAGAACTCTCTACCGCCATCCTTACCATTTATTTTCGAAATTTTTAGCTTTTTCGCAGAAGACTACTTTAAAATATGCACAAAGGCAATATTTACTAATTGAAAATTGAAAACTTATCTGCTTTCTATATTTCCAAAATATTGCTGCTGTTAAGAAGGAAACAAACAGAAACGGCTGCTCCGAGGGCTAATACCCCTACCAGCATTCCAAAATATACTGAAAAAATCAGACTATTTCTCAGTAGGTTTTGGAAAGAAAAATTTTCGATGAAACGTTTACTGTTGTCTTCTGGTTCTGATATTGTTGGTTTTTAAGACGTTTTTAGAAATTGTAGAAAAATTGTAGAAAAATAGAAAAAATAGTTACTTCACTATTCGAAAATTATAATATAGAATATAATATAGAATAAAGCTCATGCCGCAATAACAAATTGAAATGGTTGATGGCTCATTATATTTTACCGTCTTAACCCAGCTACGTGGCAAATCTAACTCAACGGACAAAAATGGTTGCTTCCATTTTTTGGAGGAAAAGGAAAGAAGATGGAAAAGAAAAAGGAAAAGGTTTGTACAAATCGACATCACTTTTACCAGCTAAAATCTGTTAAGTCTAATAAGATATTGAAAATAATGCTCAGAAAGTTGAAGCAAATTTATTTTCTACGAAGTATGTTAGTGATCGAAACTTTTAGCTTTTTCGCAGGAAACTCTATTTTAAAATATGCAAAAAGTAAATATTTATTAATTGGAAATTGAAAACTTATCTGCATTTTATATTTCCAAAATATTGTAGCTATTAAGAAGGAAACAAACAGAAACAACCAACATACCCTTACTTGCATTGAATTACACTGTTTGTTTCAAAGCTCATTTTATAAAGCAAAAAATATATATTAAGATGAATTAATAAAGTTATAAAAAATCACTGCGAAAAAGCCAAAAAAAAAATATTAAGCTTTTTGCAAAGAATATAGAGCCAGAGTTTAATTAAGATATGCGAAAATTGCACATGTACTTCGAGGGCTAATACCCCTACCGACATTGAATGATACCATTTGTTTCAAACTTCAATATTATAGAAAATGTACATAAAAGCAAAGATGAAATACAAGAAAGTGCTGTAACATAAAAGAGAAAATAAAGTTTCTTTTTGAAATATGGGTCAAAGTAGCTAAATATATATGTAAACCAAAAGTACTTACTACTCTCTTTTGGACGGAGTAATTGCGTAATTACTCTCTAGAGGCGCAAACCTCAAAAGGAAGTAGTAAGTACTTTGATTAACATGGCAATGCTTTGCAATTTTCGAATAGTGAAGTAGCTATTTGTCTACAAGCTGTAAAAACGTCTTAAACACCAACAACAGCTGAACTAGAAGACAACAGTGAATGTTTCATCGAAAATCTTTCTTAGCAAAACTTGCTGAGAAATTGCCTGATTTTTTCAGTATCTCTTGTACTTGACACAATAAGAACATTGGGGATAACGACACTTTAGAATGTGGTCCAATCATCAATGATCCAACAGTCCTGAATTTTTCTTTCCCTGAAGCAAAGAAAAAGAGTCAGCCTTTCAGAAGGACAAATTAATCAAAATTCATAGCTTCTTGTCAGTAACACGAGAAGTTCTGACTTTAAAGAGTAAATATAACATAATATTTAATGACTTCACCAAAAAATCTGGAGGGGAAGAATAAACGGGTTTCGAAGAATTATGAACTTCACATTGCAGGTCACCAGGACATTTTTTACTTTTCATTTCTCACGCCACACCATAGTAAACTACCTTCTCTCTATTGGTTAATTAAAATCTATTTTTTGCATTATTAGATTTAGGGATCTCCAATCATTTCTCTAAAAAATTAGTAGTTCGGAATCTTTGGCCGGAATTGCATCTCCTTTGTACGCAACTCCTATCACTTTTTGAATATTCGGCACCTTAGAACTAAGTGAAATGGATAGATTTGCAAGCCTCTATGTAGAAAACCTTTAGAGCAATATTCTCTGTAAGGCAATTTTTTAGCAATGTCATATGCTAAACCTTCTGAAATAAGTGCAGCTTTTGTAATAGTCAAAAAGATACGAGTATAACCGGAAGTACTAAAAATTCTTTAAATTTTTAGTACCCTATATAAATCAGCATATTTTCTCTTCCAGGGTCTCGTTACAAATATTAGTTTATCCTAATTCTAATCCTATTAAAAAAGAAATTTTATGACGTTTCGAGTTTAAAATTTTATATTTAGTTTTGTTGGAAAATTATATTTTATTTGTAATAATAAGTTTATTGAACCGTTGTTATGCTCTAAAAGACCAAATTCCAAAGGTTTTAATTCCTGATATAATGTAAACAAAAAAAAAATCTTTGTATGAAACTGGTTTCAACAAGACGATTAGCCAGCCCACAACAGGAGGAATGTCAGACCTTTCTTCGAATATCATTCCTACGGTCGCATAATTGCCAACAATGATCCGGTTAATTGGCTCTGTCGGTCATCGGACCTTATATTTATGGATTTTTATTTTTTGGAAGACATGTCCAAATATGAAATGTTGTTATCTGTCCAAGTGTAGTGTAGTAATATCTTAGTACATCTTGCCACTACTAAACAAAACATTCGAACCAGAACTATACAACACAAAAGAAGTTGAGGTTATTATCATGTCAAAAAAATAGCTGCGAGAGTAAAGAATAAATTACATTACGTTCGGACTTAAATCGTCTGTTAGTTACACTGCGTGAGGGCTGAAGCCCCACAACCATCCCCCAGCAGCAGCCATAGGGTGAAAAGGCGAACCCTCTTCAACTTATCTTTTAGAGCACGTCGGCCGATACATCATGGCTTTTAATTACGACTTTTTTCAAATAAGTAATTCCATTGGAGCCATTGGAACACATTCCACATTGAATGTTGAGAACTACACCCCTAAAAGCCTTTAGCGGCTAAGTTAACGTATAATTTTAGTTAATTGGGAAAAGTTTCATCATTAAAATCATTCACTAATTAAGTACAAACCACCCTAAGGTCGAAAATAGAAGCAATTTTAATAAGGGTAACAGCTTATATTAGGAAAACGAGTTTGTGCTTCCGTATGCATTCATACAGATTGGCCATTTAAGAACTCAACAAGCCCAGTGCTGCACTGCGGAGTGTATTTAAAGGCAAAAGCATCGTGACAGTATTACTTTTAATTGGCACCAAAATACGGCGTTTATAGCATAAATGAAAAAAAAATACTTTTTGACAACTATCGATCATCAATATACACGTAAATGTGTCAATCTCTACTATCCATCTGTCTATATCACGACACTGGCCAAAAACATAAAAAAATAAGGTTTAAAAAAAAACAAAACGAGAATGAAAAGAGGAAAAATAAAACAGTTATTACATTTACAATGCCTCAAGCTGTCAATAATACATTTTCGAATAGCAGATGCTAAAAGATATAAATGTATAAATTAGTAAGCCAAATTTTAACATGTCATGCAAAGGGTTTTTTTAGGATGTATGCCGACATATCAACATTAAAAGAATAAAAAACAACCCATAACAGAACCTTAAAAGTGAGGTAATGCGGTGCAATAAAATTTGACCGGTAAAAAATGACACCGGTGTACGGACAGTTCAAGGTTTCCAACTTTCCATCAAAAGCGGTAGCTGGAGATGCGCGGAAAGCTGATGGTGGGGTTAGATCAAACCCATGTTAAAAGAAAAAATATTTTAATATTCTCTACCATAAATCAGTATAAAATAGTTTGGGTCTGATTGTGAGGATACATAATGTTACGCCTGACCGTCAGCCCACAGAGATTCGGGCCGAAGAGGCAACCCCGAGCACTGACCGCGACCCCCGGAACCCATCTAGACTAAACGAGAACCGGGAACAGTCGCATCTGTTCTCGAAAGTACGAGAGTGTGTTCAGGCCAGCGAGCCGCGCGAGATGGTTTGGTGAATAGAGAGTGCAATGTAGTAAATAAGCGAAATAAGCGGACAAGCGAACAATGCGAATTGTTAGTAGAGAGTAATTATGTCTTAAACGTGTTGTAATAGTTAAAAGTAAATAAAAATGTGTAGTTAATTAACGATATATTATTGGAACCCGTATCCCGTAACAACTGGTGTCAGAAGTAATTTGTGACTGTACGGACAAAGAAGTCGTCGCGTGAGTGGAATTTTGCGTGGTAAGGACAGTGCAAGAACTTTGGGATTTTCTACATGCCATATACTCGATCTACGACAAAATCATGGATGAACAACTAGCAGCACTTATGGAAATGCTAAAGAATGCCAAAGAGGAACAAAGGAATTTTCTTGAAGAACAAGAAAAACAAAGGCAACTTGAGAAAAAGGAACAAGAAAAACAAAGGCAACTTGAGATAAAGGAACAAAGAAAAAATCAAGCTGCTCTGTTTCAAGCATTAACGGATGGTACCATTTGCTGGTTGCCAGACATGGATCAAGTCAAACAAGATGTGGATCAAGTCAAACATGAAGTAGAGATGAAAATGACGGAGTTAGAAGAACGGTGGCGGATCTGGGAAACACGTCACAGTGGGCCAACTTCAACCGCTGCGTGACTAAACATTACTAGGCTCAGTGTTGCCAACATGTCAAGTGAAAAAATCCTTAGTGGAAGCACGATTTATCCTCAGAATTCCTTAGATTGAATGATTGAAATATGTTCTGTAAAATAAAAGAAAGCGAGCAAAAAAATTGCGCCTCAGTCGAAAATTCTTTTAGGTGCCACGCTGCCACGCCCATTTTTTCAAAATTTTTACAAATATTTTTTAATTCTTGAATTACGCAAGACAGTAACGAGGAACGACAGTCGACACGACATCCAATCAATGACATTTACCATTTAACAATTGACGGCTGACGCTTGCAGCGTATTCGAGTGTTACGTCATTTGACATGTTTGCCCCCCAAGGCAATATGGCGGAGCAACTTATTTAGATATGAGAGCGAACTTAAAAGTTGATCTTAATCATTATGTGTCACGTTTGATTTGAGATTTGTTTATAGTATATTCCAAAATTGTCCCTTTTAGGCAAAAGCTCCAAGGGAGGATTTATAGTGTTGTAGCTGTACTAAATACGAAGTAAGAAAGATAATCCTAAAACGTCAAAACAAATTTGCTTCTCATAATTAAAAATAACTTACTGCGGTGTTGCCGTTTTACTATTTTTTCATACATTAGGTTATTTATGTCTGATTACAAGTTATGCAGGGTGAGTCAAGATTGAACTGTTATACGTAAACCACGATAAGGAAATGGATTTAAAGCAGAAAGTTTTAGTTATGTTATAAGGTTGTATCGGAAAAGGCTTTGCAACCAAGATACAGGGTGATTGGTCAAATTTTTATTTTTTTACAGGTTTTTGTGTGCTTGTATTTTATCATGCCTATCATTGGTTGTGAATTATTAAAAAAAAATATATAATATTTGTAAATGCAAATTATTTGTATTTGTAATTTTTTCATACACTTTGTTGTCATCGTTTTATATAAAACGGTGACTGATACGAAAAAATATCGATAGACAAAAAATTTCTAAGTTGAAGAATAGTTATTTTCCTAACTAGTGCGGAAAGTGATACTTTCCCGCACGCCGTTTGCCGATTCCCGGGCAGCTGACGAGTGCGGGAAAGACACTTTCCGCACGAGTTAGGAACAATATTTTTTCTACGAGCCAATTCATTGTAACATATACAAGGAATAAACCATACAATACATAAACAACTTTATCTTTGTCAACAGTATGATAGCTGAATTAATCAACGATCAATTGGTTGTTATGACAAAAACTTGTGTGATTGTTGGCGTGACGTAATGTTTCAGACATGAACTGATGACATTGGAATAAAAAGTACGTATATTATAGATATATTTTGTATAAAAAATCAATAAAGGCAAGCATAATAGTTCCTTAACACAGATAAAAATGTTTGGCACGGCTGTAAGGCAGATGCACCTATCTAGACAGACAGACTATAAAGTCTAAATTATATTATAAATCAGTGATTCTTTAAATATTTACTTTCCCGCATCCAAATTTACTTTCACGCACGCCGTGCATTTACTTTCACGCACGCCGTGTGGGAAAGTAAAGCTTTCGAAAACAAAATGCGTGCGGGAAAGTGACATAATAAGCACGCTCGTAGAAAAAGAGATTTTTCTAAATAAATTATCAGTGGCGCACCACAAAACAGTTTGGAGAGGTAAAAAGAGGCCTGACCCTTGACAAAGTATCAAGATTCTAAATATTCCCTATGTACAATTTTTTTATCCAACTATGTCAAGAACTGAAGCAGCTATGAAACAAAACCTGTAAAAAATCTGAAACTTTATCACCCTGTATCTTGGTAACAAAAGATATTCAGGTACAATTTTCTGCTTTTAATTTTCTTTGATTCTTAATTCTTATTCACCACCTCCTTACAACCACGGAAAATTTCGTAAATTTGGCTGCATGGTTTGGATGCCCCACGAATCAGTATGGCGGACTTTTATCGAAATCAGCTGTCCTAGTGTCGTCAATAAGGTCAATTATCTGTTATTGTTATTGTCGTGTCAATGCGTACGTTCCGCCGACGGCAGCAGCTTAGAAGTTTAGTCAGCGAACGCTGAAAATCGACACCTGATTGGCCAATTTCAGGGTTCGCTGACTAAACTTCTCAGCTGCTGCCGTCGACGGAACGTAAGCATTATCATACTCAATCCAACGAGCTAAGAGATAGTATAGAGATAGCAACAATTGTCGATATTTTCTTAAAATCCGTTCCGTTTTTGGTCAGAGTTGTGTGCCCCCTTAACGGTGTTGTCGTCTCAGAATGATGGCACATTGGTGTGTCCCATGGATGAAAATAGCCAAAAAACAGTGCAAAACGATGGTTTATCCATTCTCTCCCTCAGACAAGTGAAACCAACACGGTAGCAGCATGTGCTCAATAGAAAATTTTATCTAGTTGGCTGTGAAATGTCAAAAAAATAGGATGAAGAAACAAGAGAGTCCATTTACTTTGATTATGCTATCCTTTTCTGTCAAAATTTCATAGCTTGCTAGATGAGGTTTTCTAATAAACACCTCGTATATTACATAAGGAGAAACCTTTCTGCTCCACAGTTTTCACGCCCTTTTTAGCAGTTTTTGCTGGATGTTTTTGCATGAAAATGGCGAACCATCTCCTTATAACCACGGAATATTTCGTAAATTTGGCTACATGGTTTGGTTGCCCCACGAATCATGTATGGCCGAACTCTAACAGCTGTTCTGGAATGGTCAATTGTGCCGAGATCATGCTTTACTCAAGCTTTACTCAAGGTGCTCTGTTTACTCTCTGGACTTCAGCTCCACTAGTAGTAGTAGTAGTAGTAGTGTAGTTTCGTGAATATCATAATGCGTTGTGTTTTTTTATGCATTTATAATTTTGACGAATTCTTCAGTAGATTCGGCGTACCATTAGAGCTTCATTCGGACCAGGGACGGAATTTTGAATGGCAACTTTTCGAGAAGATCATGGAACTTCTGGGAATCAGCAAAACAAGGACAACTCCGCTCCATCCACAATCAGATGGCATGATTGAGAGTTTCAATCAAACCATGGAACAATATCTTTGCGAAATGGTAGCGGACCACCAGAAAGATTGGGACAAATTTCTGACTCTTTTAATGATGGCTTACAGAGTTGCAGTACATAACACGACAGGACATACCTCTGCCGAGGTTATATGTGGTAAAAAACTTTGTCTTCCGGTAGATGTGGTGTACGGATCACCAGAAGAACCGGTGCAAGATGTCCAGAACTATGCTGATGAATTTGGAGAAAAATTAGAGGAAATCCATGGAAACGTGAGGAGAAAGATAAAGGTTGCCAGCGATCGGATGAAAGCCAGATATGACTTAAGGGTGAATTCTGCAATCCACAGAGGAAGAAAGGAAAGTCTCCCAAGTTGTCTCCAAGTTGGGAGGGTCCATAGACAGTCATCAACGGATCAACGACGTGGTATATGGGATCCAACGTATCCAACGTATCCTTAGAGCAAATAATAAAGTGGTTCATCTTGAACGGTTAAAGATTTTCAGTCGTGCAGATTTTGATTTTGAAGAAGGGGGCAATGCTACACCCGACCGTCGGTCCACCGAGATTCGGGCCGAAGCGGAAACGCCGAGCGCCATCCGCGACCCCGGGAATGCATCTAGACTAAACGAGAACCGGGAACAGTCGCCTTCGTTCTCGAAAGTACGAGAGTGTGTTTAGGCCGGGTATATAAACCAGCGAGCCGCGCGAGTTGGGTTGGGGAATAGATAGTGCAGTGTAGCAAATAAGCGAAATAAGCGAACAGTGCGAATTGTTATTAGAGAGTAATTGTGTTTTAATCGTGTTGTAATAGTTAAGAGTAAATAAAAGTGTGTAGTTAATTGACGATAAATTATTGGAACCCGTATCCCGTAACAATAATAATTCATATCCTAAACCGGAGGACGCCCCTGTAATTCGTAAAAATAAGAAAGGGTTGGAAATTACTGTTAGCAAAGCCACGTTATCACGTCCTGTTTCATAATTTTTGTTTTTTCTGTTATCACAATTACTTTTTAGGTAAATGTAACCCAATTGGATTGATGGACCCAACTCCATGAAGCAGTATATTTTCCTAAAAAAAAATTAAGATTTTGTAGATTAATTTTTCAATAAGGCAAAGAAAAGTTGAAACTAAAAAATTTCTCTGCCATTGGAGCATACCAAAACATGATGTATGTTTGATTTGATGTTGAGATACTTATACAGATTCTTAGCGTTTTCTGTGACTTCCGGTTTAATATCATTGTTTAATTTATAGCAGCTAGAATCAAGTTGCGGACAACTCGCAATCTTCGCATTCTGGGCAGCAATTTTTCAAAAGAGGATTTTCTGAAATTTTCAAAACCATATACGAGGAAACTGCGACTAAAGAAGCCGGCTTTATCATTTCGTATCACTGGAGCTAATTCTTTACATTCAACAGTATTCAGTGAAGATTTTCTTCCTAGTGCAGTTACGGAGCCAAATATAGATGATATAGATAAGAGACACACTAGAAGTTTTCGGAAATGTTAATCCTGGATCAGTTGTAGGGATCAGTAGATCAGATTGATCCGTACAGATGATTTTCAAGCAATTGAATTGATGACCGAGGGTTGAAAATCAGCTGAGAGTGATCAACCGGTACATTAAGATTAATGGTAACTTTTCCTGGCGACGATAAACCAACTACCAAGCTTGAGCCTTCTTATGTTGACCAATAAAGACCATACCTTGTAACTGACGAACAGACACAGATACAACTCTAATAAACATCTATGGATTGGATATGAAGGTGCAATTTTACATTAAACCAGCAGTACATTGTTTTAAATGCTTTTTAAATTAATTTGTACAGGGTGATCCAAAATTTTTCAAACAGAAGCCCAACGTTTGGTTTTATGATGGTTGCTAAACGCAAACCTTTCAAGTTTTGTTACCTTTTTATCTTAACCACCAGTTGAATCACGCACTCGAAGTGTGTCCAATCATAGTCCATTTGATTGAGACTCAAAGAATTTTTGATTTTGATTGGTGTCGGCGTCAAGATGAGGACGCAGCAGGAGATTGATCTACCGTTAGCAAGATATAATATCGTTTAGGGAAATGATGAATGGTAAAGATCGATTAAAGACTGGTCGTCGCGAAACAAACATGAATCTAAATTAGATGTCTTCCTACAAGTGACTGAAAACCCTCATACATTCAAAGTGAGACTGGTTTAAAAGCTCAATGAGAATGATCCTGATCAGATCAGTTTTGCGAAGAAGCCATGAACTTTTGTGACACAGATCCGCGTTTTCGCCGAAAAATAGTTTTTACTGATGAGGCAAATTTTTGCTTGAACACTTCAGTAATCCGTTAGTATTGGTGAAAAGACAATCCCCATTGGATGATGAAAACACATTTGCAATGCGCACAAATATTACATGTCTAGCCGGTTATACAGGGTGTCTCGTAAGCATGTGATAAAAACGGTACTGCGACGTTCTTTAGTTCAAAAGGAAACCATTTGTACAAACATTCATTAAGAAAAAGTTTCTGGTTCCGTTGGTATTGATGGTCGAAGTTATTGGAAAACATTGTTCGAAAAAATATTAAGGATTCAGATAAAAGAAATTAATCGATTCCGACGATTAAATGGTTCTGCAAATTTTTGAAACCGAAGGTACATAAGAACTTACCAATTGCCGAAAAAGGATGGACGCCCTTTTTCTATCAAAACATGAATCTTACTTAGAAACAAGTTCGCAACAAATTTTATAAAAAACGACGGTAACGCTCTCCAGATGTTACAAACAAACTGAGTTTTTTCTAAGAACTTGGACCATCAATAGCAACAGAAACAGAAACTTTTTCTTTGTAAAAGTTTGAGTAAATCACTTTCTTTCGAACCAAAGAACGCCATAGTATCCGTTTGATCGTGTGTTTACGAAAAACCCTGTCGACAAAGACTTCTGTCGAAAAATAATTAATTACTATTTGGTCATTTAATTAAATAAAAAATAATAATAATAATTTAATGAAGAATGAACGTTTAAACCAAAGTACATTTTTTATGAAAAAATGAAAAAGGTTGAATATAGGTTACATCATAAATATTTAGATTTTAAGGGAAAATAATCTAAAGAAATACACCTTGATATTGTAACTTTTTTTGGGTCACCCTGTGTACTTGACATATCCTTTTTTTTTAAGGGAGAATCTTTATTTTTAAATGAATTTATTCCATACTTTTGCCGCTCACTGTATGACCATACTAAGGAGCTACACAAAGAAACATCACACAAAAGCTAACCGGCTGCAATGATTGTAGCAGCCCGGATAATAGACCCGTAGATAAGCTTTGTTCTTACTTAAAATTCGTTTTAAAAGAAATACGAGGCCCTATGCCATTGAATAAACTATGAGGCCGATATGTTTTACCCAAGAACTAGAAGACGAAAACAATTTTGACATACAAGGAAGAGTTCATAAAGAAACTGTTGATAAAGAACTCATCCTGAGCAAAAAAAGACGAAGTAAATGCTGTAAAGATTAAAGATATGTTTTGCTTCACATCTGTACTCTAGGTTGGACTGTACGATAAACTAAATCATGCAGAAAAAAGTCGGTTGATCCGCTCTGCAGTGGCTCTGTATCAACATTTAACAAAAAAAGACCACAATTGATATAAAGTAGTTTTTTAATAAACTACGGTTTCTTGCAGTCTTACATTAGGTCTCGTTCCTTGCATGGATGATTTGGCTTTGCTATTATATATAATAGCAAACCAACTATATGAACTATATATATTATATATAGTTGGGCATTGGAAACATACCGCAATGCGTGACAGCCAGAGAATGAACTTTCAAGTAACAATTCAAATTTGTGTATAAGAGGGTCAAGTGATTACTGGAAAATTAGGGCATTTTGGGGGGTTAAGGATTTTGCCCTGGTGAGGTAATTTGGCCCCTTTATAAACAAGCTTTACGTGTTTCTGTTTTTTTCCCTGAAAAGTTCATTCCCTGCCAGTTCTGCCTTAAAGTACGTTTTCGATAGCCCACCCTGTATTTGCTACTTTAGTGAATCGAGATAAACAATAATCAGCCTTCTCGCGATAATATTGATTTATTATAAGGTATTACAGAATATTTTGAACGGAAGCGTGTGACCTTTACAGGCATAGTTAATGAAAAACTTGAAATATCAAAAATTAATTAAAGACCTTGGCACTTATAAGACTTATTACGTTAAGACCCCCTGATGGATTTCCTTTAAACCCAGCCAAATATGTTCATCAGGTCTCTATTTACTTACTTACCCTGAATGTAAGTATTAAAAACACCGAATGGTAGTTTACTGTGCATGCATTTTAGTATATCGGCAATTTTAAATTAAATATGCTGACCAGGAGTTAAAACAATGGGTAATTTGCAAATAAATGAAAAATAAAAATGATTTCTACAGTTGTTAAACAACATCTGGTTCATGAATATGCAGAATTTGCAGTAAAGTGCAAATAATGACTCAGGTTAATATACCATTAATTATTGGAATTAAGCGTCACAAAATACTAAACTCAAGATATCCTAAAGAAATTTTAAGTCAAACTAAATCCAGCCCAATCACTACAATAAAGTGTAATAAAAAATACACACCAGCAATTAAGACGCAAAGAAATGCCACAATCACAAGGTCTAAGATCCGGCCGGTGATCATGTTAAAGGTAGGAACACACAGACGAAGAAGAGAAGCACCGAGAGACTGCCGCGCTAAATCAAAGATTACCTTTTATAACTTGAAAGCGGTTAAGCCGGTAATGTGTTCAATTCTTCGATGATGAACGGGTGCGAATGGAGGATTAGGACCCTCATAAGGTTTTCTATGCGCGTTCTAATTTGATGAAGAAGCCTTGTGACAGACTAGATAAGCCGTTCCACGAAACGAGCGCTAAGAAGTAACGAACCAATTTCCTTTTTAGAGCTGCAGTAACTAATCAGGCAGGAGTTCCTCAAAAAGAGAAAAGTAAATAAAACCTCAAGCCGGGATACGCTCAAAAGGCCAACACAATAAAGAATCCACAATATAACAGAAAGCAAAAGCTCTCTGAAATTATTTCCCTAAGGAAATGGGCACGGAAACCAAACCTTAAACCGAAAAATGTAAATTGTAAAACTCCCTAATGGCTCAAAGAATTTTAGATAACAAAAGCTTTCCTTAGCAGACTTTGAGGTGCTGTGATTATTAAAAAAATATATGTGGTCATCCAGCAAAATGTGAATGCTGTTTTGCCTGAAATCCAATGCTGTGCTCCAGCGCAAAACGCAAATAATCGTGTTTATCGATGTAGTGAGGATGTAGCTGTATTATTCAGCCGTCATTTGCTCTAATCTACAGTTTTATGGAATAATAGTGTTTCTGCAATATGGGGCTCCATTTGGATAGTTAATACGATTTTTACCTATTCTCTTTCAGTCAAGCTAAATGATCTCCGGCTTTTGGATTTAAAAATGAATTTGCCTTAAAAATTACGTCTTTACATAATATTTTCCCAAAACTGATATGGTATGTGTCAACTTTTTCCCGCTATAGATCTTATCTAGATGAAAAGTATAATAGACGAGGACTAGACGTTCAAGATTTTACGGTCAGCATATTTGCTACTGTTGACTTGAATTATCTTAAGAAATTTAATTAAGAGTAAGTTTATTTAATCCAAGTCTGAAGTGACATCTGTACATTGATTCATTATCTTTAGTAGAAAATGTTCATTTATTTTTTTCGAGGAAAACTAATCGAAATTCAACCAAATATCTTGTTTGAACGCAATGAAACTGCAGTTCTGCTATAAAACTTTTTTCTCAACTCTCTTAACCCAAACCTCCATATAGAGATTGTGGACGAAACGGCAGGAAGAAATTCTATTGGTCACGACTTTAGAATGTAATATAAAGAACGTTGCTAACGTAGATTTATTCATAAATTGATAGCCAGAATACTATCAAATCTGAAACGGGCTAATTATTTTAAGTTGTTCGAAATAAGTCATGTCTGCTGGAATTGATAGAAACATAATAAAAGTCATAAAAATATGATAATTTCACCAGTAAAAACAACATAATAATGCTGATCTGACTCATCTTCCAAGCGTAAAAAAAATAAAACAAAATAAAAATATTTGGTATAGTGTTTATTGTTCCCTTAGTACAATGTGATGTGGGTTCTCTTGGGTTTTGGTTTGGTGAGGTGGTGAAAAACAAGGCAACAAATTTTTAAATCCTTAGTTCTATTTATATTGACGTTTCAGTACTTTGTTTTCTACCTTAATCAAAAGTTAATACAATAGATAACAGAGGGTGAAACGTAGAAATAAGCTAAGGTAACTTAACCATGTTTATCATCAAGTGTATATTTGGAGAAAATCTTAACTATTTTCATTGTTTTCGGTCAATTTATTTATATCAGATATTGTTCCCTCTGGTGATATGGTTGCAATTTACAAAAATTTAAGCGTGCCAACTTGATAGCATTTGTGTCATAACATGTGTTGACAAAATGGCCACATTTAAAAAGCTATGAAGTTGTGTTGCATAGAATGAGTAATATTAAGAACAGGTTTCTGAAAATAACAAGTGTTTATTGATAATTAATAATTTTGGGAATAAAACGCATTAAACAAACAGGCAATGAAAACAAAACTTAAATTGCAATGAGGACAAAGAAACACAAGAATTTTGCCCCTTGCTGTTAGACAAACACAGTCTTCATGCAGGTATTCTTTACACGGATGACATTACCTATTCTGTCTTCTTTGCATATTTTACAGTACCAGTACAGTAAACAAGTCTTTTTTCATTACCTGAGCTCTGCAGTTAATAACAGGCTTTCGTTTAATTTTATTTTTGACTTCATTTGATGTACTGCTTCATCTGGTGTACTGAGTATTGTCACAAAGAAGCAAAAATACATAAAATTGCAGCGTCCTTAGAAATGGTCGGCCGATGACCGGTTTGGTAAACAAGGAATAGTTGACCCAAATTTATAAATCATAGATCGTAAATTTGTTCAACAAGGGGGGACTTCGAACCGCTGATTGACATCATGGAAAAGAACGTAGCAATGCATTGGAAAAAAGTGCTGACGAAAAGAGAAGTAAGCTCGAGGATTTTTGGGCTAGCGATGGGGACTTGCTCGGTGGCTTGCACGTAGGCAAGACTCCAAGATTCTTTTGAAGTTCGGCTTAATCCTTTTGGGGGCGTTACGTCAGATAGACGAACGACCACCCGTCGAAGAGTAATTAAGTGTTTTTTCCAAAATTTGTTATCGTCCCAGTACAAAGAAGAAAGTTGTCCTAGAAGCCCTTGTTGTCCTAAGAGAAGCCACGGGTACGCATAGGAGTACCCCTGAAGTAGGTTAAATTGGTTGGCACGATACGGTCCTCCTCTACACTTGACCTAGTTAAGACCCTTTTGTTATAACGGTGTTTGTGTTCATATTAGTCATTTCAGTTAAGTAGTTAGGGTAATTTTAAGGCACAGAAAATAGAAGTTTACTTGAATCCCATCTTCTTATTTTAAATATAAACCCCCCATATTTTTGGAAGCCCCCATTCAGTGAGTAAATCAGCATAGGACCCTTCGGGGGAGGTAACGACGATCCGGTACCCATTTAAAGAATAGAGATTTAAAGCGTAAATTAACGCCCAGTCAAATATAGTAATTTTTACAATAAACAGTCCCGACTAGCATCTTATCATTTTCGTGACAATATTCTGAGAAAAACTGCTCTTGTTCATTTTCGGAAACTTCAATCGATGAGTCACTAGCCTCTAGCTCGTCAACGTCACTATTGGCGTAATTCTCTAAAATCACTTTAGAATAGTGCTATAGCACAAAGATACCGTATGTTTCTTCAAATGTCTGTTTTGAGATGGATCTAGTTTAAGATGCTGGAATTCATTGGAGTTGCGAATTCATTGTTATGTCGGAACTGTAGGGCTATTTTTGTATTCAAAGACAACGCCAGGAATTGCGTCACTGCTAAAATCATAGATCCCTGTTACTGAAAAGTTTGATTTTATGTTTGACAGAGTTAGTGCCTTGATCCAAACTTTTGAACGCCCCGAATCGTAATTTACTAATAGAATGGTCTCTATGAGCAGCATGTATTCATAGTACCTCACCTCAACAAATTTATAGAATTTGAATTCAGCTAGCGCTTAGAAGTCAGCATTAATATTTGAATTCTTCTAGATAATATTCACCCTCCAGTTGCTCCGCTATGGAGTTAACCGAAAATGCATTAACCATTAAGTAATTTATTAAACTTTTTACCCTCAAAATCAACTTAAAACAAAAAATATATAGGACTATTGTATTGCCTACAGTTTGGTATGCCAGCTGGTCTCTTCACTTAGGAAGAGGGGTTAAACATCCTCAACTTACTTCTAACCTTGTAAACTGGAAGTAAATCATACTTTATAGTCAGTGCTGCCAATCTGGGAGTAATTGCACCATTTGGGTGTAATTTCTTAATGCTCTGGTAAAATGGGTAACAGGGAGTAAAAGGGGGTTATTCTAGTAGTTCAACCGATTGGATTGACTGGCCTGGCATCGGTCCTCAATCCGGTTGCCTAAAAATCAGCTGCAAGGATCAATCGGATCGAGAATCACCATTTCCGGAAAGTCCCACTGATTCAGTTTAGGACTAGGAGTTATTGGAGGTATCAAACGAGTAATCAAAAAGAACACTATTTAAGTGTGTAAGTCACTGAATGAATTGATATCTGTATTAAGAAAACGCTAACAGCGTTTTCGGGTGGCAGCTTGACAGGGTTTGGACAGTATTGGCATCCGTGCATTCTTGTTGGCAAACAAAGGATGAGAATACTCTCCCCGCGCTTTAGAGCCGCCACTCGAAAACGCTGTTATACCGGGTGACACAAGAATTACTAGCCAAGCGATAACTCTGGTTAAGAGAATGCTAATATTTTGAAATTTTGGGGATGAATATAGTAGCTTAGTACCTACAAATTGCATATAAGTATGACTAATTGGCGTTTCTTGTTTTACCGGAAGTGACGTCACTTTTATTATTTTAAGTAGAACACCCTATACCTTTGTCTATTTTCGGATTCTACATCGAATTCTAAGTTATTAACGTGTAACATAGTGTATGCCTAGCTCTTTCCATTTTCGAAAAAATCGCGCTCGAACGTTCCATATCATCAATTATAAATGTTGATTTGTTATGGAAACAAATGAATATCAATCACCCTCGAATTCACAGATGACTATTTTTATAGGTTCTCTACCAACCAACTTTAAAAAAAGGTTTTCCAAGTCGTCATTGAAAAAGTGGAAAGTTGATTTTTTGAAGACATTTATCTCCATAACTTCTAATGGAAACACCAACTTTATTCCTAACATATGGATTCCTTTTCAATTTCAAACATTATTTAAAATTTAAAGTGTTTTAGCAAAACCAGTTGTTTTCATGGATGACTCGATTTTCAACAATTTAGATGTTTCGAGGTGATTTATTAAAAAGGGCGGGGCCACTTTTATTTGCAGTACGATTTCTCGAAAACGTCTGATTTTAATCAAGCAATTTATATTGAAATAATGTTTTAAATTGAATAAAGAATCCAAATGTTAGGAATAAAACAGGTGTTTTCATTGGAAGTTATGGAGATAAATGTCTTCAAAAAATGAACTTTCCACTTTTTCCTCGGCGACTTGGAAACACTTTTTTTTAATGTTGCTTGATAGTGAACCTAAAAAAATAGTCATTTGTGAAATCGAGGCTGACTAATCTTCATTTCTTTTCCATAAAAATCAATTTGTAAGCACTAAGTTACTATATTCATCCCCAAAGTTTCAAAATGTTAGCATTCTTTTAACCAGACTTATCGCTTGGCTAGTAATTCCTGTGTCACCCGGTATATAATATATATTTTAGGAAATTTAATTTTTTTTCTCTATATTGTCATCACGTCATTCTGAAATATAAAAAAAAGTAAGAATTACTGGATACAATAAGTACCATAATGGAGTCAAGTTGGGTACAATTCAGGCACGTATTAGGAGTAAAATTGGGTAATTTCAAAATTTATGTGGGTAATTTTGTTACAGCAGCTTGGCAGCACTGTTTGTAGTAGGGCCTATAGGTTTATAGTATCTAGTCAAAGTTCGTAGCCATACACTAAAATCAAGGTCTGTATAGATACGATTGCAAATTGCAGGTAGCTATTTTAACGATACACAGCACCATAGCTGCTTCAAACGCTGAACTAATTATTTACTATTAAGCTAAGAAATCTTGTGGGTTGAGTTACTTTCTTTTTAGCGTAAAATGTTACCCCCGAGCAGCAGGCAAGGGTGGCAATGACGCGACCTTGACCCATATACAAAAAAATTAAAATAAAAAAGTTGTCTGAACTGGGTATGGAACTCGCGACCTCTTGGTAGGAATCCCTAGCGCAGGACTGTGTGTTTGTTAGCATAAGTTTTCTGGTTTTCTATTTTCGATTGTTATGTTTGGTTTCGTAAGGGGTTGTGGGAAAACATACTTTAAAGTAGTTTCTGTAATATTTCAGAAATTTTAAATAGCCTGGCAACTATGTAGGCATAACAGTACACAATAATCTTAACCTCAAATTGGTTATCAATCAATATCAGTGTCAGTTATGTTATACAGGATGCAACATGTCAAGTTTTAAAGACCAACGAGATGCAGAAAAACCGTCACAGTATATAGCGGGTGTCCAGCACAACGCACAACCCTGGACATAGGAAATTAAAATGGGAAGTCGGTTTTTATTTTTTTGCGCCTGTACGGTTGAATTGATTGAAAAACTTTTAGGAGTAAAGTGGTAGAGCGTATGGTCAGCTATCATCCAGTAATTTTTTCAATACCCCAGTTTTGGCGGTTTTTTGGAAAAACGCCTCGAAAAGTGCAAAAATTTGAATTTGGCGCGTCACCCCCGCCATGCATGTGCAGTGTCGCCAACATATTTTCACTGCATAATCACATTAATTACTACATGATAGTCCCTCAAAACAAATAACAAAGGAAAATCGGCTCTGACTCTGACATAAGAAATTATTATGTTGGCGACACGGTAGATGCATGGCCGGGGTGACGCGCCAAATTCAAATTCTTGCACTTTTCGAGACGTTTTTCCAAAAAACAACCAAAACTGAGGTATTGAAAAAATTACAGGATGATAGCTAACCATAAGTTATGCAAGTGGCGCCATCAGGCAACGGCTGGTTCTTCCACAAAGGGTATGTGAGACAAATCGCAAAGTGAACCAAAGCAGATTTCCGCCGAAGTTGTCACTTTCCACAGACAGATGGCCGAGATTTCACACCTATATTGTCTGGGGGCGACGTTAGCATAGTACCAAAGTCAATCTTGTATCAGACAGAGGAACCATAGACCGGTTTCGCTCTTATTGGAATTCGTCAGTATGGTATTGGCGATTAAAATTACCGATGGGGGCGCTGCAATTGTAAACAAATATGGCGACTTTGACAGTAATCGAAAACTGACGTTTGTTAAATTTTAAGAAGTTTTTGTGGTTGAATCGACTTTTTTTCTTCTACTTTCAAGGTATACTTATTTGTGTTAAAACCGTTTTTGGAAAATTACTGTTTAAATTAGGTACTAATGATATATTTTGTAACGAAGTTACTAATTTTCTTTATCAGTTCTAGGAGATGACAAATTAATTGTGAGATAAGACTAAATGTGGACTGTATTTCGGAACGTAATTAATCCGGTCTCAAGTTAAACATACGAAATTAACAGTTTTTGGTTAATAGGAGATGCCAATATCTAATATAAAGTATTTTCTGTGAACCTCGTACGAAACTAACACCTTTGATCTCGGAACCTGCACTTGGATCCCAGGGGAGAATCGAAGGGCATTGTTGTTCAGCTATAAAAGACGGCCGCATGACAGTTTTCATTCATTCTGGCTCCGACTATTGAAGAATCAAGACCTAAATTTAAACCCCGTAGAAGGCATTCGATCGCCAGCAGTCCTTTAATCAAAATCTGGATCCGAAATTGTAAGCCAAATAATACTGTATACACTCACCTTCATTCACTACTCTGTGCCTTGGTACTCACTGGGCCCCTTTATATAACTTGGCTTTGGTGTTTACTGAGCTCCTTTTTCCCTTTCTGGCTTTGGTGATTACTGGGCCCCTTTTCACTTTCTGGCTTTGGTGTTTACTGGGCCCCTTTTCACTTTCTGGCTTTGGTGTTTACTGAGCCCCTTTTAGTTTCTTCGCTTTGGTGTTTACTGAGCCCCTTTGTGTTCTATGCCCTGGTGCTTACTGGGCCCCTTTTATTCTTTGGTCTAGGTGTTTACTGGACCTCTTCCACTTCAGTCCCGGTGCTTACTGGACTCTTCCTATCACTCTTTCAAGCCCTGGCGTAACATTACCCTCACAGAACACTTACCGACTGCTAAATATCATATCATATTTTATTGAACCCCAAATCTGAACCTCTCGATAAACCGTAGATGTGCCCGTTAATTTCGTTTCATGAACCGCCAGTAGTGGATCTATAACTTACTTCGCTGTTTTAAAAGTTTAGTTTCCTATTACCATACTCACGGTATTTGGTGATTTTTATTAAATTGGTATTTATTAAGCACCACTAGTTGCATTATTCTTTTGGGCTCTAAACTCAATAGCGAAACTCCGAATTCTGGTCATTATTTCTCCACTGTCTAAAAGCATACCCGAAAGGCACTTGTGGCCCCTTTACCACTTAAAACCTATGGGGTGGCGCCCGAGATATATTTGGAAATAGGATAGGACGTCAAAATATAACATCTCCAAAGTAACACGGTTACAATTTATTGTTCAACAGTGGTTTCTGTGAATATTTGGAAGTGTTTTTTTGTGAAACATTTTGTGGTCATAATTTTGTGTTAATGAAAAATTAACTTTCCATGCAAAGTGTCCCTGTTTTCGATTCTATTCCATAATTGGGATTTTTTTAAAAATTCAGGTAAGGCCGAACCTGAAGCATACCTAAAACTAGCTACAGTCTTCCAGTACTTAGAAGCCTCTGTCTGTAACCAGCAGATGTGTTGTGGAAGGAGAAAACATCTTAAATTCCTTAATTTTGTGTGGCCATTATGGAAATCTACCAACATTGGAAGGTGAAGTGATAAAGATTGTAGCATTGTGCCTTCAGATAGGTGCTCTGCTGAATGGCAAGCCCCATGAGGTGTCTGAAGCTATGATGATCCATGCTTCAGGTTCCAAAATTTTAAACTTTAAATGAGGCTGTAAAGCAGGTACATCTGGAAACTATTTAAGTAGGTACATAGTAAAAAAACTACAGTAAACTGGAAGTGTTGTCACCAAAGTGTGTTTAAAATTTAAATGCAATAATATAAATAAAACGTTTTTAATTACTAGTTTTCTTTTGAGACCTGGAATAATAACAACTCAAGTCCTTATTTTGTCAAGCAAGGTTGAATTTGAGAGGTAAACCATTGCTTTAATTAAATTTTGTACACCATAATGCCACAGGTTGTCCACGATAATGCCACAAGTTGTACACCATACCATAATGCCACAGGTTGTATACCATAATGCCACAGTGGTTTACCCCTCGGTTGAAGTACTGGCTTTCACGTTCAGCCTAAAGGTTTTGCTCCAAGACAATTAGGTAGTACCTGTTCTTGTTTACCTAGTATATCAGTACCTAAGTACGAACAATTTCTTATTACCAATACAAAATTAAATATAAATCCTTTGAAAATAAAATGCATAGTAATCTTCCTAATTTCTTTAGGAGTAAATTTCAATGTTATTGATTTTTGATTCAATTTATTGAGATGTGGTTTTGATTTTTGGGTTGTGGGATCAGGGGTGTTATTCAAAATCAGTTATGAACTTGTCGACGTTTCGCCATATATTACAGCATCCTCAGGACTTAAAAAGTTGTTATAAAATCCTTTAAAATCATATAATAAATAGAACAATACAGTTAAAAAGGGGGGACGAAACAAAGGCCAATTCAAAATATACACAGTTAAATACTCACAATTCGGATAGATTTTGAGAGTCATCGGCTTTCTAAACATTAAGTAGTGGTATGTGGTCAGCGTATGTGGTCAGAGTCATGGGACCAACTGAAACAGGTATGCTAATATCCCTCAAGAATGCTGTACCCGAAAGTACAGGGCGGGTGGGCAGATCGAACTATGTCTCTGGATAAGAGTGACAGTACTAATGCGTGCTTAACCCTGTCCAGAATCCCAAAGTAAGCGGTGCTCAAATTCGATATCTGTTCGTTTATTAACACTTTTCTTTTCCGTTCTTATCGATATCATTTCGCTAATGAGCCTCTTTCTATAGTTGGGTTGGGTATCCAGAATGGCTACATCATCAAAGTTAAAATTATGGCCAGCATTTATCTTATGTTCCACCAAAGCTGTAGGGTTTGTTTTTTTATGGACAGTTTTTGGTCATTTTGATGTTCTTTCATGCTAACCTTGACGTACCTACCAGTCTGTCCCACGTATACCTTACTGCAAGTTGAGCACGGTATCCTATATACAATGTTGGAACAAAGATCTCTTTCTGTTTTGGATTTAAGTTTGGAGTAAAAGTGCTTTTTGATAGTGTTTTCACTTTTAAATGAATTGAAAATTTGTTCGTTATTTTGTGTGGGGAGGGGTATGTTGATAAGGAGATTGGGAAGAAAATTAAAACTAACTCATCAGTTCCCCCTAAGATCTACTTTCTTCCCAAGATCCACAAGGAGGAAACTCCACTAAGGCCCATAGTTTCCTTTGTTGGGTCTCCCCTTTACCAGATCACTAGTTTTTTGGCCGATATAATGAAAAACATGTTCATCAGGGATGATAGGTTTGTGCGAAACTCGTTCGAGCTTGTCAGGGACTTGACAGGTTTAACAATTCCGGACGGCTATGACATTGTGTCCTTGGATGTAATATCTTTGTTTACTAATATCCCAACAGATATAATCATTAGAGTTGTTCAAGAAAAGTGGGATTTGGTGGCAGACACAAATAAGGTTCCATTTGAAAAGTTTAATGAAATGCTAACCGTTGTCTTTGAAAACAACTACTTTCAACATAGTAATGGATTTTACAAGCAGATTTTTGGTTTGGGAATGGGAAACTGCTTATCCCCCGTGTGTGCGGACTTGATAATGCAGGATTTACAAGATACATGCATTCAACAGAAGTCTTTTGACATTACGTTCTTTAAACGCTATGTTGACGACATAATATCAGCTGTACCATCTGACCGAATTGAAGAGGTGCTTAATATATTTAATAACTATCACAACAAATAAAAGTTCACAATTGAGAGAGAAAAAAAAAATTCTGTCCCATTTTTGGACACGTTGGTTATAAGACAAAAAGGAGGAAATTTGGAATTCAACTGGTACCACAAGCCAACTTTCTCAGAAAGATTTATTAACTTTTCCTCAGAACACTCTCTGCGTCAAAAAATCAATATCATTAACAATCTCAAATTCAGGGCATTGATGCTCTCATCGGAAAAATACCATTCAAGTAACCTTAACTACATTGCCAACATTTTAAAAACAAATAACTATCCTACATCCTTAGTTGATAAAATACTCAGGAGTCCACTACAGAGGATTAATGATATAGATAAAACGCACATAGAACCTAATTCAATGGACAGCAAACCCAAAATATACTGCAAGTTCCTTATATTCAGGGTCTCTCGGAAGGTCTCAAGAGAGTTTTTGATCAATACATCACACAAAATAACGAACAAATTTTACCATCATTTAAAAGTGAAAACACTATCAAAAAGCACTTTTACTCCAAACTTAAATCCAAAACAGAAAGGGATCTTTGTTCCAACGTTGTATATAGGATACCGTGCTCAACCTGCAGTAAGGTATACGTGGGACAGACTGGCAGGTACGTCAAGGTTACAATGAAAGAACATCAAAATGTCCATAAAAAAACAAACCCTACAGCTTTGGTGGAACACAAGATAAATACTGGCCATAATTTTAACTTTGATGATGTTGCCATTCTGGACACCCAACCCAACTATAGAAAGAGGCTCCTTAGCGAAATGATATCGATAAGAACGGAAAAGGAAAGTGTTAATAAACGAACAGATATCGAAAATTTGAGCACCGCTTACTTTGGGATTCTGGACAGTGTTAAGCACGCATAAGTACTGCCAGTCTTACACCCGCCCTATACTTTCGGGTACAGCATGCTTGAGCGATATTAGCATAGGTTTTTCCAGTTGGTCCCATGACCCCATGACAACCACATACGCTGACCACATACCACTATTTAATGTTTAGAAAGCCGATGACTCTCAAAATCTATTTGAATTGTGAGTATATAACTGTGTATATTTTAAATTGGCCTTTGTTTCGCCCCCCCTTTTAACTGTATTGTTCTATTTATTATATGATTTTAAAGGATTTTATAACAACTTTTAGTGTCCTGAAGATGCTGTAGTATATGGCGAAACGTCGACAAGTTCATAACTGATTTTGAATAACACCCCTGATCCCACAACCCAAAAATCAAAATTACATCTCAGTAAATTTCAAGTTTAAGTAGGTAACTTTGTGCAAGGTAGATTGTTTTACTTACAAGTTTATTAACCAATAATCTTTTTAAAGATGAGATACTTTAGTCTATACTTTAGTTATATAGTAGTAACAGTTTCTGATGTTCGTAAGATTGATCCAAACAATTGTGTTATAAAAATGAAGTTATTACAGTTTGAACTGGTTGACTAGGAATAATGTACTTTGTGACACTTTTCATATGTATTTTTTAAATTAAAACTTGTCTTGCAATACTGGAGACATTATCTGTACATACCTGTACATATTACAGTAATAATTTCATCAATATTGCTAATTAAATTCCTAGGTAAAGGACTTTTTAATATATCAAATATTTTTATTCTCTGATTAATTATCTCAATATGTACTTTGCTTTTAACAGTAATATATTAAAATTTTTCTTCCTCATTAGTAAACTGCTTTTTTGTCGCAAAAATATAGGTCTAAATATTCTTATGCCATGATCTTGACATATTTCATCCGCTAGAAAGCCTTTATCAACCGTAACACTATTAACAACAGGTTCTAGTTTATTAATAATTCAACTCTGTTCAAAGATTGCTTTGTCAGAACTTCGGCCTCCATAGCGTTTTGAAATCAATGTTATTAAACTTCCAGGACTTAACCATACCCATGAATTACAAAGTTTAACCACCTTTATAGTGCGAATACATTCTAATCCTACAAGACAGACAAGACAATTTTTGAACCGGAATTTCCATACAATCTAGAATAATGCAGATTACTGTAAAATACAGAAATCGATTTTTAGCCGTCGGTACTATGAAAACGCTGTTTTCGACCTTTTAAACGACTGATAAACATCATTTCGCAAGCTCTAATTGTGTCCATCCACAGACTAGTTTCGTCGTTTACGGCTCATCAGTGAGGCTTTGACACAACCAGAGCTCCCGAAATCTGTTCTACTCAAGACACGTTTCATGGCAGTACCGAGAAAAGCAATCTAGAATAAGTCTAGTAGATTCGAATGTCTCAAAACAGATAGGCATGTTTTTCTGAATCTCCTCACAACTAGGCCAACGAATACATCTTTTAAGAATGTTTCATACATTTCTGCTATTAAGGAAACAAAATCATTTAGTAAACTGAAATTGTTAAGTCCTGTTAGAGATAGTAATTGTTGCTCAGATTTAATACTAAAAGAAAAACTTACAACTATATCACCACTTGTCACTTGGACACTTTTATCCAAAAACTTAGACTGTAGTGCTTCTTGGTGCACTGATGTCTTCATATCCACCAAAGCGTTTACTACCAATTGTTCCTTAGGTGTTAGATCACTCAATTGTAACAACTTTTCATCACTAGGTTCAGAATTGAGAGTCATAGGTTTTTCATTACAACTGTCACAAACACTACTAATGTCTGGGATAGAGAAATCATCGTCTGATAAACTTTGACTGGATTTAATTTGGAACCTTAACACATTTCTTCTTTCCAATCTATCTTGACAACTTTTTTTTCCAAGTAGTTGATTATTTTTTGAAGGAAGATTTCTTGATGGTACCACAAAAGCTTTTAACTTAGGTGTCAATAAGTTTGATGCTGGTTTACCTGAAAAATTATTACCCAAAAATGTTAAAAAAAAAACACTTAATTGAAAAATATGTCTAAATACCTTTATTGTAATCTTGTTGCTTAAAGTGCAATGAACAAACTCTCAAATGTTTGCCAACTGGTTTTGTTATTGTTAGGACTTTGATCCAGGCTTTTCTCCTGTCCACAAACATCCATGCCGAACTCGTCTTTGATTTTCACAACAAGTATTTTCTTTAGGAAATCGGTGAAAGGAAATACGTACTTCTGTTGATGTTTTTGTGGGAATTGCAAATGAATACGCAGCAATTTGTATTATGGATAGTGTTCTTCTGCTTTTTTCTTGTACTGAACATTTTTATAATTCACATGACAATTTGAACCACAAAAATAAATATTAAACACCGTGATACATGAAGTAAAAGAAAACTATACAAAATTTAAACAATTTCGGAAAATGTATGAAAATTTAAAAATAAATGAAACTTTGTTGATACATTCCAGGAATATTAGGATACAACTCCCAAAGCAAAGACGAAAATACGTGTAAATAAACAGAAGAGTGAATATGATTACTTCCTAACTAGTTTTACATTTTTGCCCCCAGGTGGCGTCTAGATTTTTTTAATCACCAATACCTCAAATCTGCCAGAAAATCGAGTTCGAAAAGAGCTTGGGTATTTTTATTGCTCAAAGCGCTGTGTATGTATATATGCAAGTGGCGCCAGCATACGTCTGTGGGAAGTGACAAATTCGGCGGAAATCTGCTTTGGTTCACTTTACAATTTATCTCACATACCCTTTGTGGAAGAACCAGCCGTCCTCTGTAAGGTGTTCCAAATAAAAAGAACCAAGCTCTTTTCGAACTCAATTTTCTGTCAGGTATCCCCTACTGATGAGCTCCAATAAGAGCAAAACCGGTCTATGGTTCCTTGATTGAGATTAGTACTCTGCTAAACGTCGCCCCCAAACACTGTAGGTGCGAAATCTTGGCCATCTGTCTAAAGAAAGTGACAACTTCGGCGGAAATCTGCTTTGGTTCACTTAACGATTTGTCTCACATACCCTTTGTAGAAGAACCAGCCGTCGTCTGATGGCGCCACTTGCATATATACACCGCGCTTTGGGCAATAAAATGAACCAAGCTCTTTTCAAACTCGATTTTCTATCAGATTTGAGGTAAACCATACTGATGAGCTCCAGTAAGAGCAAAACCGGTCTATGGTTCCTCTGCCTGATAGAAAATTGAGTTTGGTACTCTGATAAGCCTCGCTCCCTGTCAACATAGATGTGAAATCTCGGTTATCTGTCTGTGGGAAGTGACAACTTCGGCGGAAATCTGCTTTGGTTAACTTTACAGTATTTAAATAGTTTTACCAGAAACATGACCATAATATTAATTTTTGTGCCCATCTCTTTCTACATTATGGAAAGTTTGTGTCTCTTGTGGCCCGGGGTCAAGACAAAGATAAAATATCGAAGTTTCTTTATGACGAAAACGATAAGTTAAAAGAAGTACACAATACAAGAAACAAGTTGTATGTTGGTGTCTAGCAATACAAGGTCTCTGAATATAACTTCATAAACAGTTCAATCATGCTTAAATTTGTGAACACTGAAATCTATCGGAGAGAGTTTAGCCACTTAGGTATTGGAATGGTTTATCCAGAGACCTTTCCAAATATAAGGCGTACATATTTTAACCTATCTCTTTCGTCTTAAAGAGTCTTCAATATTTTATCTTTGGCTTGGCACCGGGCCACAGGAGGAAATAATGAAAGAATGCCACAAAAGAGACAACCTTATGAGAGATTATAGTGTAGAAACAGATGGGTAGAAAACGGAATTTTAAACATCAATATGCTCCAAGAACAAGCTAAAGACTATGTTTTCTGCCAGACTATTTTAAGTACTGTTTATGTTACTTGGACTGTGCGATTTTTTTTTCCATGTTTGGTTCGACATTGATATTTTCATTTTTTATCTCATTTATAACTTGCTTTATCTTGCCTTGGAAATATTTCAAAATAAAATCCTTTTAAAGTAGCATTAGCCTGTGCCATTCTTTATCAAATCAGCCTCTGCAATCGTTCGGACCTAAACACTTATCTAAACATTTTGTTGTATAAACACACACCATCTTTTAGTCTATTAAAATGTATTGTCTATGTCAACAACAACTAAAAGAGTGTAATCTTCACAACCTGATTCTCTCGTTCTCAAATCAATGTTATGTGCAATTTAGATCCATTTCTGTTTTCTTCATCTTCAAAATCAATCAGATCACCTAAAGATCAATATCGTAAGTATCAGATCAACAATATTTATGATACATTATGATGAAACAAAATGTTTTCATCGATATGGTAGTAGATTTGTTATACATATCCAGTTATATTTCAAAATGCCTTAGGTTCAGGACAATAAAACACCTTACATTCCGCAACCTGCCCACGTTACGACTTCTATTGACATTTTTCTCCAGCACAATCTGATGAAGTCGTTATCAAGTTAATGTTTTGCAGTTTAGAAACATTTGTGCTTTCCTCATCTTCAAAATCACTCGGACCACCTAAATATCAGCATCGTGAGTATCAGGTCGTCAATACTTATGATAAATGATAAACTTTATATCCTTATCCAGATATATTTCAAAAAAATACAAAACAAAACACCCTATGTTCTGTAACCTGCCTACGTTTCAACTTCTATTGAGATATCGATTTTCTCAAGCTCAACCTGATTCAGTTTTTTTCGAATCCGTGTTATGCGTTTTAGATCTTTTTACACTAAGCTCATCTTCATAATCATTCAGACAAGCTAGTCTCTATAATGCGCTAGAGCCCTTCAAAATGGCGTCCAAAAATTAGTTTTTATTTTTGATCTTAGAAACACGAATAACAAAGTATTTTGTTTATGCTCTTGACGTACCAAATGTCTCTGAATAATAGTAAATAGTTAATTCTTAAGAGTATCAAAATCAGTTAACAAAAGAAGCTGATTTAGCCTTTTTTTATACTTGAAGAAATATTTCCGGGCAAATGTTTATAGGTTACTATGTTTATATGAACTTTTATTTCATAATGCAGAATCATATCCAGGAATTTGGCAAAGGTAGGAATTTCCAGACTGAATTTCTTTCCCCTTCCCATTATCATAATAATATTTCTTTATTATTTTGTTAGGATCAAATTTATTTTTGAATAAATTCAAAATTGATACGGAGGAATCTCCGTATTTGTGTTTCTGTAATCACAGCCAATCGAGGAATCCCGGGGATTGCTATATGTTCCAATAAAGAATTGAGGCAAACAAACTAAGAACAAATTTATTGCGAACTCGAAAGCTTATTTTGGTTCCAACTTTCTATACCATAAGCCGAAATTAAACATAAACAACTGGAAATTCGTTCTGCGTTTCCCGAAAATCAGGATTTAAGTGGTAAAACATTGCATAAGAATAAACACTCGCTCTCGGATATTAAATATTGGGTTCTGTCGAGACTTCAGCAAATCTTTTCAACGTGCTCGATACTTTATATTAATGTTTGCTGAAGGTTTAAATATATTTTTTCTGAATATATTGACCTTCTTTTGCCTGTGCGGAAACATCCTATTGTCTAAGCAGCAGGTAAGCTTTTAGATCATCCAATGAGATGACTCACCTTCTTAAGGTTCGTGGTTTTTGACAACTAAATTGCTTCTTAGAAATTCGCTTTCCGAAAGACTCGGCTTGTAAAGCTGCCAAAAAAAATAGCAGGTTGACGATTCAGTGATAAAAAATTTGATAACTAATTACACTGTTATCTTATCTGCTTTGTGGCAAATATGAGGCAAGTGTTTGTAGGTACAGAACAGTGGTGAAATATTGCCAGGTGGTATGTACATATTTTTGTTACACATCTTGTTTATAATATTCATAGTGTATGGCTAATACTTTTAATTCATTCCATAAAATCAATATGAAGTTAAGATAACAAGGCAATTCCTTAGTGTGTAGATGCTATAGGCTGCTATCTACAAAACAAATAAGCGCTTCTTATTTTAAAATTTATTAAAAGTAAACTGAAGGCTGTTACTCACCTGACGTAAACACGATATAATCATTCTGATAATAATTTATGATATAATATAATCTTTGGCATTAACTTGATGACATTACGCAAAGAAAATAATTTCCTGTCCTTTAAGCAGTTTTACTTTAGACGTATTTCTTCCTGTATAATAAACTTCCTAAAAGTGAGACGGAATCTCTAGAAAAAAAAACATTTTTAGAGAAAATTAACTTTGGTATAACTGAGATTTTCGTTTATAAATTTATTAATTTAATACATTTGTGGATAGAAAAAAGAAAATCGAATTTTACACATTTCACATTCTTGAAAATACCCCATGCATGACGCTTGGAACATATGTCCCATGGGTATATAATTATTTAATAATTACTTTTATATATATATAAAAAAGATAATTAGATAAAGCTGCCACAAATTTTACAAAGAAGAAGTAAGTGAAACATGTGTGAGGACAACGACGATGTGTGGGTACTATGAAGAACAGAGGGCAGAGTTGAAACAACGGTGACCAAGAAAACACACAGAACAGCAAAAATTGATGCGATACAATGATATACATTGTGTGACAGAGAAAGAAGCAGAGACATACTAAGAGAAAATACTCATGATATTTCTTTCCAAAGAAGAATAAACTCAGATCTGAACTTTAACTTTTGAACCTGAAATTTCAAACATCGACAGTTGAGATATTCCTGAAATTCAGTGAAAATCTTCAACAGCTTTTTTCTTCTGCTTGCCTGGTGTTGATGTAGAGAGAAGAAGGCCTGCGGCTGAAGTCACTGCCTGACGAACAACCTGCATCTTCAATTCAAGAACTGCTTATTTGAAATTCAAGAAACGGTAATTGTAATTGTGACCAAGCAGTCATCAAGACTTATAAAACATTATTTAGACTACGAAAAATATCTGTCCTCAATGTAGAACCCAAAACTGCACTCATTTCAATAACATCAAAACACTTTAAATAATAAGAGAACCATTATCAACTCGACCGTACTGATACTGAGTTCGAGTTGTTTTTTTTCATAGAGACCGCAAATCTGATAATTTAAACCAGACTATATTTAAAAAATATACGTAACAACAACACAATCAGCCGTCATCACTTCCCTCTTAAAAGGAATTTTCGTGGAAACCTCTCATATGTTTTTTACAGAGAATGCAATGAACCAAAGGCATTTTCTGCTATATTTGCTACTTCACCCCGACCGAGATTTCTGACCTATATTGTCCGGCGGCGACATTAAGAAGCGTGATCAAACTTCATTCTCAGTCAGACAGTTCGCTCTTATTTGAGCTCGTCAATACCTTTAACTTGACAGAATTTTTTTCTCTTTGTGTGTGGGATTTTTACCCACTAAAAAAACCCGGTTGTGCTTGAGGATTCCGGGCCCGGTTACCTATAAATCCCCGGTCTGCTACCGGCAGTCTTCCCTGCCGCACGCTCTACCCTGTTTTCAATATCTCATAGGCTCGCCAGCTTGGCTGGTTTGGCATAACATATCTTGCGGGAGATGTAGCCCTTGCTTCTCAGGGCGGTTTTTGTGTTGTCACTCTACTCTGCAGCTTGATCTCGTAGCTGGTGCCGTGGCCGCTTCCAGGGTTGCCCTGATGCGGAATCCGACTCGTATTGAACCAAAGCCCGCAGCAGGTCATCTGGATGTGCTTCCGCGTGTCGGAAGGTCTTCTCATCTTTGACTCTCATGAAGTCGCGCACTGTTTGCCATCGCAGATTAGCACGAATTTCTTCGTTACTAATGTACCATGGGGCATTTACCGCCATACGGAGGTAAATGTTTTCAACAGCTTCCACGCTTGAGAGGTGGACCTGCCGCACTCCCCCATGAGACCGTCCCATATGTTCAGCAGCAGGAGCTTTTCCCTCACGGGCAGATGGCTTCTTCGGTTGAGCAGAGGGTCTAGTGAGGGTATAGCCCCCATAACTTTGGTAGCGGCGACCCTAACATGGGGGCCCCAAGTCAGCCATTTATCCAAGGTTACCCCAGATAAATGGCCGAGTCTTGAAACGGCACTTAGATGCTATCGATCACAAGTTGATCCGGGATGGCATCGCGACGCCAACCTATCAGGATTGCCTGGCACTTGGTTCGATTAATCTTAATCCTCCAACGCATCAGCCACTCCTGGAGGGTCGTCAAGCTAGCTGCAGATTCCGCCTTACGACATCTTTTCTCCGGTGTTTGGATAAAAGAGCCGTGTCATCGGCATAGAGCGCGAGTGCAGCCCTTGGTATTCTAGGAATATCGCTCGTGGTCACCTGCCTCTAGCGCTCTGGGCGCCGACAGGGAGGATCCGACCCTTACAACGACTATCCGATCTGTGAGGTAATTGTCGATAAGTCGGCAAATGTTTGCCAACATGCCTAAGTCACTCAGCTTGTAGATCAGGCTCTCGTGCCAGACCCTATCGAACGCTCGTTCTACATCCAGAAGGATTAATCCAGAGGTCTGTCTGGAGTTCCTGCCTTCTGAAACGTTCTTAACGGTCTTCAGGACCTGCAATTCTGCAGAATGCAGCCACCGTGATATTGTTCGACGGGCACGACGTTTAGGCGTGTACACTCGTCTTGGAGTCTTCCTCAGGATAATACGTTCCACGATCTTCCCAGCCCCGCTCAGTGATGTGATGGGCCGGTATTTCTGTGCTGTTTCTCCGCTTGTTCACCATTACCACCACTCCCTGCTTCCACCTTGAAGGAAAGTACCGTAGCCTTAGCGTTGCGTTCGCCAGAGCGCAGAGACGGGCTGAACCTTTCCCGGTCAGGTTTTTTAGCACTTTGTTGGAGATGCCGTCCCGTCCCGGAGCCTTACGTTCCACAAGGGTCCTCAGTATGTCCCTTGACTTCCCCGGGGGTGACCGGGTCAATCGGGCCCTGCTGACCCCTGGGGTCCTCGCCCATCAGGTGCCGGACGGTTCTCTCAACCGCCAGGATGTGACGTTCATCATCGTCAGGGTGATCATTTAGCCTACACTTCCTTTCGAGTGTTTGGCCAAATGCTTCCGTTTTGTCCTCATCGCTGTACACCATACCGTTTACGCTGTGCAGCGGTGGTATGACGTTTTTCTCACGCCTGAGGCTTTTCTACAGCCGCCAGCGGCCAGACGAGCCCGGCTCCAGCTCGCTCAGATTGTCCTCCCAGGATCGACTGCGGTGTTCGCTCAGGGCTGTTTTCAATCGCTGGCTACTTTCGTTACTGCTTACTTCGTTCACTGCGGTACAATCTACGCAATCGTCTCTGTTCCTGAATGCGTCCGTATATGTTCGGGGATTTCTCCATATTGACCGCGTGGTTTTTTCACCTCGCGCTCAATTATGTGTGCTTAGAGCGAGTCGTTTTGACTTGGGCATTCGCTTCAAGGGTCAGTCCTATTGGATTGTGATCCGAGGTACCTTCATTCACCTTCACCAACTCCGGCTAGAAGCGGACCTTCCTCAACACCGCGATGTCAAGTACGTCCGGTCTCCCGCCCCCATTGGGTAGGCATGTCGGTTCCTCGGGCCCCATTACCACTGCCCCAGCAACCGTCGTCATTTCCAATAACCTGACACCTTGCCTGTTATCAATTGCAGAGTTGCATGAACGTTGTTTGCAATTAAGGTCGCCAACCAGCACTAGTGGTTCCTGGCCTCCCAGGAGAATGTCGATATCTTCCTGCTTCAGTACGTCCTGTGGAGGGTTATACACCGACGTGACCTTCATCTGACCATTACTGGTGCCCACGACGACAGAAATTGCATCAATTTCCGTGTGTTGGACGCCCAGGCAATAATGTACGATGTCGTCTCTCACCAGAATGGCCACCCCTCCGTTGTTGGAGTTTCTCCCTGACAGAACACCAAGTGTGGCAGGGTTAAGTTCTGGCTCTTGTTAAAGCAGCTGCGTGTATATGTATGCGGCGCCATCTATACGATGGCTGCTACTCCCACAAATGGAATGCAATATGTGTGCAGTTAACCAAAACAAGTTTGGTTACTCTGCTTAATGTCGCCGCCAGACAATATAGGTCAAAAATCTCTCCTATCTGTCTATGCAAAGCGACAAATATAACAGGATATGTGTTTGCTTCATTACACACATATTTGCATGCTCTTTGTGGAAGCACCAGCCACATACACAAACACACAGCGGTTTTACCAAGAACCAGAACCTAACTCTGCCAAAGTCCGTGTTCCGTCAGGTTCGAGGTATACCATACTGACGAGCTCAAATAAACGCGAGACCGGTCCATTATTCCTCCACCTGACAGAGAAAAACGTTTGGTTACTCTGCTTAAGAATGCTTTCCTTTTTCTTGCGTTAGAACGAATTCCTAGTTAGAGTAAATATTATTCGAGACTTTCATGAATAATCTGTTTGCCTGTTTGAATATTCTGATGCTCTATTATTTCTACTGATCCAATATTGAGCTTAGTACTCTACTCCTAATTCACATCAGCTCACTGAGTTGCATCATCCGTCATCGGTCCAAAACCTTGATATCACTCATTTCAATGACCTCAAAAGATGAAAATAGTAAAAGGAACATTCCCATACAACTATTTAAATATCCATAATAATAGTAAATTTTAATGATGTTGTCTACGTTGGTTTGACAACTGAAAAGGCGGGGCTTCGGTCGGTACCTAAGATGTGTCTGCAAATTTAGTACAATCATTTTTCTTTCTTATTAAAGTTATTGCAACAGTGCAAATTTTTAAATTTCAATGTTGTTCCTGGCTAGTCGTTGATAGAGGTTGATGTAATAAAATATAATAAACAATGAGGTTGATGTAAAATGTCAACAACGATTTGAAAAGAAAGATTTTGATTATCTCCTGGGGTTGACGAAGTGTTTTTTTATCGTTGGCCTTCCATAAACCTTGTCAATTCTTCTTTGCATATTCTTCCTAATATGGTAAGGAATTCCAGTTTAGATTTTTTGAAGTTTCTTTGTGTCTTTTGTGAAACTCATAGAGCTTGGTGGAGGTCCCTCTCTTGAAGTTCTCTTTGGTATGATGACAATGATCCATCTCACGGGTTCTGTTGGATTATCGTTATAAGAATTTTTTACGGTATCTTAATATCCTTTAAGTCAGGTTTCCAAAAGTGCTTACAATAGGCTTATGTGCTTCTAGTAAGCTATAGAATCTTCGAAATACAATATTAGATTTTTTCAGCGTATACAAATTATCTGTTTGCTGGATGATGATGTTTAGCTGTTCGAAGAATACTACCGTCTTCTCTAATGATAATTTTTCTAGGTAGTGGGACCCAGTTGGTAAGATAACGTTGTTCAGTTTCATTAATGAAGCGTTATTAACGGTTTTCATTCCCTAATGAGTTGTTTCTGGAGCCTTAACACGCTGCAAAATACATATTTCTCAGCCTTTTTCTATTCAGTAGTGTGGGTTGGAAGCAGGCACATACTATTTTTTAATGGCAAAATTTCCTCACTTGCCTAGTGAACTGATTGTTGGAAAGACCTCTACCAGGCAGATTGGCTTTAGGTCGCCAGTTGCTGGAACTTATTCTGGCAATTGAAATCCATCCACTTTGTTCCTTATCTGTAGTTTTTCGAATTTGCCAGCTAAATATTCGACTTGAAATGTTCAATTCGATCACTCAAAGCAAAGTGGCAGTAGTTTTCTTTATGTATACTGCAGGTGACAGAACTGTCTTCCGATAGATACTTTTAACTTAGCTGGATATGAAAGTTCTTTTGAGCAATTTGGGTGGTCCTCGAAATTTTGCATCAAGAAAGAATAAACCAGGAAACTTAGCGAACTAACCTGAACTAACTTCAGCTTTCACGGCTGATCAAAACTCTTTTTGTGAAGTAGTCTGGTGAAAAAAAAAACCTAACTTTTTGTGTTTTAATATTTTTACTTTAGTCAACACAACGTTCAGTTATTTAATTGTAGTTATATTAAATATATTTCCCCAATCTACATCGCCATTTTGCTCGTGTAAGTTTTTTTCTTTTTTAAAAATAAGTTTGGTTTGAAAATGTCGACATAACTTGTTTGTATTTTTAGGGTACCCATTATAGAGGTGGTATCCATTATACCGCTTTGAGTACCATGACCAAAAAGCCGGAATTCTGGTTGCAAAAAGCGGATGACATTTTTTTTTTGCTGAATCCACGGGAAGAACAAGCATGACATCTATTCAAGTAATTTCATTTCCCTAAAGTCTAATAATCTAGTTTACCATGAAAATAACAAAAGAAGGGCGAATTCCAGCGACTACAATATCTTCAACGAAAGAGTTAAAAAGTTTGATTCCATGGGATATGCTGGCTAACATTGGCTTTTAGAAGGGAAGATAGTGAGAACTAAAGCGATCTGGGTTACGCCACTTTGCAGCTCAGTTAAAGGAACAGCGACTTTAGAAATGTGGATGGTAAGCAGCTGCTTGAAGATGCCCATACCGAAATTAAACCGAAATTAAGCAGCAACTGCGAAATTGCGAAACCAATTCGCCTCCTGTTAAACATCAGAATCTGTCCGATATTTTGGCCAGCCTGCAGAGGGGTTCCGAAATTATTGGATCTTGTATTAAACAACCACGACATGACCAATTTGGTGCAGTCACAGGAAACGGAAGAATCTCAATTTTTCAAATCTCTGATCTTCATAGTGAGAATGTAGGAAAACAGTGTTAAGCCATCGTTTATAAGTGAGCCTGCGTTGAACAAAAGTGAAGTGTTGCTGCCGGAGATTCGGCAAACATTTGTCAAAGGCAGCAATATTACTGAGCTGATTGGTAGTAAAACGGAAAGTAGAGCGGCAGTGGCCTTAGAGGTGGAGACTTGGTTGAGGACAGGAAAGGAAGTGAATCTTTAGAGTTATAATATATAGAAGAAATGGTTGCTCTATAGAATATTACACATGTCCTTCCAGAACAATTTGAAGTAGCCGACAACAGCAAGGGTGACTTGAAATTTTCACTAGACTCACAAGAAAATGATAAAACAGATTCAAGCTAAATGAATGGGGTAGACCTGACTTAAGTTTGTCATCTCCAATCTCCAAAATTTTCAAAGACTAATAAATAAACTTGCTAATAAAAACCAGACCAATTTAAACTTCATCTAGAGGAGAAGAGAAACAGGAGATTCCAGTTCACCTTGTTCAAAAAATAAATTACCACATTGTTCTGAATTTTCATCAATCGTTCGAGTATTCTATTAGCTGTGCAATTGATAAACTTTGCGTTTCTGATAACTTTTAATATACAGACCCACCTTCTTGAAAGTGCTGGTTCCGATACGCGGACGACACCTTTGTTGTTTGGAGCCATGGCGAGGGCAAACTTCAAAACTTCCTCTCACACCTCAACTCTATCAACCCAAAAATTTAATTCACTATGGAGATAGAAAAGGAAGGACGCCTACGGTTTTTGGATGTTTTGGAATCACGGAGGCCGAATGGGAAGCTTGCGCACACTGTTTATAGAAAATCAACACACACTGACCGATAGTTCAATTACGGATCAAATCATCATCCGAGGCAGAAAAGGGGAGTCATAAAGACTTTGTCTGTGAGAGCCAAGAGCCTGCATTGGAATGAGAAATGAAGCATATAAAGCCTTTGGTTGGAATGGATACAGCAAGTACCAGTTCGATAGGGTGGTCCGTCCAAGGAATGTAGAGCATCAGGAAGGAACAACGGGAGAAGTTGAAGAAAACCGCGGGTGGATTAGTCTACCATACATCCACAAATTAACAGACAGGATCGGCAGGCTACTGGAAAACTACAATGTTAAAACTGTCCTTACCAACTCGTACAATACAACAGAGCTTGAGATCGGCCAAAGACCGCAGCGACCCCCTATCGGCACCCGGAGTTTACCGAGTTCCATGCAGCTGTGGCTCAGTATATATTGGCACCACAAAACGCAGTGTCAACATGAGGGTTACGGAACACAAGAGGAGTTGCAGGCAGGGACAAACACAAAAGTCAGCAGTAGCAGAGCATGCTTTCTCCGAAGGTCATGACATCTTTTTCAACGAGGTGAATATCTTATATCAATCGCAGCGTTTCTATTCGAGACTAACGAGAGAGGCCACTGAGATCTTTAAACGCGACAATTTCAACAGGAAGGAGGAAATTACGTTTCTAAATGCAGACTGTAAGCGAGTTCTACGACATAACTCAAGTGCGCTGAAACCTCGCACCACCACTACCCCCACCCCAGTCCTTCTTCTGCAGCGCGACGGCGGGGGCGCTGCAGTCCACCAATCATCTTTTAGTTGTATTTCCTCGACGACTAAACCTATAAACAAGGGATCGTTTTTACTATTCTCACTGGATTGATTTGCATTCACACTCATTCTGAATTGTTGGACTTCCTTGACATGTCTTAGTTTGCACATTTTTCCAAAATGATCTTTTTACACTTAAAGCATTCTGCTCCAAATGCAGGGCATGCATTTAGTGAATAAATACCACGGAGCTTACCACAGTCGAATCCGTCCACGTCGGGAGGCACGGGAGATTACTTCGCACATTGCCTCATCGCCTTTGATAAAGTCTTCCGCTGCTGTGGACGAAACGTCAGGAAGAAATTCCATTGGACCACGGCTTCAAAGCCCGGAAAACACGTTAGATTGTATTTTGACCGGCCGTGAAAGCCTTCACAGTCTTATACATTCATCTCAATTTCGATTATACTTTATATTTCTTCAAATTCTGTATCGATGCAGTCAATATGATTATTATGTAACAAAAGAGTTAATAAGAAAAACGTAAAAGATAGGGCTTTATCAAAATGAGTTGAAAAATCGTTGATTGAAGCCAACTCCAAATCGAAAACGAATAGGAATAGGTTAATTTGCTCACAATTGAGTGTCTTGAAAATTATAACACTTTAATCAATCTGATTGTCAATATGGAAATCGTAGTTGATTAGATGTGCTTGATACAGTAGTTTATTAATAACAATATAATTTAACTTCTAATGCCCTATATCGAATTTTGTAGCTTGATACATAATTATAAATTAAATAAAATACTAGTCATCATTTATTAAAAATTTATTCATTAAAAATATTATTGTTTGAAATTACTAAAATTTCAAACAATATTCCACTGCAAACGTAAGTCATAAAATGAGAATATTATCAAATAATTGGATCCATAGGGCGGTCGTTCCGTCTTCTTGACACATTTTGGTCGCTGATCTGATGGTGGTCTTAGCGCCGAAACCGCGTGACTTTTTTCTCTCGCACCCATAACCATATTGGTTTTATTCAATTAGTTATTTGTTATTGTTTAGTGCTTTGATCAAGCAACAATTTCTAGGAATCAATTATTTGTAAGCCTGCGGATATGATACAAGTTCAGCAAAGAGAGATAAGGAATAGTGTAAAGAAAATTGTATCAAAGTAAACACAATTACAGACTGTATTTAGCAGAATTTAGTTTAATCTGAAGAGTCGATAAGATACGATTAGATATTTAGTCACAAGTTTCTTTTGTTATTGATAATAAAGTTTTGATAATGCTTTACTAGCTGAAACAATTTTACCTCCTGTGGTAAATAATTTCTTTATACATGTAGCGATAATATGTATTAATCAGCTAATTGTTGGCTACGAGCAAGAACATCGATATTTTTACCTAATGAATGGATTACTAATCACGATTATCTCAGCATAATAGCTAATAGGTAAAAAAATCAAAAATAATCCATAGTCCATAGTCTGATAGCTCATAATAGAAACATTGTTTGTGTTATGCAGGCATCTGATTTTGAACTTTGGTACTGTTAATAAACTCGACTTTCGCATGGAAATCCTCTTCCAACTGCTTCATCAGCAATCATAAATCACAATGGGGTTTATTAACTAGTTTAGAAAGCATTTGAAACATTTAACGAACTTGAATGCCTATAATTTGATTTAATTTATAACAGTGATAGTATACAATTGTATCATAAGAACTATAAAATACGTTGCTTCCTATGCAAAATTTATCTAGGGCAATATTAGAATAAATGGTGGAACATCTGCTGTCGCATTTTGTGATGGAGATTTATTGATTTAGGGGGACGGGGCAGATGATTGATTAACGTAGAAAAAAAAAATTTTTTGCGAAGTTTGGACCACAGAAAAACACTGAGACGGATCTTTTCTGCTAACAACGTAATCTAAAGATGAGTCAATGACATGGCGAGCTAATCAACCACATACCGGTATTTTTTGCGATGCTTATAAAGGTGATGAATACTATTCTGGTTAGATAGATTAGCCATTGTATATCTTCCAAAATGGTTTCCGGCATACATATAAAATAATTACTTCGTTTAAGATTTCTCATTCACGTTTTGACAACTAAATGAAGATTAATCAAAGGTAATTATGACTAAATGATTGTGGAACCTGCTGTTTATTCTTGGTGCCGTCAAAATTCGTTTTTTATTTTGGGCAACTTTTAAACCACTCTGGTGTCAGCGAGATGAAGCTTCAAGAAACGTTATAAGCTGTTTGTTTCAAGAGATAAAAGACAATGTGCTAATCGACATGGAAAGGGGGCTACTAACTTCCAAATAAACCTTTTAAAATACTTGGAAAAACTTCTGAGATATTCTGTTTTGAGGCAAAGATTTTCTTATGGCCAGAAAACAATGCTGCGGAATTTATTCCGGGGTTTTGATTCCGTGCTAAAATTACTGCGAAAGCTATTAAGCCGAGGAGCTCAGCTTCCAAAGCTAAGTAGACTAAAGCCTTCGCCAATAAGAAGAAAAGTTCTGTTAAGGGAAAATGTCGGAATCTGGTTGTTTTCAACAGTATTTAAGAAATTTCCACTTCAACCCTTGCTATAAAGCCTTTTTTTATAGCTTTACTAAATATATTGTCAAGAAGCAAGATTAATAAAAAAAACAGTAATGCCTTATAAGATATAATGAAATTACATTTTTTTCCCTGAGTTTTAAAGGTTTAGAGATATAGAAACAAAGCAAAAAGTATACAGACTAAAAAAAAGGCTTGCTAATTATTAAAGCAATAAAACACAAGAAACTGAATTATATTACTTACCTCGCTTTCATTATCGCCCTGTATTTAAAAAAAAATAATAACAAGCGTTTCCTTTAATTAAATACCTATAGTCTTTTAATATTACGTCAGACTACTTAAAAGTAATTAATGACGTCAATATGACCAAGGCGATATTATAAGACGCTTAAGGGACGTGATACAAAGACGTCACTTCTTATCAATGTGTGTCATTATCTATTACGAAGACTTTTGCTGTATTAAATAAATTAATAATTTAGCGATGTAGTATGTGTTTCTTACATTCAGATGACAAAAAATATAGTTCTCTAGTTTCAAGTCCAAAGTAAAGATCAGAAGCCTAATATCGGAAGCAAAAATTAACAATTGGAGCTAATAGCTCCAAAAACTTATAATATATGTTGGGCAAACAAAGAACAATGATGGACACACGGCAGTGGCGTTCTCTGGCTAAACTAAAATATTATATACATCTTGGTTATATTCCTTAACTAGACTAAATAAGCTTCACCCAGTAATTAGTATGCCTCTTAAATGTTTCGTTAGAGAAGGTGATAAAAGCATCAAAAACAAATAATTTAATCCGGACGATGACTTTTAACGTACTATAAAAATCACTAAATTTGATATTATGATTAGTTTATCAACGCATACGGTAGCGTGTATCTCTGTGGCAGCCTGTTTGCGATGCAGTTCGCAAGTTCAATGCAGAATTTCATACACATTTTTTTATTATTTTCTTTAATTTTCTACTAAACCAAACACTAATAAATAAGCTGAATTTTACCGTTCATATGGTGATTACCGGAGACATCAAGGTCTTCTAACCTTGATCAGTTCTTTAACACTTAAGTCAATCTCAACAAACAATATTGCTCTGCATGGAAGACTGCTCAATTAAGCACAGTTCTTAAGAAAGTGTGGCATATTTAAAAGATAAAAGTTAGCAAAGCTAGGTCGATATGACATAAAAAGGCTGAAGTTCAGTACAGTTAACTGATTTAGACCTGTCAGTTGGGCGCCACTCAATTTAGGTTATAGATTGTGGCTATAATATTGAAATTGAAAAAATTATTACAGAAAGTAATGGATGTTCATTTGTTTAGGTGATCAAACCAAAGTAAAACAACAGGAATTATTAAAATTGGGCTATTATTTTATTTACTACGGTATTAGTTCTTACCTGTGATTTGTACAACTACTCATTAGTTATTAAATCTACTCCTACCAATTTGAACATTTGGCCAGCTTGCAGGGCTCTCTCACTAGCTGAAGTAGAGGATCAGTTCAACACATGGGAAACACTGGACGGTTGGTTTAAAACCTAAGAGCCATCACCGCCACTAACGACTCCATCTTCGGCAAAGGGGATGGTAGTTGTAAAATCCAAAAAAAAAGGCATTCCAGTCCAGTTGCAGTGCAGTTCCAGCACTCAAACATTGGAACCCGACAATCACGAACTAGGACAAACTAAGACCCCAAAATAAGAGAAATTTACTGCAGCCACATGGCCAGGCTGTAACCGTTTAAAGGACAGGCTCGGGTCCGATGTGCCCTGGAAAGTGGTCAAAATGGAAAAGGGACAAAAAGAAAAATGTAGGACGAATATCTGATGAGTACATGAATAAAATAAGGGAATCTAAGAAAGAAATTTGGCAATGCTCTAAGGACAGCATAATCAACCAATATACATATGTCAACGTCTAAGAGCGACAATTCGGGGACCTCCTCTTTAAGGGATTTCTAGTCAGTGATCAAGGTACTCCGTGAAAGTGGTTTTCTGGTGAGATAGCTCAAAGTATTGTGCGAAAGTCAGAGTGGCCGAATCTGTAAGAGGGAACCATGACCCAATAATTGATAGCTTCTTAGGAAGTAAAAAGGTACTGTACGAGGTGTTGCATAAAAGTATGAAATGAGTGCCCGTAGATTTTCTTTCTTGAAAAGAAAACGCTACACTGCCTCTCTCCAAAAAGAAAAAAGGTTGACATTAGTTGACCCTTTTTGAAAAAAAATGAAAGAAAAAAAACTGGCCAAAGACAACAAAGCTTAATTTAGCAATTATAAACGATATCAGAATTATTCTGCATTACAATCATAAAAAGGCACTTAAAATTAAATTACAATGTTGAGCTATAGTCCTTGTGGTACTCAATTTTACAAAATAATATCTAATAAACTACCTTCTACAAATATCTAAGTAAGTAGTCCTAATAGATAAGTTTCATTATGTAAAAATCAAATCGAAAACTGCAAATGTAACTCTTAAAAATACACATAGTAATGTGAAACGGCTCTGTGATTATATTACAACAACAATGATAACTTTCGCGTATCAAACCTCTAATAACAAAAGTCATATTAAGTAATTGTCTCTATCGGTAGGTCAAAATTGAGAAAAACGTCATAATCAAGACAGGCAAAGTCAGTAAGTATCTATATCTCGATGCATAATAACTACATTAGCCAAAACAAAAACTCAAAAATTCTATGATAATATAAATGGCATAGTAAAGACTTTTAGAAGTTAAAAGTTCAAACCAAAATTATAAAGTGTATCATCCAAAGAAAAATAATGATTTCTAGTAATGAATACTTCAAGACTATATCACGAAATCTAACTATTCAGTTAACATTAACTAACAGCAAAAAATATAATTGAAATCATTGAAAAAAATTCATTAACAAGGTATATATGTTGGTAATTGTCCTACTAACAAAAGTCTTGAACTCGCGACTCAAAGTTTTGTCTCAGACTCAAAGATACATCATAACAATTGTATTCCCAACATATGAGTAAGGCAAAAGAGGCCAAATCAGGAAATATATTAGATAAATTATTAGATTCAGGTGCACTCTGAAACCAACAGATAAATTTCACTGTTCATCATGGCAGGAAATTAAAAGTTTAAACTAAGTAGTATTCTACATAAATATTACTACAAAACTGTCTTTAGGATCATACACCCAATATAAGACTAAAAATTGTTAGTTGAAATTAACACTATTGTTATTAGTAGCAGTATAAATTATACTAATCGAGATAAGAGAGAATAGAGGTAAAACATGATTAGCTGAAATTGATGCAACTAATCGTGATAGGAGATACTCATTAATAAAAGTACCAAAATTATATTATAATTATCAAAGGTAAGGAACTTAAAAGATAAGATAAAAATTAAGGCTGAAGTATCTAGTAAGTTAAAAGGTATTATATATATATAAGACATAGGAGAAAGTAGATAAAGGTTTATGTTTCACTAGCACTGTCTGCTTTGTCACTTAAATCTTCTGAAGAACCAAGATATCTTTTGAAATCTTTAACGTGCCATTTTCCGGCATTTGTGCCATCCAAGTTCTTCAAAAGATAGACTGCAGGTGACAGTTTCTTGTGCACAATAGAGAGGGTGAATTTAGGAGCCAATTTAGAAGAGAGTTTATTCGTTACATTTGACAAAACTTTATTACGTTTCTGAACTTTCTAGGCTACATTAAATCTGATATCTCCTCTACGGAGATTATAAGAACGCAGATTCTTAGCATAGGCTTATTTCAGTTTTTCACGTACTTCTTTGAATAAATCTGTAAATTCCCCAAATCCTTCAGCATATGTTTCTCTATCGCCAGGAATAATTTCAAAATTTGTATCAAGCTTCTCTTGATAATAGTCACCACAGAATGTAACATATCGACCAAAATGCAAATATGACGGAGTAAAACCAGTAACATCATGAATAGCAGTATTCAAATATAACCAAATATACCAAGAACACAAAACGCTTGATTTCTGTTGTGGTCATTAAAGTGGAAACTGGAACTTGGAACCCGAAAAGTCAGGAACTTGGAACTAGAAACTAGGTCCCCAAATTAAGAGAAATTTACTGTAGTAAAATTTAGAGAAAATATCTGATGAGTACATGAATAAAATAAGGGAATCTAAGGAAGAAATTTGGCAATATTGTAAGGACAGCATAACCAACGAATATACAAGTGTTCAAGGTACTCCGTGAAGGTGGTTTTCTGGTAAGATAGTTCAAAATACTCTGCGACAGTCAGTGTGGGCGAATATGTAAGTGGGCACCAGACCCAATGATTGATAGCTTCTTAAGAAGTAAAAGGGTACTGTACGAGGTGTTTTATAAAATTATGAAAGGAGTGCCAGTAGATTTTCTTTCTTAAGAAGAAAACGACACAAAAGATTTAAAAAATAAACCTAATAAAAGACAAGAAACCGCACCCCCAAAGTCACTTGTTTCGTAATAAAATAGTCGTTCTCATAGCTACTATCAAACAATACTAAAAACAGAATTGCAGACGTCACCGAGTATGCTAATATTTCTAGGGAACCTTAGGTATGTTATTAATAACAATTATAAATAATATTATTAATAACATGTTCGGTAATAACATCATTGCTGAACACTCTTTGGATCCATTATCATCACATCTCTCTTTACGGCCGATGACGTCATCAGCGCTGCATAAGGGAGAGAAGGGGAACATAGTTTGTCCTCTTGCTGAACATAGAGGTCATTTGACTATTTTTATTTCAACATGAAGGCTGGAGAGGCCCCACACAAAACTTTAAACATTAAAAACACTTAGATTCAACCTCTAGGTGCTTCTTGCCATATTTTAATCTGTCGTGTCTTGTTTTTGAATTTGAAGTATTGTTTGTACTGTACTTTACTGTACAGGGTGGCCTAATTTGGGTGTTTTAAATGGGAAACTCCTAAACTAATAAGAATATTAAAAATCAAAAAGTCGATGCCGGGGTATTTTTTCGACTTGATTTCATTGCCGCAAATATAAATCTGCTATCGTTATTTGTTTTCTTGCAAGTGATGAAAGTTCAATTTTCGCCATTTTCTAAAATACCTTGTAATTTTTTTATTAGTCTAGTTTGGTAAAAATAGTTTTTACATTATTAAGGCACTTTTTTCAATAGATTCCAATGGCGATTTTTTAATTTTTATATACCCATTGTTTTTTTAGTTATAACATAAACTTCTATTTTTTTAAATACAACCTATAACTTCTTTCTACTTTGATAGAAAGATATTTTTTTTCTCTTTAAAATGACATATAACATATTAGGTTTTACATTGAACTTGTATACTTTATTTAAGAAAAACTCCTTTTTGAAATAGTTGACCATGACGCGTGACGCGTTAGACGCTTCTAAGTTGCTGCCGTCGGCCGAACTTACCCAATAATTACACTTCTAACATGTTTTTTAAAAATTTGAATATCCCTGGTCGAACGACTACAACAGAAAGTTTTGTTGTTCTCTTATTGTTTTTAAAATATGGGCATCATATAATCATAATTTTAGTTCAAAAATATTTTCAGGTTAGCAGCAAATTTAAAGACGCAAAAACATAACTATTTGAATTTTAAAACTAAACATCACAACAATAACAAGTTCGCTTACTATTTTCAACAAGTAGGTAGATATATTAATTTTTTAATTTAAATATAATGTGACACAGAAACGACAACTATTTTAAATAATGTAACAAACAATAAGCTACAAAAGATGTTCCAAAGTTCCTTCGTTGTTGTCGATACATAATTGGCACTTCCTGGAAACGCGTTGAATGGCATTTTGTGCATTTTATGCAGATTTGAAGTTGAATTTAAACAATTCACAAAATTGTTTTGTAAATTGTCCATGATGCAATTAGTAAGCCTATACAATTTATTTTTTAAGTGACCCCAAAAGAAAAAATCTAGAGGTGTCAAATCTGGCGATCTCGGCGGCCACTTGATGGGTCCTTTATTTCCTATCCATTTGTTGCCAAAGTTTTCCGTCAAAAAATTTGAAATAACCCGTGAGTTGTGGGCGGGTGCGCTATCTTGTTGCAGAAAATAGAAATTTCTATCATTTAACGGAATCTCGTCCGTAAAAGCATCAATAATGTGTGTCAATAATGACTCTATACAAGGCTGAAGTTAGGTTTGTATCATATATTCTATATCCGAGTTTTCTATTGTTGAGCAATGCGCACCAAACACTAAACCCAAATCTACTTTGATCACGGATGTCTCGGACTTGATGAGGATTCTCGTCAGACCAGTGATATTCGTTATTTCTGTTAAATATGCCTGCATTGCTAACAAATGTCTCATCCATTCAAATAACTTTTTCAAGAGATCTTGGATCTTCTTGTAATTGGCCCAAGAACCACCGACACCATATTAGTCTATTTCCATGATCTTCGGGAAGGAGATGCTGTTTTCTCAATTTGTAGGGCTTGAATTTATTTTTCTTTAAAATGCCTAATGCCCTAGATCTTGAAACTCCACACTCTGATTCAATTTGCCGACGGGACATTGAAGGATTTGCAACTACATCTCCTACTACTCTTATGGATGCTGTTTCTTCATCCACGACATTATAGATTCTTCGTCTTGACTTGGAAAAAGACCCAAAGCTCCTTAAGCTATCCTTAAATCTTTTGCACGTAGTTTTATGAAGCTGCCTCCTCTCAGGAAAACGATTCCAGTCAGATTCAGATGCAGCGTCTGCTTCATAATTATTTTGAATATAAGACTCTAACATGTCGTATTTTCAAATGCTTGAAATCATATTTTTTCGTTACGTCCTTATAAGGGTAAAACTTAATGAACGTTATTGAACTGTCTACGCTATGATATCATTAAATTTCTCCAACCGCAGAATATCGGCAGTGACAAGTGATAGCTGCACGACAAGATGGCCGCGACATCGGCATCAGAGCGTCATCGCGTCATGCCCTACTACTTCAAAAATAAATTTTTATCAAAAAAGTATATAAGTTCAAAACAATACCTAACATGTTTTACGTCGTTTTAAAGAGAAAAAAATTCTCTTTCTAACAAAGTAGAAAGAAGTTATAGTTTGTATTTAAAAAAATAGAAGTTTATGTTATAACTCAAAAAACAATAAGTTTATAAAAATTAAAAAATCATCATTGGAATCTATTCAAAAAAGTGCCTTAATAATGTAGAAGCGATTTTTACCAAACTAGACTAACAAAAAAATTACAACCTATTTTCGAAAATGGCGAAAAACGAACTTTCATCAATTGCAAGAAAACAAAAGACGATAGCAGATATCTGTTTACGGCAATGAATTCAGCTCGAAAAAATACCCCGGTCTACTTTTTGATTTTTAATATTGCTATTAGTTTGGAGTTTAGAATTTAAAATTGATTTAACCCAGTGATTTAACTCTGAAAAGTAAGTTATATAATTTTTTTGACCTTTAACATGGTGCGTTAGTTACTCGTCAAATTTTAGGCACTGGTAATAGTCTAAGGGCCGAAACCGGTCTGCCAAAAAACTTTTAATAAATATTTGCACAAAGTATACATTTTTCTTCCCTTTAAAAGACCTTTAAAAGATCTTAAACTTTAGAAGAAAGGCATAAATAACAGGTTGAAAGAAAACAATAAAACTTGCGGAGAAATGAGTTCAAAGTTTAAAGCACAAAATCAACGAATTGAACAACAAATGATGAATTAGTTCAAAAATTAGTAAAGAAAGTTTCTTGGCATCAGCGGAAATATTCTCAACAAGATATATTGAACCAGAGAAAACACAATACATAAACGAGAAGAACTAAACAGGTTACTTCAAATCATTATCATTAGCTCACCGTAATTAACCAGAAGTGGACCGGTTTCGGCATTGAGCCCTTCACCAGCGCCAAAATATGTTGTGAATAGCAAGTAGTTGATGGGCATAAATTATCAGAATACATAAAATAAACTTACTCGTCAAGTGAGAATTGCCAAAAAGAAAGTCCTATGCTTAGCAAAAAATTTGGGTCTAGTCACAGTGAAAAATTAGAGACTTGACAACTGTTGTAAAAATGACTTCAAATGAACAACAAAAAACGAATACGACACTATAAAATATATATTCATAGAATATTAAAAAATATTATAAAAGTTAGGTAGGTGGAACCTTAATGGTGCCACTAGTTTTTGAAACTAACGGAAGGTGTTACCACTTTCCACAGATTACTTCGTCACTTTATTTGTGACTATCTCTGTATTCTTTGGATTGCCGGTTTCTGTTCTACATTTAGGCTTCGGTATCATCAACCGACATAGGTGGAACCATCAGGTATCACTTGCTGAAAGGCCTCCTGTCATCGTAGTTTTTTTAAACTAACGGTAGGTGTTACCAGGTTCCACATATCGCTTCTTCACTTCATTTTTCAATTTATAGAGTGACATCTTGAGCCGCTGAAGCCGCTCTGATGAGCTATACCGCATCGAAACGCGTCCGTGGATAGGTCGATATAGCAACAAATATTATAAATATAATAATTTGCATTCTTTGTATTGTAGGTTTCTGTTTTCCATTCACGTTTTGGTATCGTCAATCTACATTTCCAACATCGCCTTCTCTCTTAACTTCACACAAAAATGTGAAGTAAACATGATCACAAAAAAAATTATTTGTATTTTTATTGTTCTCTTTAGGAATACCAACTTAGGTGACCTCATTGAATGAGTAACTTGTCAGAGGGCAAGCAGTCTTCTGAAATTTAAACTATTAACTGCAAATATAGATTGCAGGGTTGTGAACGTAGTCGATAATAACCAGAGCAAGTCATTTTAAGCACTTGTTTTTTTGGGAATCGTCTCAAAGACCCTCATAACAAGTCAGATACCAAATTATTCCACCTTTTTTTTTTGGTGTATAATTTCTACGTAAGTTGAGTAGCGGATTTAGCACAGGAAAATGAAAAACTTCTCTTTTTAGGAAAATGTCAAGGTTTTGACCTCTGTATTGAGTCTTTCGCAAGGCTATACCCTGTGGGTTGCTCTTACTTGAAAAAGACTTAATATAGAGACCGAAACGTTGGCATTTTCCTAGAAAGCAAAATTGTTTATTCTCCTGTTCTAAACCCGCTACTCAACTTATATCAAGGACGTCTAAGAATTTCTAAATATTATATTAGACTGGATTTGATATAGAGGACCTTGAAATCGGTCGGGAATTGTTACTGTACTAAACCCCATAAACCACATATGGTCATAACTAGGCAACTGATTGGTTATTGCAGTGCCTTTGTTCTTTTTTGGGCTAAATCATTGTTCGTTTTTCGTTTACCAATGGTACATGAGATATTCGCCAAGTTTTCTACGTCTCTATGAACGTCAATTTGTGTCACCTATTGTAGTTATCAACCACTAGCAGGGAAACGTTAGAGCTTCTCTCCGAGAGTCACTTTCCAGATAGTCTCTTGATGGAAACGGATGAACTCCATATCTCCCTGGGGCTGAACAAAAGACCTAAGGAAAACGACTGGAGTGTCTCAAAAAAGATTATTAACATATATTTCAGGCGGCTAGTGAAGATGGAGTGAGACCGGTCTTCCTACAGAAATGTCTGGACATTCTTGCTCCAACACTAACCAAGATCTTTAGAGCAAGCCTGGCTTGGGGGATACATCCCAACCAGCTGGGCCAAAGTTAAAGTGGTATATATACCAAAAGAGGGACGTAACGAACCTCGTTTAAAACCCCTAAGTCTAACATCCTTCCCACTGAAAAGTCTGCAAAAGATGTTAGATTTGTATATTAAACAAGGTGCGTTAACCCAACGCCCTCTCAACCCACATCAGTATGAATATCAAATCGACCTATCTAGCACTGAACAACTTCGTCGGGAAGATCTCGCAAGATCTCAAGGAGGGGGGCATAGCGGTAGGGATATTCCTGGACATTGAAGGACATAGAGGTGTAGAGCAAACTATTCAAGACTGGACGCGCAGCATGCTAAAGAGCAGAGCAATTACCACCAAGCATCATCACCAAGTTTCAGAGCGGCCAGGGGGTGTCCGCAGGGAGGAAATCTATCAATTCTGTACTCCGTACTGGTGGATGACCTGCTTGCTGTGGTTGAACTGTGGTATGTGGATGTTCAGGCGTATGCAGACGATCTTGTGATCCTGATTCGAGGCTGTCATGAAGAACAGCAATACTCTAGGAGATTATCAACACCATCTACGAGCGGTGCCTTGGGGAGAAGATGTCTATCAACCCGCACAAAATCGTGGTGGTTCCGTTCACAAGGAGGAGAAAATTGTACTCTTTGAGGCCACGCTCCTTGCTGGGCAAAATCATTCCATTTGCAAAGGAGATGAAATATCTGGGCGTAATACTAGATAAGACACTAAACTGGAATGCACATATGGAATGAATGATCAGCAGGGGTACATTGTCCTTGTGGACATGCAAAAGTTACTGCGGAAAAAACTGGGGACTGGGGATTAAAACCCAAATTAATGCACTGGCTGTACGTGACGGTCATTAGACGAATGATCACGTATGGAGCTATTGCCTGGCATTCCAAAGGCGGAGAAAGACGTGCGTAATGCAAACTGAGTAACTTGCAGCGTCAAGCCTGCCTGGCCATCAGTGGGGCATTTAGCACCACTACAACATTGATCATGGAAAGAATTCTCGGGCTAATTGCGCTCCACATTCTGGTGGAGAGGGAAGCCAAGTGGAGTATATACAGACTCCACAACATACAGGAGGGGGAGGTGAGGTTACATTGGAACCAAACCCACTGGAGGCTGAATTAACCGGCCATGCTTTGCTGGGTATGCCTTCTGTCACCTACACTTATTGACCCCATAAGGTAAACCCCCCTACAAAGGAGGAGTGGGCCCAGAATAAACTAAGGCAACTGAGCGGGCTTCACTGCTGGTCGGCGGATGGCTCAAAAGCTCTCGAAAGAGTGGGAGCTGGGGCTCATGGCGGTGGACAGAGATACAGACTCCAGGAGAGTCTGGGAAAGCACGCAAGAATATTTCAAGCGGAACTCCATGCCATTGAAATATCTGTCAGGTCGATAAGCAATCAACTGGACAAACAAAAATATCAAAATATATTCGGACAGTCAAGCGGCATCTGACTCCATCACGATCTTCTCGAGAACTGTCTGGAGAGTTCGAAACACACTGAACCACATTGGGGAGATTAATACGCTAACCTTAGTCTGGGTTCCACGTCTCAAAGGCTTTGAGGGCTATGAAACTACTTCATAGGGCCTGAACCGGCCCTAGATATCGCAAGAGAGCTATCGAGGAACGCAATAATCCAGATGACGGAAGAACAGAGCGAACGTTACTGGATAAACAGCCCGGGCCTTGTCCACTCAAAGGCGTCATACAAGGACTCTGTGAGAAAAGACTAATTAAACCTCGATAGACAACAGCTGAAAGCCACTATCCGCTTATCTCTGAGCACTGTCGATTAAAACACCACATGCATAGGATAGGCCTGGCAGACAATGCCAAATGCATACTTGCATGGAGAATGGTGAGGTTTGTAGAACACATCCTGAGTGAATGTCCTGCATTGGGAAATGCAGAACACTGCTTGAAAGGACTGAAAGGTTAGATTTCAGAAGAATACACATCACACCACCTGACTTCCACAAAATCTCACTCAAAAAGATAATAGACTTTCTAAAAGGAGTGGGTTTTCTTAGTGAACTTTAATTGATATTGAGGCACAATAGATCTTGTAGGTCACGGTGCACGGGCCCCCCTCGTGGGACCACTCATTTCATTCAATCAGTCAATCTGTTGTCATCTGTCTGACCATGAAATGATAACGTACTGGGATATTCTGACAAACTTTCGTGAAAGGTTCTTGTAGATACAAAAAAATTGAGAAGGATGCAGGGGGATCCTTGAACTAGCTATGGGTAAGTTCTTTCAGCACTAATTCGAATTTTATTTTAATTTTGGATGTACCTACATTTTTGAATTCACCAGCCTAATCTTTATCAACCGGAGATTGTAGAGACTGTCGTCCAGATATCGTGATACTATTAAGTCCGTAGCACCTTTTCTTCTTCTAAAACGGTACAAATTTAATCGGAATTGATGTGGTGTGCTGGGGTTGGGAAGATGCAGGTTATTTAGAGGCTATTACTTTATAATCCCTGGAAGATTCTCTTTTTTTTTATTGGTTTCAGGATTGGTAACAAAATGGTTTTCGATTTTTAACGTTTCGTTCTATAAATTATTTGTCTTTCATATTTTTTCTTATCGGTCTAAATTTCGATTTGCGTTGTTTTCATTATTTCAAGGTAAATTTGACAAAATTTTTAACCTCTCCAACGAGTGAATACTTGTAATCTAAATTACTTTTCATTGAAAAAATTTTGATACTAAACTGTAGTTTTTTATAATTAATAATTCCTAATTTTCTTTTTTTTATTCGATATTGGCAAGAAAAGAAATCGCTTTTAGCATTTTTTTAATTTTTTTTAATTTTTTTTATTACTAATTTCTTATTTTTAATTTTTAGTGAATTTTTAATTACTAATAATATTTTATCTAATAATATTTTCTATTGTAACGCCTTTCTATTTCTTTATTCCTGTTTTGTGACAACTGTCTTTTTAGGTAATGTTTTGTTTATTAAAATTATTGTCTCCTCTATTTGCTGTGGCAATTCTTATACAAGAAAAATCAAATTTAGGTATTTCTTTCTTCTTTAAGCAACTATAAAATACTAAAACAAAATTTACTGTTGTGGGAGGTTGTTTGCCTTCTTCTTCTTCTACTGTAACCATTTTTGTCTTCCCTTCCTTATCGCTTTTTTTCGCTTTTTAAGTTCTTTCTTACTCAAATATTTTTTAAAATTTTTCATATTTTTCTATAAGTTTTTGCCATGCTCTTTCAGTTTTTTTCATCGATTAGACTTTTTATTAAGTTTTCATTCTTTTTCACATTTAGCTTTAAATTGATTTTTTTCAGCACGTGAATAAAATATTCTAATTTGCAATTAATAATTCCTGATTTTTTTTTATATTTTATACGATTTTTGACCTAAAAAGATTAACAACACTCAATCAAAATTTGAATAAAAAATCGATTTTATTGATTTTACTCCAAAACTGTTTTGGCTTAAAATTAGAAATAATTTAAATTTATGCTTCTATCTACCTCTTTTATACATACTTTTTGCAAAATTTTTGTTTTTCGATTTTTTCTATAATTTTCTAGACATTTTCTATAAACACTTTTTTCTAGGTTTTAAACAATTTTGGACCAAAACTAGAAGTATTGTTAATCCTATGCCTTTGCCTACCTCTTTCGAACATATATTTTATATCGTTCAGATTTTTTCATTTTTTTTAGCTCTCGTAACTTTGTTTTGTTCTACATATTTCTCTATTCTTATTATTTGTAACGTTTCGTTGGTTACATTTTTTGTTTTTCATATTTTTCTTATCGGTTTAAATTGCGCTTTGCATTGTTTTCATTATTTCAAAGTAATTGTTTAAACCTCTCCAACGTGTGAACAGTTGTAATCTAAATCACTTTTCATTGAGACACTTTTGGTACAAAACTGTAGTTTTTTGCGATTAATAATTCGTAAAGGGGTTTATCGCAATTTTCACAAAATCTTTGTAATCGCTTTGCTTCAACCTATGAGTTTCTTTCTGATGCTTTTTTGGTCTCTAAAAGATTTTACAAAGTGAAACTATTTGTAATAGTTTTCACCACTATATCTCATCTCTTTTCTGCATCTTCCCGACATTTTTCCTCCTTCTATTGATGGCCTCCTTTCTCATTTTAAACGGATGTATTGGTACTGGGTATTGCTTGATTACTTACCTCATTTAGGATATTTGTGAAATCCTCCTATTATTAAGATGTTTCCTCTCGAGGGTTTCCATTGTTTGATTTTACTGTAATGTGCTTTCCATTCAGCTTTCCTAAAGTTTATTCTTGTTCATTGGGAATGAGCTGTTTCCATGTTGGTGGTGCTTGTAATAATATCAAAGTTTTGTTAAACTTGGATATTTTTTATTTTTATTTTGTGCTAGATTGAGAGGATTGAGAGGATATGCAGAATTGACAGATTTAGATTGTTATGTTAAAAAAATTGAATAAACATAGTAGGCCGCAGCCTACTATGTTTTTGTTTTGTTTCAGCGCCATGTTCTCGAAAGCGGTTGCTTGTATCAAGAAAATTCAAGGGATTAAGTTAACAAGATCTTTGCTTGACTGACTAGATTGCCTAAAATGGAGTAAGTTTTAAAAATTGTGAAGGGATCCAAAAACCAGTTTTCTGCCGACATAGTCACCTCCCACAGACAAAAGGCCGAGATTTCGTACCTGTATTGTCTGGAGGCGACGTTTGGCAGAGTATCAAACTCATTTCTCTATCAGGCAGAGGAACCATAGACCGGTTGTTGAGCTCTAATAAGAGCGAGACCGGTCTATGGTTCTTCTATGGTTTCGCTCTTGTTAGAGCTCAACAACCGGTCTATAGTTCCTCTGCCTGATAGAGAAATGAGTTTGATACTTTGCTAAACGTCGCCTCCAGACAATACAGGTACGAAATCTCGGCCTTTTGTCTGTGGGAGGTGACAATGTCGGCAGAAAACTGATTTTTGGATCACTTCACAATCATCTCGCATGCCCTAGTAAAAGCACCTGCCGTCATCCGTTTTAAAAATTCTGACAGCAAATAATAATTTTCGTCATTCTAAAAGTCGATTTCCCCAAAAATATAATAAGATTAAAAATAAAAGAACTGTATAAAGGAAGGAAGATGTGCAATTTTTTAAGAAATTTTATGCAAAATTTTAGTCACAATTTGAAGAAATATTTTTTTTTGTTCAACTTTTTGGAAAGGGCGCAATTTTCGACCCTGGAACACTCATAGCTCGGTGAAGGTTCTATACACTTTAATGTAGCTCTCTACCATCGCATCGTTCTTACAGCTGTATTATTAAACATTTTATTCTTAGACTGACCATATCTAAAACATTTAGTAATCCTAAAATTATTTTGTTAATAAATTTTCCTGAACGCGATTTCTTTTAATTCATATGCCTTTGTTAACCAATACGATTTACAAGGAACATTCACAGATTATATACCGCAATTCATTTATATCATATTTGCTGTGTAAGTCAATATACAATAAATTGAATGAAAAAGCATGTACTCTGAATATTCATAGAAGGTGATTGTGCTAGGCGTATCTACACAGTAACAGTACACAGTATAAAAAAGTCTTTCATATTATTTCTGTTTTTGGCTATGGACGATTGGCTGAAATATGCATTTATTTAAACAAAACCAACAAAATCGAATTAAACCTCCGATACAAGCAGATCTCTCTATTCACTACACCGATAATTCAATAAAATATTGTGTGTCATGCAAAAATACCCGCATTGAGACACGATGTAATTATATTCACATTGCAATAATCGCACCTGCACGACACTATGCCTATGACTAAATTCCCAACCTTCTTCCCGAAACTAATAATTACGGCTGATGAAGAAAATTTTAAGTAATAATTTAACTATGACGGGATTAAATAACGAAACAAAAGTTGAGCGACGTGATAAATCTTATTTTGGACATGTATCTTTTTGTCAAAAAATCTTCTCTTTGCCAATATATATTTTTCCTCAGCTATAGGCAAGACAAAGAAATTTGGCCTTCTTGGAGCCGCTCCCTAAATGTGTAACACCTTTATTTGTTTATACTAAATTAGGTGTTATCATAAATATACAATACAGTTAGATATACCTGCTTATCTTATCAAATGAGTAATACCAATTTTAAATAGTCTTTCATCACAGCCAAAGCACAGGTATTAGGTACACGTATTTTTAGTTTAACGGGCTTGTTTGCAATTACAGGTCTCAGTCATAATGGTCGAGTGTTGGATTTTAGTGACCTTTGCTGCAGTTTTTGCTGCTGTGAACTGTCAAACAGCCGGTAATTTATTTGTGGCATCAATCGTCTTTCGCAGTTTGTAAAGTGACCTTGACTTTTTTAGGCAACGCTGTGGTGTTAACGGAATGTTACAACAATACTGCTCTACCAGGCATTACTACAGCAGATCTAAGACCTCCTGCTAATTTAAATATACTGCTTGAGTATATAACGAAGTTAGAAGATGCCAATCCATCGTTGAGTCCTAGGGAACTTTCTGTACTTATAATTCGAGCGTAAGTATCGTAAGATCGTATTTTCTACATGTTTTTTTTTAGATAATATGGATATGCTTACTTGAAATTTGATATTAGAATCTGGTCAAATTTCAAGTTAAATATTCTTTTTTTAACTAAATATACATATTTTGTAACTTCTGAGGAGGTTGTCTTGGTGGATCATTCGGTTCTTCAAACTCAGATTCAGCTTACATCTATAGATTAGACCATCGATCCGTAATATCCTGAGCTTCCCCTCGTATAACTTATTTTTCCAGGGGACGATTTCGGAAGAAACGCCTCTACATTAGAATTTTGTACCGTAACTTGATATCCTGTTTGTAAAACTTTAATTGGTTGAATATTCCCGGAATTCTATTGCTTATGATTTTTTACACCGCTGTGCTGGTTCTACTTGTTATCAAATGAAACTGAGAATAATCTCTGAACGTAGAAAGTAAATAGCCGCGCCCCACTAACTTCATTGTTTGACGTTGGCGCTGTGCGGAGGCAATCATCACCGCTTTGATGTATCAGCGCTTGCCAAACAGAGGCGATGTTCGATTTCTTTTTTTCTAATGCTGCACCATGTATTGCAGTGTTCAGATGAAATTTTACACTTGGTACGTTGTTAGTTAAGTTTTTCTGGTTTTATTGCAGAGAGTGACCTTTCTTATGTGTTTTCGACTTTGAATTATTTGTACATATAATGATTGACCATGCGTTGAGGTTTTTTTGACGTATCGTTTAATATGGTATAGTAACGGGATGTTGATGGTCCTCGGTTTTTAGTCAAGTCTTGCCTAATATTTTATAGTTCCACATTTTAAAGCATCAAATTGTTTTGATTATTCCTATTTTGATTTTGCTCATTTAGCAGAAAGAGGAAACAATTTTTTTCTATTTCCTATGTGAATTTTATAGTTGACCTTTAAATGATTTAAGAAATATTGAAATTGTCTATCATTTCTGTTGTGGTATATAGGGCACTCCATAGCTGTTAGCCTTCACCAGTCGTCAACCCTAGGTAACATTCTAAAGTTCAATAGGAACTAGAAACATCACGTTCGTTGATAGTTACATTCATTGGCAGTATTATTGTATTATTGGTTAAGGTGAATGAAAGGTGAAGTTCACCCGGTAGTGCGTCAAGTAATACAACATTATAAAAAGGATATAGAAGGATTGTGAAGGGAGCTTCTTGTTTAGTCATGATTAGAGTAGAGTCAAGAGCGAGAATATAGTAGAGTACGAAATCCAACGTCGTTTGATTTACCCTAATGGCATACTGGCGATAGAACCTTGCTGAGTAGCAGACGAGAATAGTACATGGCGACCCTGCCAGTTGTATGTCATTTTGGGTAAATGTGTCAGAGAGTGTGGAGTTGTTCCATGATTGCATCCGAGTCGAGTCCGTGCAGTCATAGTGACCATGGGAGGATCTGAATCCAAGGAGGAAGTTTTTATCAGCCAAGCGGGCAACAGTGGAGGTGTCACGGCGAATGGAACACCGGAGGCATCATCACCATCCGTGTACGAGATCCTTGGAACGGTTGCTTTTGGCGTTCTGGTGCTAGTAGGTATCATCAGTATGTGTGTCTGGGCCAAGAGAAGGTTCGAGAAGAAGATCCGGAAGGAGGTGAAGAAGGTGCAGGACGTCATCTAAGCCACCGTGAGATGCAGTCGAGTAAGAATTAAAAGTGTATATTTTTGCAAATAATTAGTTAGTGGGCTAGAAATTTTTATTATTATAGAATTTTTATTATTATTAGGTATGTGTGAGGTTAAATTTTAATAAGTAGTATTATTGGGAGCATGAACCCAAATGAGATTATTTCAATTTGTGAGGATAGTAAAAAGTTTTCCGAAGCATTGAAGAAAGATAATGCCGAACGTAGGTCGAGTGTAACTGTTTTAAATAAGCATTCACAAGCATTAAGTACTTTAGAAGAAAAGTTAACTTCATTTAAAGCGAGAGTCACACTTGATTTAGTCGAGGTAAATAAAAGGGAAAAACTTGCGGAGTACATAAAAGCAACGGAAGACATTTTTGTTAGTAATAGGAATTGTGTAAACTTGCGCTTAGAAGAAGCTACTAAGTTATCGCGTGGTAGTCAAGTTGATAATACGATGGGGGATAACTTCGAGTTGAGAACCGCAGGTTCGCTTTTACCAAATATGGATGGCACCGAAGAGGTTACCAAACAGTTGATCGACGCGATTGATTTTTACGCAGAAACTTTAAAACCGGACAGTAAACAATTATTAATAAAATTTGTCTTGAAAGCCAAACTAGCTCAGAGTGCAAAATTGCGGTTAGATAAAAGTTATGATACTGTAGAAGCCATCTGATATGAAGAAGTTTCTTTTGCAAACTAAATCGGCAACTTACTTAGCTGTTCAATTGCACAATGCCAAACAAGAGCATAGATCTCTTGATAAGTTTGCAAAAGAAATTGAACAATTACTTGTTGATTTAACTATAGCTCAAGCCGGAAATGATGATAGAGTGGTTCCAACACTTAGGGCAGTTAACGAGAAAATAGCAGTTAATGTTTTTGCGAACGGTCTTAGGCATTCGGATTTGAGAACGATTATTAAAGCTCGTAACTATTCAAACTTAAAAGAGGCCATTGCGGGGGCTATAGAGGAAGAAATCGTTAAAAGCCCACAAGAGCGTGCTGCTACCACTAACCCGAATATGTACCACATGAGAGGTAGCCGAAGGGGCTTCCCACCAAATCGGGGAATTCGGGAGAATTTTCAATCTCACCGTGGAAATTTTGGCGGTAGTAGAAGCAACACGTTCAATAATAACGACAACAGGTTCAATACCTTCAGAAGCAATGACAATTATATTCGTAATAATAACAATAGAGGTTTCGGACGCGGCTATGCGAATCAATATTACAATCGTCAGCAACATTGGCAGGCGAGGCAAGGCCAAGGTTTCGGATCTCGAGGGAGTAATGACAATCGCACAGGTCACCCTCGCCAGGTCTACGTTGCTAATAATAATAATATTGGTAGTGTTAATCATAACGGCAATCACGGTATCAATGAGGGCGACAACACCAATATAGGGAATCGGGAGCAAAAGAATGATGAATGTATACCTGACAGAAACCAGTTTTTTCGTGTCTAGCATAAATGGCGATTGGGGCAAGTTGAGTTCTAATCCACTAATTTATATTCAAGTTTTATATGCAGGTACACATTTAACATTTTTAGTTGATACAGGAGCGAGTATTAGTTGTATATTTTCGGATTGTTTAAACGGAGAACAAAAAATAGATACTTTAAATAAAATTAGGATTAAAGGTATATCGGGTTCCACGTTTGCGTTAGGATCCACAAAGTTAAATTTTACAATCAATGAGGCGGAGATTGCACATTTGTTTTTCGTAATGAATAGGTTTGATAACACCATAAATGGGGTATTAGGTTCAGACTTTTTGCAGAATTTTAAAGCAGGTTTAGACTTTGAGACATACACCATTTCTTTGACTAACAGGGGTGGAACAACTGTTACCACAAACCTTCATTCGAAATTTGATCACTTCACGGTAATACCTGTTCGTAGCGAAATTATTACGTATTGTTTTGTCACCGGAACCGAGGAGTGTATAGTGTTAAATGAGGAGGTGGTGGAAGGTGTCTTTGTGGCGAGTACAATAGGCAAACCGGAAAAGAATAGGGTACCTGTTAGGATTTTAAATGTCAACGAGAGAGAAGTTACATTACGGAATTTTCATCCAAAAACTGATAATATTTCGAACTACGATGTATGCAATTTCGGGCATAGTAACATAACGGTAAGAAGGGTAGAAAAAGTTTTGGAATTAATAGGTATAGATAGAGCCAATAAGGAGGAGAAAGACTCCATTGAGAAAATTTACGCCAAGTACGCGGATGTTTTTCATGTAGAAGGCGATCCGTTATCAGTTACAAATTTATATCGTCAGAAAATAAGGTTGCATGACAATGCGAGCCCAGTGTATGTAAAGCCTTATAGAATACCGCATGCACAAAGAACTGAGATTCGTAAGCAGGTAGAACAGATGATTCAGAATGACGTAATAGAAGAAACAAGATCAGAGTGGTCTGCACCTTTGTTGATAGTGCCAAAGAAAGCTGATAAGACGGGGGTAAAATCATTTAGAGTCGTTATTGATTATAGGTTGTTAAATTAGAAAGTAAAAGATGATGAGAAATTTCCTTTGCCAAATATAACCGAAATATTAGATTCCTTATCAGGGGCAGTATACTTTTCAGATTTGGATTTAACGCAAGGTTATCATCAAGTTGAACTGGATAAACAAAGCAGGAAATACACGGCGTTTTCTACAGAGGTGGGTCAATTTCAAATGAAGCGATTGCCTATGGGATTAAAAATTAGCCCGGGGGCATTTTCCAGACTCATGGCTGTAGCAATGTCAGGACTAAGCTATGACTCTTGTTTTGTTTATTTGGACGATCTAATAGTTTTTGGTAACTCTTTGCAAAACCACAACACAAATCTCATAAAAGTTTTACAAAGGCTTAGGGGAGTAAATTTGAAACTAAACCCTGCTAAATGTGAATTTCTAAAAAAAGACTTGTTATATTTGGGTCATGTCATATCAGCAGAGGGCATTTCACCTGATCCTGAAAAGATGAGAGCAATGGTAGATTATCCAACTCCAGGCAGCTCGGAGGAAGCGAAACGATTTGTCGCTTTTGCAAATTATTATAGGAGGTTTATAAAGAATTTTGCCGAAATAGCGCAACCGTTAAATAATTTAGCTAGAAAAGGGAAACTTTTTGAGTGGACTGAAGGATGTCAGGGCGCATTTCAGAAATTGAAACGTGCTTTGGAAAGTCCTCCAGTTTTGCAATATCCAAATTTTGCCGAGGAGAACAAATTTATTTTGAGAACAGATGCAAGTGGGTATGCGTTAGGTGCGGTACTTTCGAACGGTAATGATAGGCCAGTAGCGTATGCGTCAAAAAGTTTAAATAAGGCAGAGAGGAATTATTGTACGATTGAAAAAGAACTTTTAGCCATAGTATGGGCAGTAAAGCATTTCAGACCATATTTGTTTGCAAGAAAATTTAAGATACTGACTGACCATCGACCTCTAACTTACTTATTTAATATGACAAACCCATCTAGTAGGCTCACAAAGTTTAGATTATTGCTAGAAGAGTACGATTTCTCGATAGAATATGTAAAAGGCTCAGATAATGTAACGGCGTTGTCTCGAGTGACTATTGATTCTAACGAGTTAAAGGAAATGTCTAGTAAAATTTACCAGAGCTTAAATGTAATGACTAGGGCACAGACAAGACAGAAACACGACACGATACATGACAATGACATTATACCAATCAGAGATAGGATTGATCACCCTACTGTGGTTGAAGTACTGAAACAACCATCTAATACGGTAGAACTACGTCCGATAGGAGAAGATGAGTTTTTGAAACTTAAGAGAAAGCCACTTTATGAACGGGTTAATGATATTTTATATGATGTGAATTCACAAATTATTTATATTGGCTGGAATCACCGATCAACGTATGACTTAGGTACGGCGTTGAGGGATCTAGCAGAAATCTGCGCAGTAAAGAAAATATTAGAGCTCTATGTAATAAAAGATATAAGTGGTAAAGAATTCTTGCAAGAATTACGTGGTTTTAAAGACGTTCTATCAGAAAATAACTTACAAATAAAGGTAGTGAAAGGAGTACAAAGAATTGAAAGTAAAGAGTTGAGACAGTTGATCTTGAATGATTTTCACATGTTACTTACAGGAGGTCATGCAGGAATGACCCGGATGAGTAACAATATTAGGAGGTATTATTTATGGCCTAGCATGCAAAAGGACATAAAAGACTTTGTCAAAAGGTGTGATTTTTGCCAGAAGTATAAGCATTCGGCGTGTGTTAAGGCTCCAATGGTAATCACCACGACAGCCAAGGAGGCGTTTCAAAGGGTATCTTTAGATCTAGTAGGACCTTTGCCGCAAGATAATTATGGTAACAAATACATTCTAACCATACAATGCGATTTGTCGAAATTTATAGAAGCATATGCATTACGAGACAAGGAATCTGCAAGAGTCGCGAGGTCGTTCGTGGATAATTTCATTTTGAGATTCGGAATACCAACCGAGGTAATTACAGATCAGGGGACAGAATTTTTATCGCATACATTCAAGGAATCGTGTAGGCTATTAGGTATTTCACAGCTAAACTCAACAGCGTATCATCATGAGACGCTGGGGGCGTTAGAGAATTCGCATAAACATTTAGGTGCTTATTTAAGAATGCAAGTCACTAAAGAAGGTACCAACTGGACAGATTGGATACCGTATTGGTGTTTTTCATATAACAATTCAGTAAATATATCTACACGTTATTCGCCCTATGAGTTGGTATTTGGTAAAACGTGCAACGTACCGTTAAATGTCAGTCGAGACGTTGATCCACTGTACAATTTCGACGATTATCCTTTAGAGCTAAAATTTCGGTTACAAACAGCAAGGACCGATGCGAGGAGAAACTTAGTAGATTCTAAAGATAAGCGGAAGGCAAGGGTTGATGTAGATAAGTCAGCAAAGATAGTTAATTATGAAGTAGGAAATTTAGTTTTGTTAAGTAATAAGTCTGTAAATAGTAAGTTAGACCCATTGTTCAAAGGACCGTACAAAATATTGCAAGTGAAAGGTGTGAATTTGGTGTCAAGTGTGAACGGGAAGGACAAAGAAGTTCACAGGAACTTAGTGAAGCCATATTACGGACACTAAACGAGAATAGTACACTGTAATATATGATAAAAGTGTCATGTACCGGGGACAGGCTTTTGGTTTACCTGCAGCTGTTTCAATGCAGTGAGTTTCAAACTACTTCATTGTAACCGGTAATGTTAGCCATAACTGGTGACATTGGTGAACATATCGGAAACTGATCCTGCGAGGCGATGCTATACTAGCGCAAGAGGTTGACTTTTAAGGCAGTAACGCAATAGGTTGATCGCCAGTAACGTTTACTAGGTTAATAAGTTTAGTAAAAATAACGGGCAAAAAAAAAAGAAGAAAAAAAAAAGATGACGCCGACCGGTAGCAAGCCGGCGGTTCGATCCAAAAATCTTGGCACGACGGGGTGTGATCATTGTAACAAAACAGTTGTGAAAGTCTCAAAATGTGCAAAATGTGAAAGTTTATTTCACCCAGCCTGCCTGACACAGTCAGCGAACCAAAAAAGTGCAATTTGTGTGCAATCAAAAACGAATAAATGTTACTTTATGGTAAAAGTTAAACCTGAACTAAAAGATAAGATTTACGGCGATGGTTTTTGGCCGAAAGGGGTGAATTTCCAGAGATTCAACTTCTCCCTTGGCTGAAATTTTTTAGATGGAAGGCAAAAAAAATCCTGAACAGCCAGAATTAAACTCTCACAGAAATAAGACCAAATCCGATGATACCACGGACTTCTTCCATATAAATGTACAAAGCATCGGAAATAAAGCATTAGAATTTGGGGTACTGCTGTCCGAGATTAAGCCGGATATAGTCTTTATTACCGAACACTGGATTAATGCAACCAATTTTGATAGCCGTATATATACATTCCAATCGAACACTCCTGCACAGAAGCTCAAAGAGGGGGCGGCACTGCCATCCTGGCAAGCAATCAGCTACAGTTGAAGACATGCGGTAAGAAACCTCGCACGATAAACATTGAAAAAGACTTTGAATTTAGTTTATTAGAATTTTACTTGCATGATTCTTTGTACACAGTAATATGTTGCTACAGATCTCCTGGTGGAAGCTTTGACGTTTTCCTGAAGGGCCTCTCTGACCTAACACATTTACAAATTTATCATTATAGCTGGCGATTCTAACGTAAATCACTTGTTGGTACTTTTGGCATATACTCGCATGTTCAGGGGTATACAAGAGTGACTGCTAGTTCTAGGTCGCAGCTGGATAATATATTTTCAAATATAAATCCATGTAATGTTAAATACCACATCTACATCACGGATATCTCCGACCACTATGGCCAAATTGTCAGTGTCAAAACTGACAGAACTAGCCCATCTATTGCGTTCCGGGAAGGAATACTTTTCACCGAAGAAAATATTCTGTTATTCAATAATTTACTTTTCACCAAATCATGGAATGAAATCCTTTCAGGAACGGGTATCAATGAGATGTACAACATTTTTTATAATACGTTCCTCTTCTATTTTAATCAAGCATTTCCAGTAAAAAGAAGCAGGGTAAGAACTGGTGGACCCATCTGGATCACTAGAGAAATCAAAAACCACTCTAAGTATATGAAAGATCTCTATGTTTAGGCCAAACAAACCCAATCGCCACATCACTATGAACATTATAAGCAGGAGAAAACAGTCTATCGCCAATACCTATCCTCCTACTATAAATTTATAAATGACAGTAAAATTACCTCATCCAGCGAAAAAACCAAAACTTCGTGGTCCATAATTAATTCTGAATCTAATAAAGCAAAAACGTCAAACCAATAAACTTAGAATCAAATGGCGAGTTAGTCACAGATACTACCAAAATAGCCAGTATGTTAGCAGAATTCTTCACATTAGAAAAGCCTCAAATCCCTCCGAATGCAACATCCATTGCTAACCTGAATATCACTACACTTTTCTTGGAGCCAACCGACCCCAATGAAGTTTTTCAAATAATTCTGAGTCTTCCCAATAAATTCTCTGCTGGACTAGATGAAGTTCCCACATATGTGCTTAAATCTACAGCTCAGGCCCTGACTGTTCCCCTCAGCTATTTAATAAATGAGTGTCTCAGATCTCATATATTTCCATCAGCTCTCAAAGATGCAATGCTA